>ONZH01007157.1:0-43985 GCA_900303285.1 Rhinella marina
CCGCGGAAACCTGGGGTCCTCCAGGCGCAGCGCTCCCTGCTCCGTTCTGGCTATAGGTGCGGGTCCCAGCGGTGGGACCCGCACCTATAAGACAATGGGGGCATATCCTAGCGATATGCCCCCATTGTCTAAGATGAGAATACCCCTTTAATAATATAAAAATGAGTTTCTGTCTGTCTGTCTGTCTGTTCTCTATGCGCGACCAAACTACTGGACTGATTTTCAACAAATTCGGCACACAGGTACATCAGGTGTCCGGGAAGGTATTAGACCAGGTCTCATCTCTCTAGGACATACCGTTCCTGAGATATTCCCAAAATATGATCTCCATTAGCCCATATTAGCCTGGGAGCTTTGGTTTTAAACTCCAACTGCCATTCTCTGCAAAGGCAAACACGAGGAGGGCAGGTTTCCATAACAACCAGGTAATTATCAGCAGCTGAGGATCTCATCATTTCTATTTACTGACACTGTTAAAGGTATTCCGGTTACCATAAATATAACTTATGTTTTTTTCTATTACTACAGTTCAGTAGTAATAAAAGATGTTTTCCTCCACTGCTGCCTATTGCGTGGGCTCATAAATAAGCATGGTATTGACCTTTAATTCAGGCCACCCTAAAAGAAGTACTTAAAACCCCCGCCCCTGGTCTCACTAAGCCACACCCCCAACTATGTCAGGCCAAACCCCCTTTCACTCCGCAGCCAACAGAGATTGAAAAAATAAAGGTAAAAATCAACTTCTATCAGCTGCAGGGATGGGTGGGAGGTCGACTTTCTTTCTGCAACAACACACACAAACATTAAATAAAATAGATTAAATACACCCATGCGAAGCGTCTTGCTAATCCACGCCCCCGACTCTGTCAGGTCACGCCCCCTCCCACTCCGCAGCCAACGGGAATTGAAAAAATTTAGGTAAAAATAAACTTCTGTTTGCTGCAGGGGTGGGAGGGTGAATTTCTCTCTGCAACGACACACAACAATTTTAGATGAAATAGACTAATTATAGACTACGACCATTTGAAGCCTTTTGCTAAGCCACGCCCCGTCTCTGTCAGGCCACGCCCCTCTCACTCCGCAGCCATTCTGCAATGACACACAGAAACATTAAATGAAATAGATTAAATGCACCTATGCGAAGCGCTTTGCTAAGCCACGCCCCGACTCTGTAAGGCCACGCCCCCTACCACTCCGCAGCCAACAGGGATTGAAAAAATAAAGGTAAAAATCAACTTCTGTCAGCTGCAGGGATGGGTGGGAGGTTGACTTTCTTTCTGCAACGACACACAGAAACATTAAATGAAATAGATTAAATACACCCATGTGAAGCGTCTTGCTAATCCACGCCCCCTCCCACTGTCAGGTTACGCCCCCTCCCACTCTGCAGCCAACGGGGATTGAAAAAATAAAGGTAAAAATAAACTTCTGTTTGCTGCAGGGGTGGGAGGATGAATTTCTCTCTGCAACAACACACAAAAATTTTAGATAAAATAGACTAATTATAGACTACAACTGTTCGAATCGTCTTGCTAAGCCACGCCCCAACTCTGTCAGACCAAGCCCCCTCCCACTCTGCAGCCATTCTGCAACGACACACAGAAACATTAAATGAAATAGATTAAATCACCTATGCGAAGCGCTTTGCTAAGCCACACCCCCAACTCTGTCAGGTCATGCCCCCTCCCACTCCACAGTCAACAGGGATTGAAAGAATGAAGGGAAAAATAAACTTCTGTCAGCTGAAGGGGTGGGAGGGTGAATTTCTCTCTGCAACGACACACAAAATTTTAGATGAAATAGACTAATTTCAGACTACAACCGTTCGAAGCATTTTGATAATCCACACCCCCAACTCTGCCAGGCCACGCCCCCTCCCACTCCGCAGGCAACGGGGATTGAAAAAAATCAGCTGCAGGGGTGGGAGGGTGAATTTCTCTCTGCAACGACACACAAAAATCGTAGATGAAATTGACTAACTTTAGACTACGACCATTCAGTACTAATAAAAGATGTTTTTTCCACTGCTACCCATTGCGGGTCCTCATAAATTACCATGTCATCGACCTGTAATTCAAGCCACTCTGACCCCCGCCCCAGATCTCGCGAAACCACGCTCCGACTCTGTCAGGCCACGCCCCCTCCCATTCCTCAGCCAACGGGGATTGAAAAAAATGAAGGTAAAATCAACTTCTGTCAGCTGCAGGGGTGGGAGGGAAGTTGGATTTCTTTCTGCAACAACATACAGAAACATTAAATGAAACAGATTAAATATACCCGTGCAAAGCAATGTTTTCTTCCACTGTTACCCATGGCGTGTCCTCATAAATTACCATGGCATCGACCTGTAATTCTGGCCACCATCAAAAGAAGGACTTAAAACCCCGCCCCAGGTCTTGCAACGTCACGCCCCCCAACTCAGTCAGGCCATGACCCCTCCCACTCCGCAGCCAATGGAGATTGAACAATTGAAGGTAAAAATCAACATCTGTCAGCTGCAGGGATTGGAGGGAGGATGACTTTCTCTCTGCAACGACACACAGAAACATTAAATGAAATAGATTAAATATACCCGCGCAAAGCAATGTTTTCTTCAACTGCTACCCATTGTGTTTCCTCAAATTACCATGGCATTAACCTATAATTCGGGCCACCCTGAAATGAAGGACTTAACCCCCCCCGTGTCCCATTAAACCACACCCCCTCCCACTCCGCAGCCAATAGGGATTGAAAAAATGAAGGTAAAAATCAATTTCTGTCAGCTGCATTGACTTTCTCTCTGCAACGACACACAGAAACATTAAATAAATAGATGAAATATACCCAGGCGAAGCCGGGTCTTTCTGCTAGTATATATATATATATATATATATATATATATATATATATATATAATGCACCCCTAAACAAGGCTCTGACCCTCTTTCACTGCGCTGCACTGCAAAAAAGTGACACTAGTGGTGCTTCTTTGCATGAAGCACCCCAAAACAGCCTTCAGAAGACAGTGCAGTGCTGTACAAGAGTGTATATGGATAGCGATTCACTGCCTGATTTTCTGTCCACAAATCGTCCCTCTCCTATCCCTGCAATTCAGGTTATCTATCCCTGATCTCTTTTCTTGTAATTTAAAACATTTTCCTATCACTTGCCCTAACGCAGCACACATCTGTCCCTGCTCTAAATCTCATGGCAAATGGCGCTTTCTAGTGCTGCAGAGCTATTTATAGGGCTGGACATCACAGGACCTGGCTAGATGCTAATTGGCTACATGTATTCATGTTATCGCATTGTGGGCGTATACTTTTTTGTCCCAGAAATCCTTCCCCCAATGTCATGCCATGTGCTTGCGGACATTTTAGGAAAAAAAAAAAGATTTGTTACTACGAATCGCCAGAAAATTTGCATTCGTTGCATTCAAATTTTCCATGAAATTCGTAACAAATTCCACTACATCAGCTTCGATTCGCTCATCTCTAATTATAATGTTCCAACAGAGCCAAATACCACAGTCCATCACAAAATACCGCCAGCAGCACAAAATACATCCCTAAAAACTTCCACTGGCCGGCCGTGAGGGGGGGGGGGGTCAGGTGGCCCCCCAGGCATCAGTCCACCGGAAATTTCCCTGTAAGGGCTATGGCCAATCCACCCCTGCATGTGAGTATGTATTATATAGCATGGTTTATAAATTCTGTGCAGTGTACAATACTATTTGCAAAATATTGATAGAAATGACAGCTTTTCTTAATCATAACCATCAAGCTGTTAAGGAGTTAAACCTCAGTCACAGTCTGTTTGCTTCACCAAAGTATACTAATTTCTTCTGTTGCGTTTAAACATATAAAGCCTTCCTCTTCAGCACAGGTATCTTTAATTTGTATCTCGCAGAATACATTTTAGAAAACCAAATATGAGTGTCTTTCAACATGGAAATCTTTTCAATGGAGTAAAACTGATATGCACTTGTAATTTAATGAGGCATGCTATCTGTATATCTTAACACGGTAATATCCATTCAGAACGGAAAGGTAGTAAAGAGAATTCAAAGTAAAATAAAATTGCAGATTGAAACAGACTTCACAAAAGTCTGTGAAGAAAGATTTTATGAAGATTAATTGTAGTTGAGCAACTTTTCACTGATTGGAAACAAAGGAAAAAGTCAAGCATTTTTAACAGCTAAATGCATCAAGATATGCAAATAATAAGAACACTGAACAAACTGCATTGTGAGCAATGATTGTAGAAAGTTACAAATGATCTAAAATGAATTGTCATTCTAAACACCAACAATAAGTGACACTATTATTGCTGAATTAAAGGGAGTCTTTCACCTGTTTTTCACCTATATAACTAACAGCAGTGCCTCACAGAAGATTGCAGACACATCCCAGACATACCTGTGTGCACTTTGTGTCTGTATAACATGTCACATCCCAGACATACCTGTGTGCACTTTGTGTCTGTATTACGTGTCCAGGAAAAGCACTTTTATTCTGGTGGAAAACAGCTACCAAGTGCCCAGCTGAAATTTAAACCAAAGCAGCTTACGCTCTCGACTCGATTTCGAACAGCAATATATTCTGATATACTGGATATAATGCTGTGATTTCGGTATCATTTGAAAGTTTGAAATATCAGCTTTCAAAGAAGGTCAAAACCATTTTTTCTATCTGCTAGCAATCCCAAAATATGAGCAGCTAAAGCACCCCTCCCCTCTTCAGTCTGGTTTGCTTTGTTGCTGTTTTCCAGCAGAATAAAATGCTTTTCCTGGACATGGAATACAGCCACAAAGTCCACACAGGTAAGTCTGGGATGTGTCTGCAATCTTCTGTGGAGCAGTGTTCTTAGTTATTTTGGTGAAAAACAGGTGAAAGACTCCCTTTAAGCGTAAAGTGTCCTTGTGTCAATTGTTACTCATTGTTACTCCAAAACAATATACAGATACGCAAATTGGCTTCCTACAAAATTGACCCTAGTGTGCATTGTGTGTTGTGGTTGAGCGCTTATCTAGCAGCCACTGTCTTCCCAGGGAGTCACTCCAGCCACTCAACTATCAATCCATTACATTTATTAAAGGAGTTGTCCAAGTTATATTTATTGATAACCTATCCTCAGGATAGGTCATCAATATCAGTACAACACCCGGTACCCCCGCCGAACAGCTGTTTGAAGATGTGTGCGCCGTGCCAGCGCTGCCTCCTCTTCATTGTTTACCTGCTCACCGTAACATCCACAGCGGTTAGCCGGTGTAATTACACCTCAGCCGTCCCATTCATTTCAATGGAACAGATCACTCCTATACAAGTGATTGTATGTTTGATTGATTGTGTCAATTTTTTCATTAATCAGCATATCAGATGTAGAAAATGAACAGTGCTTATTGTGGCGGAATGGGCGAACCAAAGTTAAAAAAAAAAATTGAAAAAAATCTGCAATCAAGGTATGGTGTTGAATTTACTTTGGTAACATAAGTCCTCATTAATACATGCTCTGCGAACAAAACACTGACATTTTGGTCCATGGCCAGGAATCTATCCAGATCTCAATCACATTAAGAACCTGTGGTCAATCTTCAAAAAGCAGGTGGACAAAAAGAAATTGTGATAAACTCCAAGTGGTGATTAGGCAAGAATGAGTTGCCATCAGACAGGTTTTGGCTTAGAAAATGATGGTTAGCATGCCTGGGCCAAGTGAATAAGTTTTGAAAAAGAAAAATCAACAGACAAAATTGTCTACGGTTGACCTAGTGTCCTAGTATACAATAATCCCTAAAGATTTAGGTATAAAGGCAATAGAAGATCAACTAAAAAATGATCCTATGAGGACTACTCAACAAGAGGAATTTATTTTAAAATGTCTGGATTTTTGCCTTAGCCATAACTATTTCTGGTTTAGTAATAAAATAATTGGGTTTAGTGGCTCAACCTCTCTAGAAAACAAATGGATTCAAGGTGCTGCTAATCACAATGGTCTTTACCCAAAGACCAATAATGTAACTGATATAGTGTATGAGATAAATAAGGGATGAGCACTTTTTTATCTATAACACACCGGTGTATCTATGGTTAAAAATGTTGTTTATTAATCTAGTACAATTAAAATATTCCAATTAACTGGGATCAATTAGAAGTAAATCAAACTTAAAAATAGAAAAATATAATAAATAATAAAGTCAAAAAATAAAGTAAAAAAAGAAAAATTATAGTGATTACAGAAATATGGTATTCCAAAAAGTGGATAAAAAGGGGGCAGTCACTTAAAATGATGAATTCATCAGGTGAGCAAAGTTCATTAGAGTATAGGTGAGGTAGAAGTTCATTTGAATATGTACATAAATGAATCCTTTTAAATATACTAATTCTTAAAGGAATACTTCGTGAATGCTCTGGTATATGATGAATCCTCTATATGTAGAGAGTCCTGATCTTATGTCCGGCAGTAAGATATTGTGCAATTGAGATCTCAATATGTACACTGTTAGCAGAATTCTGTCCCCACTTATGCTTTCGCTTTTTGATACTTATGTATAAGAGTTTGTGAATAGCACAATAGCAATGCGCAACATTATTTTTCTCCGTACGTTATCCTCCTTAGATGAGTCTCTGGTATTCGTTCTCCGATCCTCAGTGTCTGCGGCGTGCAGGTTTCCCGCGCGTATCCTATGTGGAGCGCGCCTTTTTCGGCTGTGTGAGCCAGAGACTCATCTAAGGAGGGTAACGTACGGAGAAAAATACTGTTGCGCATTGCTATTGTGCTATTCACAAACTCTTATACATAAGTATCAAAAAGCGAAAGCATAAGTGGGGACAGAATTCTGCTAACAGTGTACATATTGAGATCTCAATTGCACAATATCTTACTGCCGGACATAAGATCAGGACTCTCTACATATAGAGGATTCATCATATACCAGAGCATTCACAAAGTATTCCTTTAGAATTAGTATATTTAAAAGGATTCATTTATGTACATATTCAAATGAACTTCTACCTCACCTATACTCTAATGAACTTTGCTCACCTGATGAATTCATCATTTTAAGTGACTGCCCCCTTTTTATCCACTTTTTGGAATACCATATTTCTGTAATCACTATAATTTTTCTTTTTTACTTTATTTTTTGACTTTATTATTTATTATATTTTTCTATATTTAAGTTTGATTTACTTCTAATTGATCCCAGTTAATTGGAATATTTTAATTGTACTAGATTAATAAACAATAGAGATGAGCGAGCATACTCGTCCGAGCTTGGTGCTCGTTCGAGTATTAGGGTACTCGTAAGTGCTCGCTGCTCGGACGAGTATCTCGCCATACTCGAGGAAATGGCAACTTCCGCATCGTGCTTTTTTGGCGCCTATAAACACAGCCAATCACAAGCCAGGAGACTCTACGGTACACCCAGCATCACGTGGGGCCCTTACATGTCGATAGCAGGGGTTGGCTGGCCTGATCAGGTGACCCTGGAATATACTAGTGACTGGCCGCGGTGCTCGGCTCAGATGCCGTCTGGATGTCGTTAGGGATAGAGCTGCTGCCTTTCAGGGACAGTGTTAGGGCCTGCATTTAGTTCTCTGTTAGGCAGGAATCACCCACAAAGAACCCAACAGCCCTTCTAAGGGCTAGAAGACATTTTTTTTTGGTCTCCTGGCTTGGCTGGCTGGCTGGCACTAGTAGTGCAGCTATCGCCATATATAACCCCCTTTTTTTTATGTTATATCTCAGTGATAAAAATCCATTGCACACAGCAGTGTGGAACCATTCTGTGTGTCACAGTTCAGCACACTCACTCCAATCCATATATACTGTCCAGGTGACACTTTCTGTACGTCACAGAATACAACCAAGTCATTTGCTACCAATAACGTATACAGCTTGATCCTAAAAATCTCTGTGCGACATTTGTCTGGGTCGCAGTCTAAATAGCCACCGTTAACAGGGTGTGAGTTAGGTCTCCGATAGTTCCTGCACGTCACGTTCCCAAAAAAACTAAACTAAAAAAAAAAATATTAAAAAAAAATTAGTTTTTTAGTTGTTTTAGCTCAGTGATACAAATCCATTTTACTCAGCTGCATGTAACCTTTCTGTGTGTCACAGTTCAGCACACTCGCTCCAATCCGTATATACTGTCCAGGTGACACTTTCTGTACGTCACAGAATACAACCAAGTCATTTGCTACCAATAACGTATACAGCTTGATCCAAAAAATCTCTGTGCGACATTTGTCTGGGTCGCAGTCTAAATAGCCACTGTTAACAGGGTGTGAGTCAGGTCTCCGATAGTTCCTGCACGTCACGTTCCCAAAAAAACAAAATAAAAAAAATATATAAAAAACAAAATATATAAAAAAATTAGTTTTTTAGTTGTTTTAGCTCAGTAATACAAATCCATTTTACTCAGCTGCGTGTAACCTTTCTGTGTGTCACAGTTAAGCACACTCGCTCCAATCCGTATATTCTGTCCAGGTGACACTTTCTGTACGTCACAGAATACAACCAAGTCATTTGCTACCAATAACGTATACAGCTTGATCCTAAAAATCTCTGTGCGACATTTGTCTGGGTCGCAGTCTAAATAGCCACCGTCAGTAGGGTGTCAGTCTGCTCTACGATAGTTTCTGCAGGTCACGTTCCAAAAAAAACTAAACTAAAAAAAAAAATATTAAAAAAAAATTATTTTTTTTGTTGTTTTAGCTCAGTGATACAAATCCATTTTACTCAGCTTCGTGTAACCTTTCTGTGTGTCACAGTTCAGCACACTCGCTCCAATCCGTATATATTGTCCAGGTGACACTTTCTGTACGTCACAGAATACAACCAAGTCATTTGCTACCAATAACGTATACAGCTTGATCCAAAAAATCTCTGTGCGACATTTGTCTGGGTCGCAGTCTAAATACCCACCGTTAAAAGGGAGTGAGTTAGGTCTCCGATAGTTCCTGCACGTCACGTTCCCAAAAAAACAAAATTAAAAAAATAAAATAAAAAACAAAATATATAAAAAAATTAGTTTTTTAGTTGTTTTAGCTCAGTGATACAAATCCATTTTACTCAGCTGTGTGTAACCTTTCTGTGTGTCACAGTTCAGCACACTCACTCCAATCCGTATATTCTGTCCAGGTGACACTTTCTGTATGTCACTTAATTGAACCAGACTGAACAAGTTTGTGGGTTTCAATACACCAGGCCCGTTTATTTATTTATTTTTTTGTATCATACACTTATATACAGAAAATGTTGAACCCCAGGGCTAAGGGTCGAGGACGAGGGCATGGGCGTGGGAATTCAATTACTGCAGGGGGCAGAGGCCGTGGTCCTGGGCAGGGTGAGACAGTACCTGCTGATGAGGGAGCTGTGGAACACCGCAGAGCTACACTCCCTAGCTTCATGTCTCAACTTACAGAGACACGTGGTAGAGGACTGTTGAAACCACAACAGTGTGAACAGCTGATCTCGTGGATTGCGGACAATGCTTCAAGTAATTTGTCCACCAGTCAGTCTTCCACGCAGTCCACCCACGTTACCCAAGGGAGCACTCCTCTGGCTCCTCCGCCTCAACCTCCTATCTCCCAGTCTGCCAACTCCCAGGAAAATTTGGAATGCGATCCGGCATTCTCTCAGGAACTGTTTTCTGGACCCTTCCCAGAGTCACAAACCACTTCTCAGGTTGCTGCTGACCTCGTTCCCAATGCCCAAGTTTTCCAACTGTCGCAGTCTGTGGGTGATGATGATGATGATGATGACAATGTTGAGTTAGTGGAAGAAGTTTGTAAAGAGGTGTCAGACGATGAGGAGACACTGTTGTCAGACAGTGGTGAAGTTGTTGTTAGGGGAGGAATTCCGAGGGGGGAGCAGACGGAGGAATCGGAGGATGACGAGGTGACAGACCCGAGCTGGGTTGATATGCCGAGTGAAGACAAATGCTTCTGAGGCAGAGGCGAGTGCTGCACCAGAACAGGTTGTAAGAGGCAGTGGTGTGGCCAGAGGGAGAAGCAGGGCCAGAGCTGGTGAATCAGCAGCAACTGTTTCACGTAGTGAAGCTCCCGTGGCGAGGCCTAGATGTTCGCAAGTCTGGAGGTTCTTTAAAGAAAGTGAGGATGACCGACGGACTGTGGTGTGAAACCTGTGCCACACCAGGATCAGCAGGGGTGCCACCACTACTAGCCTAACCACCACCAGCATGCGCAGGCATATGAGTGCTAAACACCCCACTCAATGGAACCAAGGCCGTTCACCACCTCCTGCGGGTCACACCACACCACCTCTGCTAGTCAACCCCCTGCGTCACTTGCTGCCTCTGCTAGTCAACCCCCTGCCCAGGACCCCGGCACGAGCGCCTCCCGCCGGAAAACCACACCTTTGCCTCCACGATCCTCCACAGTGTCCACCAACGTGTCCCAGCGCAGCTTTCAGCTGTCTTTACAGCAGACGCTGGAGCGCAAGAGGAAATACAGTTCCACCCACCCACATGCCCAAGCCCTCAACGTCCACATCTCCAAATTGCTGATCCTGGAGATGCTGCCCTATAGGCTGGTAGAGACCAAGGCATTTCGAAATCTCATGGCCCCTCGGTATTCGGTCCCCAGCTGCCACTATTTTTCCTGATGTGCCGTCCCAGCCCTACACCAGCACGTGTCACAGAACATCATCCGTGCCCTGACCAATGCAGTTTCTGAGAAGGTCCACCTAACCACGGACACGTGGACAAGTGCTGCCGGGCAGGGACACTATATCTCACTGACGGCACATTGGGTTAACTTGGTGGAGGCTGGGACCGAGAATGACCCTGGGGCCGCTCATGTACTGCCTACACCGAGGATTGCAGGGCCTACCTCAGTCACGGTCTCTCAGACTTACTATGCCTCCTCCTCCTCCGACCCCTCCTCCTCCTCCTCCACCGAATTACCATCCGTGGGAACGGCGCCTTCAGTCGGTAGCTCTAGGCGCAGCAGCAGTGCCGTGGGTAAGCGCCAGCAGGCGGTGCTCAAACTGCTGAGCTTAGGTGACAAAAGGCACACCGCCCAAGAGCTGTTACAGGGCATCACGGCGCAGACCGATGTGTGGCTGGCACCGCTGAACCTCAAGCCAGGCATGGTTGTGTGTGACAACGGACATAACCTGGTGGCGGCTCTGCAACTCGGCAGACTGACACATGTGCCATGCCTGGCCCACGTGTTCAATCTCATAGTTCAGCGGTTCCTCAAGACATACCCCAATCTGTCTGATTTGCTCACCAAGGTGCGCCGCATCTGTGCGCATTTCCGCAAGTCGACCACAGATGCTGCCACTCTCAGGGCAGCGCAGCGCTGCCTACAACTGCCCGCTCACCGACTGTTGTGCGACGTGCCCACGAGATGGAGTTCCACATTAAACATGTTATCCAGAGTTTACCAGCAGCGCAGAGCAATTTTTGACTGCCAGATGTCAACTTCCACCAGAACTGGTAGTCAGGTCTCTCAGATTCCTCAAGTCTACAATGAGGAGTGGACGTGGATGTCTGATATCTGCCAGGTATTATGCAACTTTGAGGAGTCAACACAGATGGTCAGCGGCGATGCCGCCATTATCAGCCTCAGCATCCCGCTGCTTTGCCTGTTGAAAAAAACTCACTGCTCAGCATCAAGTCGGATGCTTTGCGCTTGTCACAAGAGACGGTGGAGGAAGATACGTCGCTTGATAGCCAGAGCACCCTCCGGTCTGTTTCTCAGCGCGTATCGGAGGAGGGGGATGAGGATGAGGAGGAAGAGGAGGAGAATTTCGGCGAGACAGTAGAGGATACCAGTGCTCAGTCCTTAACTCTTGAGCGTGTATGGGCTGAAGAGGAGGACTTGGAGGAGGAGGAGGAAATGGAGAGTCAGGCCAGTGAGGAGAGGGAACGTGTTGTGACTCTGGCGCACATGGCAGACTTCATGTTAGGCTGCCTATTCCGTGACCCTCGTGTTAGAAGAATTTTTTCAAACACCGATTACTGGGTGTTCACTCTCCTGGACCCACGGTACAAGCAGAACCTTTCCACTCTCATCCCTGTAGAGTAAAGGAGTATGAGAGTGAATAGATATCAACAGGCCCTGGTGCACAAGCTGAAACAATTCTTCCCATCTGAAGCCGCTAGCGGCAGAGGGCATGGTTCTGTGGGCCAAGTAGCGGGGGAGAGTAGGCGAGCAGGCAGCTTGTCCAGCACTGGCAGGGGAACGCTCTCCAAGGCCTTTGCCACTTTTATGTCACCCCAGCAAGACACTGTCACCTTTCCCCAGTCTAGGCAGAGTAGGGGGGAGCTGTACAGAAAGATTGTGAGGGAGTACCTAGCTGACCATACCAACGTCCGTAGCGATCACTCTGCTCCATACAACTACTGGGTTTCAAAGCTGGACACGTGGCCTGAACTGGCGCTGTACGCCTTGGAGGTGCTGTCCTGCCCTAACGGTGACCAAAAAAATGCCGTTTTTCAGAGGTCCAACTGGCACTCTTTTACCACAATTTTTCAGGAGGGCCACCTACAGGCCCTCTGTCCAAACAATTTTTCTGGAGGTCCACCTACAGGCCCTCTCTCCAAACAATTTTTCCGGAGGTCCACCTATAGGCCCTCTGTCCAAACAATTTTTCCGAAGGTCCACCTACAGGCCCTCTCTCCAATTTTTCCGGAGGTCCACCTACAGGCCCTCTGTCCAAACAATTTTTCCGGAGGTCCACCTACAGGCCCTCTCTCCAAACAATTTTTCCGGAGGTCCACCTACAGGCCCTCTGTCCAAACTATTTTTCCGGAGGTCCACCTACAGGCCCTCTGTCCAAACAATTTTTCCGGAGGTCCACCTACAGGCCCTCTGTCCAAACAATTTTTCCGGAGGTCCACCTACAGGCCCTCTCCTCAAACAATTTTTCCGCAGGTCCACCTACAGGCCCTCTGTCCAAACAATTTTTCCGGAGGTCCACCTACAGGCCCTCTGTCCAAATAATTTTTCCGGAGGGCCAACTACAGGCCCTCTGTCCAAACAATTTTTCAGGAGGTCCACCTACAGGCCCTCTCTTCAAACAATTTTTCCGTCTTTGTCCTATCTTTCTCTCTCTCCAAACTATTTTTCTGGATAGCTGCCATATACGGTATTAAACTGAGTAGTCCACCTACAGGCCCTCTGTCCAAACAATTTTTCCGGAGGTCCACCAACAGGCCCTCTGTCCAAATAATTTTTCCGGAGGGCCAACTACAGGCCCTCTGTCCAAACAATTTTTCAGGAGGTCCACCTACAGGCCCTCTCTTCAAACAATTTTTCCGTCTTTGTCCTATCTTTCTCTCTCTCCAAACTATTTTTCTGGATAGCTGCCATATACGGTATTAAACTGAGTAGTATACATAGAAGACATACCACACTTGATCAATCTCATAATTTACGACTGTACCGGTTGATGATAAATTTTTAAGTTGGGGTCCTGCGTCGTCTTTCTAAATACATCCGGCTGTTATCACCACCACACACGCTAGCCCAGGGGGCACTCCTCTGGCTCTTCCAGCGAAACCTCCTTCCCCCCAGCCTGCCCCCCACCTACAGGCCCTCTCTCCAAACAATTTACCCGGATAGGGGACGTATTAGATATTGTACTGATGTTTTTTTTTGTTCTTCTTTTAATTGCCTCCTGACCTGTGATAGGCAGAGCATGGACACGTCCCCTTATCTGCAGTGGGAAAGAAACTCCCCTGGCCAGAGCAAGCTCTTTTTACATTTTCCGTGGTCGAAAAATCCATGAAATATAGGGTCCCAAGATAGGGGACGTATACGGTATTAAACTGAGAAGAATCGATACCATACCGGTTGATGCTAGAGTTTTTTCAAATCCATTCTGGCTGTTGTCACCACCACACACGCTAGCCCAGGGGGCACTCCTCTGGCTCTTCCAGCGAAACCTCCTTCCCCCCACCTACAGGCCCTCTCTCCAAACAATTTACCCGGATAGGGGACGTATTAGATATTGTACTGATTTTTTTTAGATCTTCTTTTAATTGCCTCCTGCGATAGACGGGAATCGAACCTGGGTCAACTGCTTGGGAAGCAGCTATGCTCACCACTTTACCAGCCACAGCAACTGATAAGAACAGATACTAAACTTGATGTCAGCTGCAGTGCCAGCATGAGCAGTGGTTTCACCTGCAGGCGGTGATGGACCTTCGTTGCACCTAGTTGGGTGCTTCCCTAACATGTGATGGGTATTTGCCTCGCCTTTCTTGGTCTGGGTGAGCACAATTGCCATGAGGTTAACCACCAGGCTGTTGCCTGAGAATTTGGGGTAATGGTGGGATTAGGCAGCCTCAGAGGCATCCATGCATGCTGCCCATGCTGTTTCCTGTCCATTTCCGTGGTGTTTCCATCATTTTCTGGGGTTTCCAGGTTTTCACCCAGCCTTCCCTAGGCAGAGCCTTGGTCCCCTGCAAAAATGCTCGAGTCTCCCATTGACTTCAATGGGGTTCGTTATTCGAAACGAGCACCCGATCATCGGGAAAAATTCGACTCGAATAACGAGCACCCGAGCATTTTAGTACTTGCTCATCTCTAATAAACAAAATTTTTAACCATAGATACACCGGTGTGTTATAGTAATTTAATAGCCAGATAAAAGAGTGCTCATCCCTTATTTATCTCATACACTATTTCTGGTTTAGGGACAAGTTTTAGTTACAGCAGACTGGTACCATGATGGGGGCAAAATTCACTAACCTTTTCATGTCCCTATGGGAAAAAGAAGTTAGTAAGCCATTTCTACGTAAGGAGCAATAAGGTGGAAAGTTGTCCCTTTGGAAACGTTATATTGATGATTGCTGATTTGGATTGGTAGCCGTCAGGGCTTGGAGGATTTTATTTTAATGATTAATCGGAATGATTAGAACCTAACCTTCACAAGTAATATGAGTAAGGAATCAGTGGTTTTTTTGGATCACACAATATATATGGAAAATGGGAAGATTAAAACAAAAACCTTTTTTTAAACAAATTGATGTTAATGCATATATAGAGAAAGTAAGCTGTCATTACACCCCGTGGCTTGAAAATATTCCTAAGGGACAACTGCAGAGAATTTTCCGCAATTGTTCAGATCTAGATGTGTATAGAAAACAAAGAAAATTAATACAAGAACACTTTGTGGAGAAAGGATATCAAGTAGGAGTTCTGGAGGGGATTAATGAAAATAATTAGAGTAAAGTATATAAAAAGAAAGATGAGGAATATAGATTTACTTTTCTTACTGAGTAGAATATGAGTGCTGGGGCTGTAAAAAATGCTCTTAGAAAAAATTGGGTATAAATGGACACCTGAGAGAGGGTGGAACTGAAGCCCCTGATGAAGTGGAAGTGAAACCTAGGTTGGGTAAAGTACAAGGGAAGAATGCTAATATTGTGATGTGCTTTTAATGCTTTTAATCTTGTGAGTATATTAAAATGAAAAGCAGTTTCCTGTGCTTATGGTTCTTCACTATTGGTGCTCCCTTTAAAATATCTAGTGGCTCTGCTTGGATTTAAAGTGTAACTGCCGTTTCATTTTTTATCCCCTAATGGTATAGTACTCCCTGCTGTATAAGTGCTTTTGTGCTTTAAAATTTGATCACTCTCAGTTGTACCTGCTTTTAACCCCCACAGATGCATGCTACTTCCCTATTTAACTGGTCTTATCTGAAGCTGTAGTCAAGGATAGAATGTCTCATAGCAGAAGACGGACCAGCAGGAAATGGGGGAGGAGCTTAGCCCTGAGTGCCTGGTGCTGGGCTGAGGAAGAAAGTGGAGGGGGAGAGCTTCTTTAGAGGCTGATATCTCCTGAATGGTACCAGCTAGAAACAATCAAGCAGTCTGCTTTCACTTTTATTATCAGCTTCATTCACAGCATCCGATTTCTATGAGTGATATTTCCCCTTGTAGTTAACAGATTTATGTCATTTTGGTATTGCCTTAAAGCCCAGAATGTCAGCTTTAAGACAATACAAAGCCCATATTTGTAGATAGTACCAAACCAGAGATAGGAGCGACTAAAGCAGCCACCCTCCCTGTCAGTATGGAAGATAATGAGGGACAAGTGACTATTAAGAGGTTAATACAAATGCTCACTGACTTCATATAATGCAGGGCTTCTGTCTTTTTATCTGTATATGAGGATACACACTGCTCTGGAATAGTGAGGAAGTTATCTGCTTTCTGATTGGTCCTGCTAAGCTATGTGATGAGAGCAAATGCTTATGGGAAGTGAGGGAAATACAGGATGGCTTCAAGGACAGGGCAAACCACCACAAGAAGAGCAGCAGCGGCCATCTTAGGAAGATGCTGAAATAGAGGAACACAGAAATATGGTTGCTAAGGGCTGAATACAGACATCAGAAAGGTAAAATTAACTGAAAAATACAGATTCATGAATATCTGCCCTTCAGCATCACATATGTTAGGAATTTCATTTTTGGTACTGAAACGGCAGTTACGCTTTAAAGAAAGGAAAAATCTACACTGCAATTGATGTGTGGATATATCGATTTTTGTACTCGATCCACTGGTGATTGGAAGTGCCTCTGACAATAGGAGCAGCGCGGTCTTTGTTCTTTTCGATTGTGTTACTTTATGGTGTGAACTGAATCCACTCCACTGAAGGACCTGCAGCGCTCAAGAGTGCGGAACGGTATTTGGGATATCTGATACTGAGTCAAAATTGAGTCTTTGCATAAGCTTCATGTATTTGTTAATAAAAGTTAAAAAAACTAATGAAATGTTTATAATTGTACTTCAATATACCATAGAACCATCTGTGAAAAACAATCTAAAAACACTGAAGCAATGATTTTGTGGAAACCAAAATTTCATGCCAGATGACGCGATTAGTGATGAACATGGCATCTGAGGGATTGAATGAAGGGGGAGGTGGCGAAACCCCCGTTCCCTATCATTGCAACTGCTAAATCAAATTTTTGTCCAGGTCCATAGTGTATCAAGCTGTGACAAAATTATCCAGAACAAAATATAGTAATACAAAAAGTTGTTTTTTGTTAAGTATTTTGATTTGATCATACTGTATGTATAGCCATTATAGCCTTTACCTTTGATCTTTTTCTAAGTATTTGCTCTCAAGAAAACTCATCTTCAGCAGATCAGAAACCAAATTCTTTTGGCAGGAAAATGACAGCAAGCTCATCTGCGCAAGTTTTATTTTTGTTTTATTAAGAATTAACTCCAAACATCGGAAAAAGGAAACATTTGTTCCAGCATTTACATAATTATTCATTAAACAGTGCTTTCACTATAGCTATTTCCATCAATACTACTGCATCTATAATTCCAAAAGTTGAGAGCAAAAATCTAATTTTCTATAAATTGTATCATCTTTATTATTTTATCAGCTAAACAAATTCAAAAGATTTATTTAACCACTAAGAAGAATAAAATTATGCCAATTTGGTTTTTTGTTATTTTAATTATAGAAATAAACAGAAAATTATTCATGGATTACCATATTTTTTACTTTATAACACATCATTTTTTCCCGTAAGTGGAGAGAAAATGGCAGTGTGTCTTAAAAATTGAATACTTTACATCACAGTATAAACACTCATCTATGTGGAAGGCACTCCCAACTGATTTAGGTATGAATCCATCCTTGTAGATCGCATACACCCATACACTCTGATTGTGTTCCCTGGGGTTCATGCGATATTCCAGCAAGACAATACAACACGTCACACTGCTACAAATGTCTGACACTGATTGAAAGACCATGACTTAGACCTCCAAGTACTAACATAGCCCCCTAATTTTCAAAACCTAAACTCAATTGAGCATCTGTGACACCAACGTGTTTGTCATGTTCACTCTATGGATTCTCCTAATGCAACCACCAGCTGTTGTGGAATGCACACTGCAGTCAGCATGGCTCCAGATACCTACCAGAACCTCGTTGAGTTGTTCCAAACCTGTCTAGTTGTATATAGATTGTGTGTAGTACATATGTGTATACATAACTTTCAGACTAAAATCTCAGAACCTCTTATGGGGTTAAATCAAGTACATGTAGGTGCTCTTTGTGCCACCTTAGATTGCTTCTTCACTGCATGGCATAATAAACATATTATTACTTATAGTGATGTGGGATAAGTATGTAGCAGTAGGGTCTCATTTACTTCAATAAGTTCCATACTACAGTTCCATACAAGCTTAAAGCTTCGGAAGTTGCACAGAGCCATAATTAAGTCATATGCATGAGCTTGTAGGCCATATTCTCTATCATATTTGGTTAACATAGTCAAAATAATGCAGTAAAAGATCTTTTCACAAAATCAAATAATTTCTATAAAATGGCAACTGATACCATAATAAAAAAATATCTTATTTATATTATACTTGAAAACATGAAATGTTCTGTATGACAACAGTCTACACAATTGGCTACAATCACACTGTAATCTGGATATCAATATGGGGTTACATTTTTTACTAATTAACTTTGCATATTGCACATGCATATGTTCCAAATGGCAACAGGTGAGAAAGCCACTGCCAGGCTCCTCCTTACTTTTCTTCTAGGATCAGTAGATCCTAAGAACTATGACATGGGATGGGCAATTAAAAATATAATAATAATTCTGAAATATTGTATTACAAAATGCCTATGCTATATGTGTTCTCATGATCTGGGAGTTGGGTAGTGGGTAGTGTAGATGACATATTTTCACTGGATCTAGCAAGTTAAAAGTCCAAATGATGCTGATACTTTCGGCACTTCACAGACATTGCACATAAACCACAAAAGAAAATACCTTGCCTGTCTGGGCACTAACTAAACATAGTTAGTCAGGCTTCACACAGCCACCAAGTCAACCTGTTTTCAGGCTCTTATACTGACAGAAGATTTCAGCCCTGTATTTATCCCCACAGTAATTATCCCTGCAGCTAAACCTAGGTTTGCCTCACGTTAGGGAAAAGTGTTATACCGGAGTGGGGAGGGAATTAAAGGTCCCACTAACAACACCTAAATGATATTCCATAAAATATAGGTCCATAAAACACTACACTTTGCTGACCCCCCCCCCGCTTTCATAGATGTTTTTATATCACCCGTCTGAGCATTCTGGGTGAGATTAACACTCCCTCCAGTTCTTTACCAGCCACCATGTTACAGTATATATGTGTGTCAATTTACCCATTGTGTTGTGCATTACAGTTTGTCAAGAGTTTTGCTAGCATGTTGCAATATTTCACTGAAATAGTTTTATGAGAAAATTCATGCTAAAGTATGGGTGGACACATCTGTACCTTCTCTGAAAACGAAACGATCAGCATATTGAACTCCAGCAGCCCGATTCTTTTTGCCAGTGACATCTGGGGTCAGGGAATAGTTGAAAGGTCCCCCTACACAATAGATGGTCAGTACTGCTGAAAATAGCTGTCAGCACTGCAAAACCATTGATAGCCTATCCTAAAAGTCATCAATATCAACTCAGTGGGGTAAAGAGATTCCCAGCACCCCCGCCAATCAACTACATATAGAGAAAGCAGGACTCATGCTAGCTTCTCTTCACTGTTTTTCGTCGTCACAACTGCAGTGGTGAGCAGTGTAATTACAAAGATTCCATACACTTCATTTGCATAGGAGGGAGCCATTCCATTGAAGTGAATGCATCAATGCATCAATAACTGTGTTACTGAAGGCATTACTGCATCAGAGTGTCTAGTCAATGAAACCATTGTCTTTAAATCACAGAAAATAATACTTGCAAATTTTGCTAGTACCATTTAATAATCTGTTTGTATAAAACTTGTCACTTTTTATTTATCAGAAACGCATGACTTTTCATTTATATTAAAAATAAAATGTTTGGAAAACAGAAGAGTGCAAAATAACAGCTCCAGGTCTCGCCATCTGTATGTGTGTCAGTATAGCAGCAGCAGGAGCAGCAGCAGCCATTGTACTAGTAGTAGTAGTGGCACTTGTAGCTATGGTGGTGCCAGTAGGGGCAGTGGTAGCAACAATGGCACTCGGGGCAAATATAGAGACAGGAATTGAGAAGGGGATCAAGGATCCCATAATAACATATCACAGTTTGATAAAAGTGGGGAGGAGGTTGAGGACTACGACGATTATTGTGTGTTGTACAGAACCTGGGAGCCAGATTGGGATGCTGAGAAGGAGGTGAGATCAGAGGAGAAGGGTGGTAGCAGTGGCAAGCAATAAAAAGCAGAGGCAACATATGGCCAAAAGCTCCTAAAAAAACTGTCAGTGCCACATTTGCTTTTAGTGAGGTAAGCTCAGGATCTGGTGATACTGTGGGCACAGGCTTAAAACGTGACAGACCTAGGCCAAGCTGGGCTTCTTGTATCTCTTTGCACCCAACTTCCACATTGTGATTTTTCTCCACAAGTCTGGCACACAAAACCATAGCCGTGTGCAAAATCTGCAGAATAAAAATAAGCCATAAGCAGTCACACATAAACATAGGTAGCAGGGCTCTATTGCAGTACATGAGCCAGCATCACCACATCCTTGGGTAAACTAGAACTGGCTAGCATTCTGAATCAAAACAATTCTGCCCTCCTTCTCCTGCTCTTCTTTGTGGCAGTTCGCACACATCTCCAAGCAGTACAGTGTCCTATCATCATCAGCTACTTCTTCTTCTCATGGTTAGACTTCTCCTCCACCTTGTCCTCTGCTCCATCGTAAGACATTCATAAAGGAATGTGTTACCATTAAAAATATTCTTGACTAGCAACTAACCAACACCAACACCTGGCCAAGTTGCAGGCAGTTTATTTGCTTCCATACCACTTAGAAGCAAATAAACTGAAGTGGTAATGGTGGCACAGTTCTGTGCTCTTACCAAAATTTAGTTTTGCTGCATGAAATTCATACTTCAGCTGTCCATTTTTTCAAGACAATTATTTAACATTACTATTATCATTGTGCAGCAAGGTGCATGCCACTGTGGACACCTGGAGCAGCTGCTACAGGCAGGGACAGTTCATGTCTTTCATGGCCTACTGAGTCAATGTCTTTTGCGCCAGCAGCGAGGCAAAACTGAGAGCAAAGTTCTACTGACACCTCAACGTTTGTCTAGGTCTGGTTCCTACACCAGGCTTTTATCCGCCTCCTCCACATACTTCTCCATGGACAACCTCCCCTCTCTAACAGAACCAGGGCAAAGTGTCACTGCCTTGTTAGAGCTGATCGGTCTGGGAGAGAGTAGCCACACAGGTAATCACTTGCTAAAGTGCATTAAGCAGCAAACATTCCACTGGCTGTTTCCCTACCAACTCCAACTAGTAAAGGTGGTCAGTGACAATGGCTGGAAAATTGTGGCTGAGCTGCCTTTGGGGGAAATAACACATTCTCCCTGCATGGCACAAGTGATTAATTTAGTCATGCAATGCATCTTGCTGTCTACCCTGCAACTGTTGGTGACCCGCATGGAGAAAGTCTCATGGAGTAGGAATTGGAGAATGAGGAGCTGCCATTGGAGGAGGAGGCGGTGGTTAAGGAGCAGGAGGATGATTATAATGAAGATGACACCAGCCACAATGGCCAATCATCTTAGACTATACATTGAAGGGCCGCACATAGTCCAAATAAAGAAAATATTTGGAGACATTTCTCTGTTGACTGCTTGTTCCTGGCAGCACAATCACAATTAATGGATCATCATACTGCTTTATTGACTTCACCAACCCCTGTGCCTGGTGTGTGGATCCAGCCACACATGACAGTCTTACTTGATATCTTGCTGTATATTGTGTTGTCCCCAATTGCACAACCACTAAATTCATGCATCCCATTACTCTTCAACCCACCCTGGAATGAAACCTATTACTCTAGGAGTGTTACAGTATGTCTCATATTTCATCACAGATTTTCACACCTGTGCTGCTGTTCCACATAGCTGCACATGTGCAGAGGCTCTACTGCTGCTCCTGGAGCAGTGACTATGCATGTACCGCTACCCACAAGTGTAGCTTCATATGCACAGTCAATGCACAGTTATCTGCAGCAAAATCCTTTACAGCAAAAACATTGAAAACTAAATAGAATTTAGAAATGGTGTGAATAGTTAAGTACGTCTTCATAGAGGTTTATTATTTAATTTTTGTCTTTAAGAATTTATCTGGGATTTTTATATTGATGGCCTTTCCTCAGAATGGGTCATCAATATCAGATCGGTACTAGTCTGACTCCCACACTACTGACGATAAGCTGTTTGAAAAGGCCGCTGTGCCCACCCAAGATCCAGTGAGCTCCTTGTTCTACTCACAGCTTACTAAGCACGGCACAGTGGCTGTTCTTGGTATTGCAGCTCAGGTCCATTCACTTGGCCACACTGAACAGTTAATTAGCAGGGGTGCCAGGATTTGAACCCCCACAGATGAGATATTGTGAGAATAGGCCACCAATATCAAAATCCTGGATAACCCCTTTAAGTTTTCCACTTCAGTTTAAGACATACCTATATCCAGGTCATGGTAATAAATCCTGACATTACAATGTCTTATGAGTGGAATGAGTGAAATTCATACACTATGACACTATGACTAAAGCAAGAAAGTATTTGCTACATTCTCATACATTTATTATTAATCCACTGAATCTTTTTCATATCTTTGCCATACAATGTACAGTAATTTAGAAAGTTTTCCTTACATCTTGAAATAAAATTGCAGCTTTCTTTTTCACAGATGCTTTGGAAGATTCGGGTTATGAAGCTTGTTCTAAAACAAAATACATTGAAAAGAAAGCTACTGATTGCTCATGAAAGAAACATTTTCAAACTTATAAACAGAACATTAAAGTTGATGAAATATATTTACATATACTTATCTAATGAGATTGGTAGGCAAGGAATTATTTTAACATTCCAAATTTTCATCTTTACTGGTTCCTTGACATGGAGTGCAGATGGTTCTTTGCAGTGTCCTGGAAAAGAAAATATATTATTATTTAAAGAAGAAGAAAAGAAACCAAGTTGTGGAAGAATAGCAGAGAAATAGAACAAATGAGACAGAACAAGGCTTTAAAAGATGCAGAATTAACTGAGACACTGAGGATAATAGCCAGCACATTTAGGAGACCATTACGTCTCTAGCTGGTAAAAGTGCTTCTTCCAAATGTAATTCTCCATATTGTTTTTAAATAATGCAGATTTTGTCTGCTCCTCCACTATTCATATCCAAGATACCTGACTGGTCAGATGTCAAAATTTGGCTTTTCCTAATCTCACACTATGTGATCTATATGTGGTCAAAAGTAAAATTGATTTCAGCCAAAGTATATGCTTTAATTGTTTTGGTCATGTCTAATGGGCATGTGCACTTTTCTTCTATTTTCTACATATTTTATTTATCAATTGTATTATTTATCACTGTTGAAATATGATAACACTAGAACATTTTCTATAGTGAAACATTTTCTTGTGTGTTATTAAAAAAATAAAATAAATGAATGTAGCTAAACAACCTAATAAATAAAAAATAGAAAAAAATCTCCAGCTTTTATGAATTCCATCTTTTCAAATAATCCATATATTCTTGTTTGTCTCATTTAATTCTGCTCCGGATTTTTTCTGAGGTAAGCCTGTTATCTCATTGTTCCAAATTCTCTTTTATTTATCTCCCTTTTTCGTTCTTTCCTCTTTAAATAGTAAGTTATTTTCTTTTACAAGTCTAACGTGAGCATCATTCTTTATATTATTAAAATGTTGTTTAGGGCAAAACAAAGAAGTCACAAGTCATTCCATAATTGTTTGCTGTGTTTAACAAAGTATTGAACTGCTCCATTCTTTTTTATAGAAAAAGAAAGAGAAAAGAAAAGCTACTGTATATTCACTTCTAATATTGAAACTGACACAAAAATTAAATATTTTAAAGGGTGACAGAAAGGTGAAACCCTTGACATATCCATTTTCATTTTACAATTAAAGGAGTTGCAAGACTGGGCAAAAAATATTGTACACAAGGTAGCAGAATAATCTAAAAAATATTCACCTTACTGATTTCCTTGCCGGCCCCTTTCCATTGCTTCTCACATCCCATGCTGGTCTCTAATTCCTGGCGCAACTTGACAGAGGAAATATGACTGCTCCGCCAATCATTGGTCAATGTCAAGAGGGACCATGAAGTAGAGACTGGCAGAGAGTTCTGGGAAATAACATGAACAAGTATAGAGCAGGGGATTGGTAAGGTGAGTATTAGTTTATCTAGCTTTTTAAAGTCATTTTGGCCAAATAAAAACAAAAAACAATTTTCCTGGCCAAACAACTTTTTTTAATTTGCTCCAGAATGTCTAATGTTGTAAAACCAGTCTTGTTTATTAAAAATTAAACAAGTAACACATAACCACTAATAATAACCACAATATAATATGAGACAGCAACTAAATTGACAATTTTAATCCATGCAGCACATGTTGGTGCCATATGTTTTTCTACTTTTTACCACAATACAAACAAAGATGATAACTGAATATATATTAGCTGGGAAGTACAAGTAATCTTATTCTATGTGTAAAATACTCCTGTCTGTTCATTCCATTCACTTCTGTTAAGGGTCTTCTACTGTGACTACTGATCCACTACACAGGAAAACATTTGACACCCAAATACTGCAACGCTGAAATGATGCAATAGCAATAAGTACATTATAGACTGGATGTTTGTTCTAGATACATACTGTAAATTATTTAATTAGTTACTCTGTTGATCAAAAAAATAGCACTGTTGTGAGAACACCCACTTCCATATGTTACAATAGTCAATGAAAGTGATATTATGAAATTATGGATCACATAACTGTGATGTGAGGCCATTATAAAAGTTTCTATTTGTAGAATTTCTTCATGCCATCAATCCTAGCCATGTGCTACTATCTTTAAGGGAACTCAGTTGCAAATATCCCCTTGCACTTCCACCATAGGAAAAGAGAAAAATAACACAGTTTCCATGAAATCAAAACAGAATGTCCTTGTAAGGCCTCTTTCAGATGAGCAAGTTCCACGCCTTGGACTCACAGCGTGAGTATGCGGCAGCGCCTGTTCTTACTTCCCAGCACTGATGGGGTTGCATAGCATTATACTCATTTATGATGCTATGTAACCCTTACATTTCTGGACATCACTGTTGTTGGTGTTATCCAATACATTACAGAGCTATACGGGTTACCTAACATCATAAATCAATATATTGTTATGCGACCCCTTCAGTCCTGGGAGGTAACATTGTTGGGAGGTGGCTCTTTATCTCAGTGTTGTGAAGTAACTTGTCCTTTTATGTGATTAGGATAGTTTTTTTGTGTACTAATAGGACAGCTACCATTTTATTTCTCCTAATTATTGCTCCCCAGACAAAACAAGCCATTGTTAATAATGAAAGGTATTTGGGAATATATTTATAATAAAGTAACATTTACCATATTTTTCACCCCATAAGACACATTTCACCCCCAAAAAAGTGGGAAGTGCTCATTTGTACCGGAGGACCAGGAAGCGGTAAAGGATCTGTACTCACCGCTTCCTGGTTCTCAGCGCCAATTCACAGCACAGCCACCTGCTGTGGCTGTGCTGTGAATTGGATGAAAATGATCACGCTGGAGGAGAGGAGTGGTGACGTCCGGTGCAGGAAAGGTGTTTTTTTATTTTATTTTATATGCTCTGTGGCTGGGGGCTGACATGAGAGGCATGGAGGCTGACATGAGAGGCATGGGGGCTGACATGAGAGGCATGGGGGCTGACAAGAGAAGCATGGGGCTGATAAGAAAGGCATGGGGCTGATAAGAAAGGCATGGAGGCTGATAAGAGAAGCATGGGGGCTGATATGAGAGGAATATGGAGGCTCATGAGAGGCAATGGGGGCTGATTAGAGGCATGGGGCTCATTCACATTAAGGTCTGAGCTGAGGTCTAATTGGAGGTCTGATCTGAGGTCTTATTGGGGTCTTATTAACATTGGGGGTCTGATTGGAGGTCTGACCTGAGGTCTAATGAAAAATATTTTTTTCCTTATTGTCCTTCCTTAAAACCTAGGTATGTCTTAAGGGCCGATGCATCTTATAGGGCGAAAAATATGATACGTATTTTCATTTTCTTAATTCCTGAAGAACTCCTTTAAACAATTGCACCAGCCTAGATTGTGCTGGTATTTTGATAAGCACTGCATTATAATCCAGGTATATAGTTTGAATGCCCTTTTCTTGAGAAGACATATCCTCTTTTCAGGCAAGGTGTAAAAAAATTAGAAAAGTTTGTAAAACATTTGGTAAATGTGGTGCAAAGTATGCACATCAATCTGGTGCATTTGAATTTGGTGCATCTTATATGTATGCCCCCCAATTCCGTTAAGGTCATTAGCATTCTTACAAACTCAATTTTCTATGTTTTAACCATGACTATATTGCTCTGTAAATCATTGACCCATATATATTATTTTTTAAATTTATATTCATAAAGAATTTATAAGTTATTAACCCTTGTTTTCTCATCACATATTGTGCTTCATGACAGCTCCTGCACCCGCCCGATCAGTGCGCCTAGTGCTACGGCGTTGGGCTGGCGCTTCATATTAACAAATTTATTTTTCCTGAAATGAGACCAAAAAAAAAACATACCTATTTTCTTGCAGAGAGGCTGTCATGGCCATCTTGATTGAAGATACATGCAAAATCTTGTGCAGGGTGACATGTGACATCACCATGCCTGTGCGCTAACAGGGCTTGGTGACATCATCAGTGATGATGTCACCACGCCTAGCCGGAATGACATCAACACATCACAGTGCGAGATTTTGAACAGTGTCTTCAATCAAGATGGCAGCAATGCCCTCTCTTCCAGCAAATGGATAAGGTGAATAAATAATGATTTAAAAGGTTACTGAGTAAATAAATTAGGTGCATATCTACACTGCCGTGCCCAAAAAACTGAAGTCAAAACCAATTTCTGGCGTAAGTTATATTAAATCCGGTGGGCCAAGCAATGCACCACCCTTCCACTAAGCCCCATCCTTTTTATTGCCACTTCAACTATGCCCTTAGTAAATATCCCTCACTGTATATTAATTTATAGTTTACTGTTTTAAGTAACTTGTACTTGTGAACCTGCTACCCTCTAGAAGTTTGCTTTAATTATATAATTTATATAATTTAATTATATACAAATGTGACACATTACTATTATCTAGTAAAATGAGACATTTTCTAAGATTAAAAAAAACTCATTATATAGGTTATTAATAGCATAGTAATTACATTATAATGAAAGTCAGGTATGGCCATAGGCATGACTTGACTTGCAATGTTTAGTTCCTGTTTAGATTACTAATCTATTGCCAGTTCATTTTCTCTTACCAGTGAAATGAATGACTATTTTAGTTGAATTTATGACCATATAAGAATGAGATGAGAATCTCGTCTTTATTAAATCTGGTAAACAAGTCTTCAACATGGCAGTCTGTCACACTGTAAATGCCATAATAATTCAGTATTCTACACAAACTTGTAGAGGAGAGCAGATCACTTTGTTTATGAGTGAAGAGGCATCAGGTACATTCTGATGAGAAGCATCTTCATCTATTGTATTGAGATGGCACGGAGTAAATCATTTATTTCCCTTAATAGCCACAACACTTTCCTATGGATAATGCATTCTGTTACTATTTTGTTTAACCAGATGCAGCCTAGTTTATTTAGTTGAGGCCCAATTTTTTATTGTTTTTGATCTTTGCATTTCAAAAGCCATTATTTTTTTTTATCTTTCCATCAACATAACTGTATAAGGTTTTTTTTTTGTTTTTTTTTTTAATGTGAAGCAAGTTGTATTTTTTATAGTGCAGTACATCAAGTGAATTGTATAAAGGTTTTTTGGGGAAATACTGTGGAAAAATAATACCATTTTTAAGGTTTTTTTTAGTGCTCATGTGCAGTAGTGATGCCATGCTAACATAATTCTGTGTGTCACTATTATTATAGAGACACCAAAATGATATGGTTTTTGCTAGCATTTACTAATTGTAACTTTTTTTTCAAATGTTTTCTTTACTTTTCTGCCAATAAAACCCTGCTAATATTTTTTGAGATTCAAGCTTTAGTTTTTATTGATACAATTTTGGGATACATGAAACCTTTTTTAGGAAGGCAGAAAATGGTCTAAATGTAAGCATCTTGCACCTCTACATAACTCCACCGCCAAAGCAGGGCCTTATTAAAAGCAGGGTCTTAATAAAGGTGCCCCTAACTTTTTTCTCAATTTTTACCTGTTATTCTGAGCCTATGATCTCTTGTTTGCTTGTACTATTATACTACTCTATTATGGTGCACAGTCATTCGAACAGGCAGACTATAACATCCTAAAAAACTAAATCCCTTTGAAAATAATTTTGATTTCTCTGCTGGTTAGACTACATTCTTTTTAATATTTTTAAAATGAAAATTGTCATTACTCGTTCCATTATTTCTTTAAACATATTGGGAGTCATTTACCATAGCTCTATGCCAGTTTTCTAATGTTGAAAAGTTGCAAATTTTGTCATAAGTGCAACATAATTTGTAACTTTTTAGCTTTTTCTGACACTATCACAACATTTAACAAAACTGTGCAAGGTGTGGGCATGAGACATGGGCTGAACCTTCTTTCCCAGAGTCATTTTACAACAGAAAACTGTCTCACATCACACCAACAAGCTACTCCAACTACTGACCAAAGCAGATATCAGTTCTTTTGTATGGTCAGTGGAAGATGTGCTCTTAAGTCTCTTAATGAATTGGTTGGATCTTCCTTCAGCAAGTTTTTTTTTGTGTGTGTGAAACTCTGGCTTAGTAATTGACTCCTACTGAAAGTTGTCTTTGGTTTAAAATGTAAAGTCAGAATTTAAAAATCTTCATGCAAGAGGAAATGGAAATACAAGAAAGGATACAAGCAGATGAGCTTTAATTTATTTATTTTAATTAAAAACTGTATCGTGAAGTCAAAGGCTTGTATGCATAGAGACATGCATGAGGATCAAAATCACAGTGCTAGCCAGAAAACCTTGCTTAAAAAGGAGTAGTCATAAAACCATTGAATGAAGATCATGATTGTACATTACTAACTTATTCTTCAGGTCATCTATTTTCTGAAATCAATATGTCTGTTATAACTAGAGTTTTGGTGCCCACAGTTTTAGTAATTTTAGTTAAGATGTGCTTATGTAGACATAGATGAATTAATAAAGGTTCTGATCAATATTTCACATTAGTATTGTTCATTTTATTTTTTATTTTATTTTATTTGTTGCATTTTTACAAAATAATTCGTTTTTATTCAGTATAGCATGAAGTTATTCATTAAAGTAAAGTGCTAGGTTAAATAGCTTTTGTACGTTATCCTCAATACTGTGTTGATATGGTAATTAATAACACTGGACTTTGTCTCAATGGATCTCATTCTCCTATATCAAAATTGCACACACTGGGCCAATTTGATAAGTAGCCAAAGAAAACTGATATAAACTTGTGAAAACATTAAAACAATGAAGAAAATTGAAGAAATCCAATTTTACATACATTCACCTTTCAAGTACCGTATATAATTAGTAGAGATGAGCGAGTAGTGAAATATTCGAAAGTTCGAAATTCGATTCGAATAGACCGCGAAATTCGACTATTCGACCGAATATCGAATCCCATTAAAGTCTATGGGAAAAAAATGCTCGCCACTTGGAAATCTCAATTCGACCACTTGGAGGTCACCAAGTCCACCCTGAAACCTCAGAAAAGGATGCCAACACTGTTGGAATGCAACTGGGACAGCAGGGGAAGCATGTCTGGGTGCATATAACGCGCCCAAGTCGCACTATTACGCCACTATCACAGCCTCTCAACAATACACTCCAAAGACAATGTAACCTCTCTGTAAAGTGAGACCATACAAGGAAACCTTCTTTCCTCTACATTGCCATGGACCCCAAGCCAAACTAGACAAAAAAGAAGATAAAATTCTGCACCCCTTAAAATCACGTTGCCTATGACAACCACAGATGGCATAGGCAAGGGGGAAAGCAATCAAGCCATCACTATTTTTCCCTCTGTGCCATCCCTGCCTTGCCCAGGCACATGTCCCAAAACATCATCCACGCCCGAGTAACACGGTTACTGCAAAAGGCCATTTGACCACCAACACTTTGGTTTGAGGCCGGGGATGCTACATCTCCCTGACGGCACACTGGGTGAATGTTGTGGAGGCGGGGACGGGCAAACCTGCTACCCCCACCCAAGTTTTGGGCCTTGGTTCTGTCTGGATTTCCGCAACCCTTACAGACAGCTCGGCAAACCCCTCCTTCTCCTTCTAGATTTGTTAAATCTGTCCACCACCCAGTCAAGTCCACAAAGTCCAGTCTCGTCGATAGCCTGCAGAAACTGCAGGGACCTCACTCTGACCCTCCTTCCTCCCACCCTGCCCAATGTTATCAACCCAGTGTTCCCACCCATGCAAGAATCGCAGGAGCTATCTGAGGATTTTGTTTGTTCTGATGCCCAAACACTGGAGCAAGCTCCATCTCTAGCTGATGGTGGTGTGGAAGGGGCACTAAAGTGTAAAATGATTAGGGACGATGATGAGACACAGTTGCCAGCAAGGGAGGCTGTTAGAGCAAAGTGAGGCAGTGTAAGAGGAGGTGGTTGAGTATGACGAAGTCAGTGACCCGACCTGGCCCAGTGTCATGTCTAGCAGGTAAAGCAGTGGGGATGTTGAGGGATGCGTAGGACCGCAAAAGGCAGGAAGAGGCCGTGGGCTGGCCAGAGGCTCATGGAGAAGGCAGGCTAGAGCCCGCAGGGCCGCATCTCTTCCCTATAACTGGCCCCCACACAAAGCTCTCCCATCGAGGGCTCTTAGGTCCTTGTTGTGAAAATATTTTAATGAGTGCGCAAAGTTAGCTTGAGGTGAGCCCTCAAAAAATTATATGGAGGCCCAAGAGGTGAGCCCTCGAAAAACTTATGTGGAGGCCCAAGAGGTGAGCCCTCTAAAAATTGTGTGGAGGCCCAAGAGCTGAGACCTCTTAAAAATTGTATTAAGGCCCAAGAGGTGAGCCATAATAAAAATTGTTTGTAGGCCGAAGAGGTGAGACCTCTTAAAAATTGTTTGTAGGCCCAAGAGGTGAGACCTCTTAACAATTGTATTAAGGCCCAAGAGGTGAGCCATAATAAAAATTGTTTGTAGGCCCAAGAGGTGAGACCTCTTAAAAATTGTTTGTAGGCCCAAGAGGTGAGGCATGAGAAAAATTGTTTGTAGGCCCAAGAGGTGAGACCTCTTAAAAATTATGTGGAGGCCCAAGAGGTGAGACCTCTTAAAAATTGTTTGTAGGCCCAAGAGGTGAGGCATGAGAAAAATTGTTTGTAGGCCCAAGAGGTGAGACCTCTTAAAAATTATGTGGAGGCCCAAGAGGTGAGACCTCTTAAAAATTATGTGGAGGCCCAAGAGGCGAGACCTCTTAAAAATTATGTGGAGGCCCAAGAGGTGAGACCTCTTAAAAATTATGTGGAGGCCCAAGAGGTGAGACCTCTTAAAAATTATGTGGAGGCCAAAGAGGTGAGACCCCTTAAAAATTATGTGGAGGCCAAGAGGTGAGACCTCTTAAAAATTGTTTGTAGGCCCAAGAGGTGAGCCATGAGAAAAATTGTTTGTAGGCCCAAGAGGTGAGACCTCTTAAAAATTATGTGGAGGCCAAAGAGGTGAGACCTCTTAAAAATTATGTGGAGGCCAAAGAGGTGAGACCTCTTAAAAATTGTTTGTAGGCCCAAGAGGTGAGCCATGAGAAAAATTGTTTGTAGGCCCAAGAGGTGAGACCTCTTAAAAATTGTTTGTAGGCCCAAGAGGTGAGACCTCTTAAAAATTGTTTGTAGGCCCAAGAGGTGAGCCATAAATATTTTTTTTTTTTTTACGGAGCAATTCTACGGCGGTTAAGGAGGAGGAGGTGGAGGAGGAAATGGCACTTCATACAGATGGCACTTCACTTTTGGCTGCTTTCCACTGTTGGAGAAGCAAAGTCCGGGTCAATCCACTTGCTGTTCATTTTGATTAGCGTCAGCCTGTCGGCACTGTCGGTTGACAGGCGGCTGCGCTTATCGGTTATAATGCCCCCGGCTGCGCTGAACACCCTTTCTGATAGCACGCTGGCGGCAGGGCAGGCAAGCACCTCCAAGGCGTACAGGGACAGTTCCAGCCACGTGTCCAACTTGGAGACCCAGTAAGTGTAGGACGCCGAGGGATCGGGGAGGACAGGGGTACGGTCTGCCAGGTACTCCCGCAACATCCGCCGATACTTGTCCCTCCTGCTGATAGCGGGCCCCGCAGTGATGGAAGTTGCATGAGGGGGTGCCATGAACGTGTCCCACACCTTGGAGAGTGTTCCCCTGGTGGCTGTGGGCCTGATCGATGTTGAGGGACTCTGGGAGACCCTCTCCTCTCTGCCGCCAGCGATGGTGGGTGGGAAAATCTCCATCATGTTCTGCACGAGTTCCCTCTGGTATTCCAGCAATCGATTCGTCCTCTCCTCTACCGGAATAAAAGAGGAGACGTTATCTTTATACCGGGGGTCCAGGAGTGCGAAGACCCAGTACAGTTTGTTCTCCACTATCCGAACAACACGTGTGTCCCGGGAAAAGCAGCCCAGCATGAAGTCAGCCATGTGTGCCAGACTCTGAATAGGTATGACGTCACTGCCCCCACCAGAAGGATCACTTGCCATTTCCTCCTCTTCCTCTTCCGCCTCCTCTCCGCCCCATCCGCGCTGAACCAATGGGACGCACACAGCCTGACTGCTACCCTCGCCGCCAGCATCCTCCTCCTCTTCCACAGCCACCTCCACGTCGTCCTCCTCATCCTCCTCCTCCTCCTGCAACTGCCACCGTGAAGCAGACAAAAGTGTGGTCTGACTGTGTAGCTCCGTTGCGTCATCTCCTACCCCCGTCTCCTCTGCGTGCAATGCGTTCTCCCTTATTGCGATGAGCGATTCTTAAGGACGCATAGGAGCGGGATGGTTACGCTCACTATAGCGTCCTCGCTGCTGACCTTCTTGGTGGACTCCTCAAAGATACGCAGTACATCGCATATGTCTGCCATCCATGGCCACTCGTGGTTGGCAAACTGAGGGAGCTGAGTTGGAGGCACGCGTGGATTCATAATCTGGTACTCCATCAATGCTCTCTGCTGCTCACACACCCTGGCCAACATGGAATAGGTGGAATTCCAGCGAGTCGGCAGGTCGCACAACAGCCGATGTTCAGGCAAATGGAGGCGTTGCTGGAGTTTTTTTAAGCTAGCAGCAGCTACAGTTGACTTCCGAAAGTGAGCGCACAAGCGCCGCACTTTCACCAGTAGCTCTGCCAGGTTGGGGTAAGTCTTTAGAAATTTTTGGACTACCAGATTAAAAACGTGGGCCAGGCATGGTACGTGATTGAGTTCGGCAAGCTCCAGAGCCGCCACCAGGTTACGGCCGTTATCGCACACGACCATGCCTGGTCCTAGCTGCAGCGGCGACAGCCACATCTCCGTCTGCTGCAATATGGCGTCCCTCACCTCTGGGGCGCTGTGCTTCCTGTCGCCCAAGCTGATGAGCTTAAGCACCGCCTGCTGACGTCTCCCCGCGCCAGTGCTGCAACGCTTCCAGCTAGCGGCTGAGGGTGATGTTAAGGCAGAGGAGGAGGAGGAGGAGGAGGAGGAGGGGGGTTTATCAGAACCCATGCTGGCAATCTTGGGCGGGGGTGGTAGGTAGGCCGTCTCTGTTTGCGACCCCGTCCCCGCTTCCACAACATTCACCCAGTGTGCCGTCAAAGAGATGTAGCGTCCCTGGCCGCAAGCGCTTGTCCACGAGTCGGTGGTCAAGTGGACCTTTGCACTGACTGCGTACCTCAGGGCCCGCCTGATGTTACGCGACACGTGCTGGTGCAGGGCGGGGACGGCACTCCGGGAAAAGTAGTGGCGGCTGGGGACGGAATAGCGAGGTGCGGCAGCCGCCATCAGGTCGCGGAAGGCCTGCGTCTCCACAAGCCTAAACGGCAACATCTCCAGGGCCAGCAGTTTGGAGATGTGGCAGTTTAAGGCTTGGGCTTGGGGGTGACTCGAGGCGTACTTCCGCCTGCGGTCGAACGCCTGCGAGATGGACAGTTGATGGGATGAGGAGTGTGAAGGTGCAGGCGAAGATGCGGGGGAAGGGGAGGCTGAAGGAGAAGGCCCCAAAGTAGCCGAGGCAGAGGCAGATGTGGAGGTGTCCTGGCTGGAGGTCTGGACCGCAGTGGCAGCACACAATAAAGGGGAAGAGGCAGTGGCAGGAAGACCTTGCGCAGGTTTTATTGCGTTTGCTCACACTCAGTTTTGAGTGGCAGAGTGTGCAAACCGCGCTCAGTTTGTCATCCGCACAAACATTAAAAAATCTCCACACCACAGAAGTACGAGGCCTCGATGGGGGAGCTTCGCGCGACTGCCCGCTGCCGGGAACAGCTTCGGCCCTGCTGGCTGTGGCCTCACTTCTCTGTCTGGACTGTCCTCTGCCTGTGGACATCCCTCTGCCTGTGGACATCCCTCTGCCTGTGGACATCCCTCTGCCTCTGGACATCCCTCTGCCTCTGGACATCCCTCTGCCTCTTGCTGCCTTTTTCGGTGCTGCGCAGACCACCACCTCTCCACTGCTTTCCCCGCTGGACATCACCCCTGGCCAAGTGGGGTCGGTCATTTCGTCATCCACCACCTCCTCTTCCACTTCCTCACTCTGCTCCTCCTCCTGCCCACTGGACATTCCAACAGCCTCCCTTGATGGCAACTGCGTCTCATCATCATCATCGCTCATGATAACAGATGCTGGTTCAGGGTCCACATCAGCAGGAGATGGCGAATACTCAAGTGTTTGGGCATCACTACAAACAAATTCCTCTGCTAGCTCCTGGGATTCTTCCGGCACATCTGAAAAAGGACCCGAAAAGAGCTCCTGGGAGGGGTCAATGGTGGGATGACTCTGTTGGCCAGGTGTGGAGGAAGGAGGGTCAGAGTGAGACTGTGTGGATGACTGGCTGGTGGACAACTGTGTGGAAGCGCTATCGGCTATCCATTGCACCACCTGTTCAACCTGCTCAGGCCTCAACAGCGGTGTAACCCGCCCCCTGCTTAACTGTCCCATAAAGGCAGGGATTCTGGATGAGTGGGATCCTGGCTGATCCTCACCAGCACGCATTGTATCCCCACTGGCTTCAACAAGGCCACCAACAGCATTTCCGCGCCCCCGTCCTCGTCCGATTCCGCTAGCTCCCCTCCGCATTTTATTTATTTTTTGTTACAATATTTTGCCTTCACAGCCGTGTTCAGTTTAGACGGTGTGTATTAACACCACGTATATACAATTATTTTGCAAGAGAACGCACAGTACAGGTGCCAATGAAAAGGCCTATTTTTTTTATATTTCTAGGTACACAGCCGTGTACTAACAGATCAGACGGTGTGTATGAACACCACGTATATAAAATTATTTTGCAAGAGAACGCACAGTACAGGTGCCAATGAAAAGGCCTATTTTTTTTATATTTCTAGGTACACAGCCGTGTACTAACAGATCAGACGGTGGGTATTAACACCACGTATATAAAATTATTTTGCAAGAGAACGCACAGTACAGGTGCCAATGAAAAAGCCTATTTTTTTTATATTTCTAGGTACACAGCCGTGTACTAACAGTTCAGACGGTGTGTATTAACACCACGTATATAAAATTATTTTGCAAGAGAACGCACAGTACAGGTGCCAATGAAAAGGCCTATTTTTTTATATTTCTAGGTACACAGCCGTGTACTAACAGATCAGACGGTGTGTATTAACACCACGTATATAAAATTATTTTGCAAGAGAACGCACAGTACAGGTGCCAATGAAAAGGCCTATTTTTTTTATATTTCTAGGTACACAGCCGTGTACTAACAGTTCAGACGGTGGGTATTAACACCACGTATATAAAATTATTTTGCAAGAGAACGCACAGTACAGGTGCCAATGAAAAGGCCTATTTTTTTATATTTCTAGGTACACAGCCGTGTACTAACAGATCAGACGGTGTGTATGAACACCACGTATATAAAATTATTTTGCAAGAGAACGCACAGTACAGGTGCCAATGAAAAGGCCTATTTTTTTTATATTTCTAGGTACACAGCCGTGTACTAACAGATCAGACGGTGGGTATTAACACCACGTATATAAAATTATTTTGCAAGAGAACGCACAGTACAGGTGCCAATGAAAAGTCTTTTTTTTTTTATATATTTCTAGGTACACAGCCGTGTACTAACAGTTCAGACGGTGTGTATTAACACCACGTATATAAAATTATTTTGCAAGAGAACGCACGGTAAAGGTGCCAATGAAAAGGCCTATTTTTTTATATTTCTAGGTACATAGCCGTGTACTAACAGTTCAGACGGTGGGTATTAACACCACGTATATAAAATTATTTTGCAAGAGAACGCACAGTACAGGTGCCAATGAAAAGGCCTATTTTTTTTATATTTTTAGGTACACAGCCGTGTACTAACAGTTCAGACGGTGGGTATTAACACCACGTATATAAAATTATTTTGCAAGAGAACGCACAGTACAGGTGCCAATGAAAAGGCCTATTTTTTTATATTTCTAGGTACACAGCCGTGTACTAACAGATCAGACGGTGTGTATGAACACCACGTATATAAAATTATTTTGCAAGAGAACGCACAGTACAGGTGCCAATGAAAAGGCCTATTTTTTTTAATATTTCTAGGTACACAGCCGTGTACTAACAGATCAGACGGTGGGTATTAACACCACGTATATAAAATTATTTTGCAAGAGAACGCACAGTACAGGTGCCAATGAAAAGGCCTATTTTTTTATATTTCTAGGTACACAGCCGTGTACTAACAGTTCAGACGGTGGGTATTAACACCACGTATATAAAATTATTTTGCAAGAGAACGCACAGTACAGGTGCCAATGAAAAGGCCTATTTTTTTTATATTTCTAGGTACACAGCCGTTTACTAACAGATCAGACGGTGTGTATGAACACCACGTATATAAAATTATTTTGCAAGAGAACGCACAGTACAGGTGCCAATGAAAAGGCCTATTTTTTTTAATATTTCTAGGTACACAGCCGTGTACTAACAGATCAGACGGTGTGTATGAACACCACGTATATAAAATTATTTTGCAAGAGAACGCACAGTACAGGTGCCAATGAAAAGGCCTATTTTTTTTATATTTCTAGGTACACAGCCGTGTACTAACAGATCAGACGGTGTGTATGAACACCACGTATATAAAATTATTTTGCAAGAGAACGCACAGTATAGGTGCCAATGAAAAGGCCTATTTTTTTATATTTCTAGGTACACAGCCGTGTACTAACAGATCAGACGGTGGGTATTAACACCACGTATATAAAATTATTTTGCAAGAGAACGCACAGTACAGGTGCCAATGAAAAGTCTTTTTTTTTTTATATTTCTAGGTACACAGCCGTGTACTAACAGATTCAGACGGTGTGTATTAACACCACGTATATAAAATTATTTTGCAAGAGAACGCACAGTACAGGTGCCAATGAAAAGGCCTATTTTTTTATATTTCTAGGTACACAGCCGTGTACTAACAGATCAGACGGTGGGTATTAACACCACGTATATAAAATTATTTTGCAAGAGAACGCACAGTACAGGTGCCAAAGAAAAGGCCTTTTTTTTTTATTTCTAGGTACACAGCCATGTACTAACAGGTCAGACGGCGGGTATTTACACCTGGTATACAAAAAGGGTATTGCAGGCACACAGAACCCAGAACACTAGAGCCAAATAAACTGTATTTAAAAAAAAAAAAAATTCACAGCCGTATACTGCCAGATCAGATGGTGCATAAACACACTAGGTATATAACAGGGTTTTGCAGCCAAAAAGAACGCAGAACAGTAGTGCCAAATATAGTTTGGTATGTAGCAGAGCACCTAATACACCACTAATGCCTCTCTCTGTCCCTACTCCAGCAGCTATCCCTGAATACAGCAGCCGTTCTCTGCAGAGTGTATATTGTAGTAAAGCTATCACTGTACTGCACTATAGTAGCCCTGATAAGGGCTTTTAATCACGCTCCTGCCTGTCCAACAGCTAAAACCTATCTCTCCCTTCTCCAGCCTCTGTCCCTGACTAAGTTCACGCAGCATATGCGAACGAGCAGGAAGAGCTGAGTTTTTAATATTCGAGGTCACATGGTTTCTCCAGCCAATCCATGTAGACGCCGTTTTCGCGCTGCCAGCGTGCTCCGCGGGCCTGTCATACCCCCCCTGCATGGTGATTGGTGGAAAAAGAGCGCCAGGGAAGGTGGGAGGGGAAACGAATTCTAAGTGCGCCATCGCCGTTATACTCGATTGAAATCGAGTATGCCGAATAGCGTAGTATTCGATCGAATACCGGCTCGATCGAACACTACTCGCTCATCTCTAATAATTAGTGTTCAGTGAAGTTGACAAATCGGACTTCGATATGAATTTCAGGGAAAATTTAATCCTCTGTGAAGCCAAATTTCCTCATGCTTTGTGAAAGAGTGTAAAAAAACTAAATAAATCATATTTACCTCATCCATTTGCTCTCAATGGGCCAGCCGCTGTCATCTTGATTGAAGATCTTGCATGAAATCCCATGTGTAGTGACATATGATGAAACTTTCAACCTGGCAGATGTTTTAAAAATTAATTCTACCTGTTCCCAATCATTCACTTTAAGAAAACCTTTTCTTAAACAAAGCTGGGACAGACTGGCTTCTCTAATGCCTGATTATCACGTGCTATTGTTGGGGAAACCATTTTTAATGTACCACCATATCAAGGCCATTGAAATAAATTGCTGAGAACTCTCCTAGAGTCACTCCTACATGACAGCCATACCATGTGTCCTAAAAAGGGCATAAGGACAAGGCTGTTTTTATGTTTTTAGGAAACAGCCTTCTTAATTGTATTCTAAAAACTTCTGCTTTACAGAAAAAAATAGCTTAGCCAGAAACGGGGACAACAATCCCCTGAGTGTCCCTTCACCATATTGTCACCACCCAGCTATGCTTGATTGAAAGGTCTCTCACTAATTGCGTGAAAGGAAAGAGTTGTCAATACTGCTATACTTCTATACTGCAGCCCACATTACTAATTTGAGTTCATCTACAATTTGGTATAAATTGCGCCATCTATAGGAAGGGGCAGATTGACCATAGACCTTACAGTGAAATTTCCCAGTGGGCCGATGCCCAGGGTGCCACCTGAGCCCTACTCATGGCCAGACAGTTGAAGTGTTTGGGGATTTATTTTGTACTGCTGGCAGTATTTTGTGATGGACTGTGGTATATGGCTATGTTGGGGTAGTATAATGTGCCACAACATAGTATTGCTGGTCCTGCCTACTTGTGTTAGCCTTGCCTTCAATTTGGACTTGACTACAAAACAAGGCCACTTTTATTACTTTTCCAGGGCCACTTTAAGTTCCTAGTCAGCCCCTGTCTATAGGTCTATAGTTTTAGTAAATCTGATCCTATGTATGTTGAAAATAAGTAACATTTCAGAGTGCAGCCCATATTTGTCTATTGGAATTTATGCTGCCCGTGGTTCAGACAATATGAATCTCTTCCAAGATTCCATTTAAATATGTAACAGATTTATAGTTGGTCGATACTTCTGCTAATAAAAAGGGAGGACACAAAGTGAATGTTAGCTGTTCTTTCAAATGATATGTTCCCATAATGTTGCTTTTTGATAAATATATGTGATGCTTCCAAACTTTTGTTTATCTCTGTACTAAAAGTTAATTGTGGTCAAAACACAGCATTTAATAACTTACATTAAGTCCAGGTTATTTTCATTAACCATAGCATTTTGTTGTGTTATTTTAATAGTAAAAGTGTATTTATTGTCATTTACTGGAATAACTACATTCCAGGTTCAGTGAAATATACAATAAAACAGCCAAGCGGTGCAGCACTGGGAATAATTTGCCCTGCAGAAATGTGTTAAAACATTTAAATGAAATTGTTAATCAGGGATTGTTTACAGCCGCACCTGTTCCTAGTTCAATTAAATGCCGCAATCACTGACATCCTCTACATCTAGGTAGGAGATAATTGTTAATACAACCAACTACTAATAAAAGACACTCCCAACTGCTATGGCTTTGTTTAACCACTTCATTACCAGACTGTTTACCCCCCTTCTTTACCAGGCCAATTTTCCAGTTTTAGCAATGGGCCTATGTAACTGAAAATAACTGTTTAATTTCTGAGCAAACATATATTTGATATTATTTTTCTCTGAACACTTAAGACATTTCTTTTGTGTCATTGGATGAAACATTGTTTTTTATATATTTAAGAAATAAAATGGAAAATTATGAAAATGTGTATTTTTCCTTTATGTTTATCCTATAAAAGATTCCAAGACAAAACATTTCTAAAACTATTACCGTATATTTGTACCATGAAAATGGATGCTATTTGTTTAATTTATCTATTGGCTGGGTCTCCTGCAAGACTTACAAGGACTAGAGCGCATTTTGGCAGGCCTACGTATTTCTCTATAGCTGGTTCAATGGCACAGCATTTGGGGTAGCAGGATGACACTGTTGAGACAGCAGGAAGAGGAAGAAAAGGAGAATGAACACAATGTGAGGACTCTAAGATGTCTTTGTGGAAAACTCTGCACAGACAAGAAGCGGCTGAAAGAACTCAACATGGTCGTCTGTTCCCAGTGGAGATGAGGGAAAACATAAAACTTTATGAAAAATCTAAACATTAGAGGTGATGTCAGTGACTGTAGATGGTATCTAGTGCTGTTGTTTCCTGCATGTTTGGTAGTTTGGATTGTAATGTCTATCCATATATGTTTTTAACAGTAAGGCTCAGGGGGTATCATTTCAACTTTCGACTCAGCCCTTAATTATTTTTGTCATATGTGATATAGCTTATGAGAATACCAAAAAGCACCGAAGTTATAATTGAATTGCTATTAGTCTTCATTAAGGGTACAGAGCGGAGGTAACCAGTTGGTGGTGGTGGTGGGGGGGGTGTACCTGCACAGACCCACTCTAGCCAATCAGTGCTGCCATTTTCAGACTGTTCAGGGACACCCCCCCAACTGGTTACCTTCCCTCTGTACCCTTACTAAGAGCTAATAGCAATTCATTCATAACTTCTAGTGCAAATAATAAAGAAATGGCACAACATACAGACATAAGAATAGATGTCCCATAGTTGTTAGTATGTGGGGAATTCATGTAGCTATTAAAATAGGCATGTCAGGAGTGGTGAAAGGTCCTCTTTAACCCCTTAATTTATAATCATATGCACAACCATAAAAAGGATGCCCTGGAGTTGGAAAAAGTACAGAGGAGAGCCACTAAACTCATAAAGGGCCTGAAAGATCTTAGTTAAATTAACTGAATTTGTTTAGCCTTCAGAAAAGACTTCTAAGGGGGACAGGATTAACCTATACAAATATATAAACAGACCATACAAAAAATATCAAGGGAAGCTATTCTGTGTTAAACCCCCTCAAAAAACAAGAGGCCACTCCCTACGACTGGAGAAAAAAGATTTGGCCATAAGAGGTGACAAGCATTGTTTACAGTAAGATCTGTAAATCTCACAATAGCTTGTCGCAGGAGCGGTTCACAGCAAATATAGGAGATGGCTTCAAAAAGGGTTTAGATGACTTTTTACTTCAAAATAAAATTGAGGCTTATGACAATGTATAGAAATCTTGTTCTACTCACCCTTTCCCTTGGCCCAACTCCTTTTTAAAAGGAAAATAGACATTAATCCAGGGAACAATATAGCGGGATTACAGGTTGGACTTGATGGACTTTTGTTTTTTTCCAACCTTAACAACTATGTAACTATATACTGTACATGTATGGAGTAAGTTCGCTCCATACATGGCGGTCACTGGCTGTATAATACAGCAGGCATGCATGAGCTGTGCCCCAAGATCAGCAATGATCTTGATTCCAGTCATCTAACACCTCAGATGCCAATGTCAATAGTGACTGAGACATCTGTAGAGTTAGAGAGGAGTGACTGGTTGTAATGACATCCTGGGGATGTCAGGCCAGTTATAGCTAACTACCTTAAAAGCTGTGCCAGGAGCATGGCATCTCAGGAAATCTGTCAGAATCCTATAGACTGCAAAAAATAAAAAATAAAAAAAATAACTAATAATAATAATAATAATAATAGTCACATTATAAAAAGTAAAAAAAAATTAAAAAGTATGTTGAAAATTAAAAGCACCCCTTTCCCGATTTTACCTATAAAACTAACTAAACAAAAAATAAATATCATAGGCCTGCCAAATCTGAACTATTAAAATACGAGGAGGTATTGAAACAACATAATGCATCAGAAGAAGGCAATGGAAAGAGGTAATTTGTAGGGTTGAGCGAACATGTTCGGCCGAATACACTATTCGGCTGAACATGGCGGTGCTCGGGACCATGCGGTGTTCGGCCGAATAATGCGTGTGCTCGAGCGCCATGCTCGAGTCACCTCTCCGCACGTTAATTAGCCAATTAGCGTGCGGGGAGGGATGGCATTCAGTGTAATGCCAGTAGCCATCTTAGCTACTGGCATTACACTGATTGGCTAGCCGGGTCACATGTCACCGGGTGCTATAAAGCACCTGGTGACATGTGACCCGGCCAGTGTTAGACAGGGAGAGCTGCTGCATGCAGGGACAGAGAGTGTAGGGATAGAAGCACGCTGGGCAGGGATAGAAATCGCTCAAAAAAGACCCAAAAGCCCTTTTAGGGCTATTATATCTGGCACAAAGCAATATTTTATTATTTTTGGGGTGTTTAAAGGTGATGAAAATACAACTAGGTGGCCTGACATTAATGCCACATGTGCTGCTGCTGCATGTTGTAGGATACTCTCTGTATGTTTTTTTTTTTGGGTGACAAAAAGAACCCAAGTGTGCCCTGTCAGTAACGCTAGGTGCACAGCGTATTACAACCGTTCAAAAGTCTATGTAGCTGACATCCGTTGTTACATTTAATACCATTAATTTAGGCCGCAGTTCCTCATTTGCGTCTGCAGTTTAATTTGCCCAAGGAGGGAATTAAACTATAGGGATAGGATTTGGGTTATTAGAAAGATTGTTTCTGTTCCAAAAAGACAAAAGTCCATTGTGAAATACGTTTTTTTTTGGGTGGCAAAAAGAACCCAAGTGTGCCCTGTCAGTAACACTAGGTGCACAGCGTATTACAACCATTCAAAAGTCTATGTAGCTGACATCCGTTGTTACATGTAATACCGATAACTTAGGCAGCAGTTCATCATTTGCGGCTGCTCTATAACGTTTGCGCATTCAGAATATTGGACATTCGTAAATTTTTCTGATCATACAGTTAATAAAAATCTGCAGTACTGTAGTTGTGACTAAGTTACATATATACTATACAATATGCGCAAGGCGAGAACTAAGGGACGGGGAAGTGGGCGTGCTGCTGATGGTGAACGCAGAGGCCATGGCTCTGGGCGCGGTGAAACTGTGAAAAAGTCATCCAAAACTCCTAGCTTCCTGTCACAGTTTGCAGGGCGGCGCAGGACACAACTCTTGTCGCCACATCAGTGCGAGCAGGTAGTTGGTTGGATTTCAGCTGATAATGCTTCCAGTCGGTTCAGCACCACCCCCTCTTCCACAAAGACCAGTCTCAGTAGCCAAGAGTCTTGGCAACCGTATCCTCACCCTGATCCTCCTTCCTCCCACCATGCAGAGTCTGAGCAAAGAAGAGATCCCACATTGGGATATTCCGAGGAGCTTTTTTCATCACCGTCCCTTGACTTGGGCCTCTCGCCAAGGCCGCTTGAAGTGGGACATGAGGAGATATTGTGTCCAGATTCCCAACCTATTGAGCAAACACAGTATGAAGAAGATGACGGTGGGGAACGACAAGTACTTTCTCCCGAGGTGGATGATGATGATGATA
>ONZH01007158.1:0-23511 GCA_900303285.1 Rhinella marina
GCAGGAACTATGGTAGAACTCACTGATACCCTGTTAATGGTGGCTATTTAGTCTGCGACCCAGACAAATGTCGCACAGAGAATTTTCTGGATCAAGCGGTAGATGATATTGGTAGCAAATAACTTGGTTGTATTGTGTGACGTACAGAAAGTGTCACCTGGACAGTATATACGGATGGGAGTGAGTCAGTGCTGAACTGTGACACACAGAAAGGTTACATGCAGCTGAGTAAAATGGATTTGTATCACTGAGCTAAAACAACTGAAAAAATATTTTTTTTTTTATATTTTGTTTTTTTGGGAACGTGACGTGCAGGAACTATGGTAGAACTCACTGACACCCTGTTAACGGTGACTATTTAGTCTGCGACCCAGACAAATGTCGCACAGAGAGTTTTCTGGATCAAGCTGTAGATGATATTGGTAGCAAATGACTTGGTTGTATTCTGTGAAGTACAGAAAGTGTCACCTGGACAGTATATATGGATTGGAGTGAGTCAGTGCTGAACTGTGACACACAGAATGGTTCCACACTGCTGTGTGCAATGGATTTGTATCACTGAGATAGAACAATAAAAAAAAACAGGGTTAGATATGGCGATAGCTGCACTACTAGTGCCAGCCAGACAAGTGACAAAAAAAATAAAATAAAATGTCTTCTAGCCCTTAGAAGGGCTGTTGGGTTCTTTGTGGGTGATTCCTGCCTAACAGACAACTAAATGCAGGCCCTAACACTGTCCCTGAAAGGCAGCAGCTCTATCCTGTCACGAGGGGGAGACAAGGGTAGGTGAGCCCTGTACTGCACCCCTCCGTCTTTCCCTGCCTACTTGCCTCAGTCGGCCCTAGGCAGCCGCGGACAACCACGAAGGCGGACCCTACACTGGATAAGTGCGCAGGAAGGGAAAGGGAACAAAGGGACGGACAAATACAGACAGAACAAACACGAAGGTGGGAGGTAAGCAAGCCGGGTCAAACACAGGAGGTCACGTCAATACCAGGGGTAAACAAGAGAGAGGTCAAAGTCCAAATCCGAAGTTCAAAATCCAAGCTACAATCCAATAGGTCGCACGAGCACTGATCAAGGAGAAACAAATCACAGGCAATTTGAGAGGGCAACTAGCCTGCTTTAAAAAGCCCTCCAATGGATCATGTGACGGGGCCAGCGTCACATGACCACATTTGCATAATGAGCGCTGGCCAAACGTGACCAGCGCTCAAATATGCTAAAAGTTTGGTCATGTGGCGTGGCCAGCGCCACATGACCCAGTACACTAAATATATAATAACTCTGAGCGCTGGCTTGCCGGGCCAGCGCTCAGTACCGCCCACTGCTCGTGTCTAGGGGGGCGGGGACGCCGGGCACACAGCATCCGGAAGCCCGCCCGACGTTCCCCGCCTCTCGTTACTATGGAGACGAGGACGCCTGTCGCGTCCTCGCTCCGTGGATGCGGAGGTCCGGCGGTGCTGCAAGCGGGGAGCGCGCCGCCGGCCTCCCGTGACATATCCCTAACGACATCCAGACGGCATCTGAGCCGAGCGCCGCGGCCAGTCGGTAGTATATTCCAGGGTCACCTGATCAGGCCAGCCAACCCCTGCTATCGACATGTAAGGGCCCCACGTGATGCTGGGTGTACTGTAGAGTCTCCTGGCTTGTGATTGGCTGTGTTTATAGGCGCCAAAAAAGCACGATGCGGAAGTTGCCATTTCCTCGAGTATGGCGAGATACTCGTCCGAGCTGCGAGTACTTACGTGTACCCTAATACTCGAACGAGCACCAAGCTCGGACGAGTATGCTCGCTCATCTCTAGTCCTAATCAGTCTTCAGCCTGTGACAGCCTTTCCTGTGGTATTTAAGGCACCTTTCACTATGTAAAGCTGCTTGAGCAATAAGGTTCCTAGCTTGTGTAGTCCCTGCGAAGGTTTAAAGTGTCTGATCTTCTGTGTCTGACCTTCGTCTGTTGACCATGTTGTACCTCTTCCACCAACCCTGACTTCTGTCTATTTATTGTACTAATCCTTTGACCTCTGCCTTGACCCTTGGCCTGTTTACTGGATTCAATGAACTCTCCCTGTCTTGACTTCAGCTTGACCACTGAGTACGATTTTGCCTATCCCCTCTGGTGATACATATCTGTGCCTCTAGACTTCACTGGTCACCTGTCACGGCACATAGACTATTCCAAGAGGTAACAACCTAGTGATTTTGCTGCAGTAAAGACCAGATCCCTGTACAAGGGTGAAAGGGTGAACACAATAAAGACCAGGACAGGCCACTCAGATAACACCCTTAGGAGTAGCCCTAAGTCACTTAGACATCACTTTCACATCATCTTAAAATGTGTTGCTTTTTACCTAAAAGAGGTTATCTCATCCTTGACTTTGGGGGTATATAGCTAAGACACATTTTTATATAATGGTCACCATTATGGCTCCCCAGAAGAAAAGGAGCAGAGCATACATGGGATGATCTGTTTCCTAGATTTGCTACCACTTTGTTTGTTTTTTTGTTTTTTTGCAAGGACCACAGTGGTTAGACTGCTGCCAACATGATGGTCTTTTCTAGCAAGATGCCACCAATGTCTTAAGATGACATAAATCAAATATTATATCACACAATATTTCTGCTTATTTAACCAAATAAAAAGAGAAGGCTAATGACATTTTAGTTATGAATTTGCCTTCATTCTCAATTAAAACTTATAAAAAAGGAACAACGGTGGCCAAATTGAACCCAGCACAAGTTCTCAGCACATCCCACGTGGATTTTCTATTACAGCTTGGTTGATCAAGGGAAATGTCTTCTGCCAAAGTTGAGATTTTGATAGTCAGTCATATGTGAAACCATTGTGGCTAAGACTTAGCTATTCTAGGCATTGCTTGCAGTCACAAGGCTATCTGTTTGACTATTTATATTCTTACTGACAAAACCCATTTATCCTGAGCATTGAATGTACTCACCAGGGAGGATCACACATTTATGGCACGTGCTCGTGCACGTACTAGACATATCTATCTATATTTTAGCTGCAGCAGCAAATAGTGGAGCCTCTGAGTTTCAGCATATATTGAATACAATGGATTGTGTGTTTAATAGTTTTGCCTCTAATTGTATTTTCCTATGGGTTGTCATTGCCCAGCTGATGCCAAACCCATGCATTACACAATAGCCATTCATACAATAAAATATTACACAACGATCACAGAAAAAAATGTAAAAAAATCTGAAAAGTTATCTACATTAATTGCAGTTAAAAAAAAACACACAATGGTTGAATTCATACGTTATGTGCCTTGTAAACCATCTGGCATTTTCATGTGTTTGTATTATAAGCCCCAGAGCAAAATCTTATTACATGCATTTTGATAATCCAAACCCTTCATATTGCTTAAAGAGGACCTTTCACCACTCCTGGCATGTCTGTTTTAATAGGTACATGCATTCCCCATGTAATAACAATTCTGGAGCCTCTATTCTTATGTCTCTATGTTGTGCCATTCCTTTATTATTTCTACTAGAAGTTATGAAGGAATTGCTAGCAGTCTGTAGTAAGGGTACAGAGGGGTGGTAGCTAGATATGAGCGAGCATGCTTGTCCGAGCTTGGTGCTCGTTCGAGTATTGCTCAGCCAATAACAAGCCTATAAACTCAGCCAATCACAAGCCAGGAGACTCTGCGGTACACCCAGCATCACGTGGGGCCCTTACATGTCGATAGCAGGGGTTGGCTGGCCTGATCAGGTGACCCTGGAATATACTAGTGACTGCCCGCGGTGCTTGGCTCAGATGCTGCCTGGATGTCGTTAGGGACAGAGCTGCTGTGTTTCAGGGAGAGTGTTAGGGCCTGGATTTAGTTCTCTGTTAGGCAGGAGTGATCTCAAAAGAACCCAACAGCCCTTCTAAGGGCTACAAGACATTTTTTTTTGTCTCCTGGCTGGGCTGGCTGGCACTAGTAGTGCAGCTATCGCCATATATAACCCTTTTTTTTATTGTTTTATCTCAGTGATACAAATCCATTTCATACAGCAGTGTGGAACCATTCTGTGTGTCACAGTTTAGCTGTCCAGTCACCACAAACCACAATCCAAATTTTCTGTCCAGGTGACCCATACTATTAGAAAAATCTCTGTGCGACATTTGTCTGGGTTGCAGTCAAAATAGCCACAGTCAGCAGGGGCTGAGTTTGTTCTCTGATAGTTTCTGCACGTCACGTTAAAAAAAAAAATATGTATAAAAAAAAAAATAAAAAAAAAATATATATATATAAAAAATTGTTTTTTTGTTGTTTTATCTCAGTGATACAAATCCATTTCATACAGCTGTGTGGAACCATTCTGTGTGTCACAGTTCATCTGTCCAGTCACCACAAACCACAATCCGTATTTTCTGTCCAGGTGACACATTCTGTACGTCACTTAATTAAAAAAGGTCTTTTGCTCTCACTGAGACAGCTACATTACAAAAATCTCTGTGTGACATTTGTCTGGGTTGCACTTAAGCAGACCAAGTCTGCCTAATCTAACAGTTTCCGTGTAATTGCTCCATACTGCATGGTACGTAATAACATACGTAATTTAGCTCTAACTTATCCACCTATATACAAAACACAATCCGTATTTTCTGTCCAGGTGACACATTCTGTACGTCACTTAATTAAAAAAGGTCTTTTGCTCTCACTGATACAGCTACATTACAAAAATCTCTGTGCGACATTTGTCTGGGTTGCACTTAAGCAGACCAAGTCTGCCTAATCTAATAGTTTCAGTGTAATTGCTCCATACTGCACGGTACGTAATAACATACGTAATTTTGCTCCAACTTATCCACCTATATATTTTCTGGTTCAGATTGAACAAGTTTGTGGGTTTCAGTACAGCAGGCCCATTTTTTTTTTTTTTTAATATAATACACTTATATACAGAAAATGTTGAACCCCAGGGCTAAGGGTAGAGGACGAGGGCGTAGGCATGGGCATTCAATTACTGCAGGGGGCAGAGGCCGTGGTCCTGGGCAGGGCGAGACAGTAAATGCTGATGAGGGAGCAGGGGAACGCTGCATAGCTACACTCCCTAGCTTCATGTCTCAACTTACAGGGACACGTGGTAGAGGACTGTTGAAACCACAACAGTGCGAACAGCTGATGTCGTGGATTGCGGACAATGCTTCAAGTAATTTGTCCACCAGTCAGTCTTCCATGCAGTCCACCCACGTTACCCAAGGGAGCACTCCTCTGGCTCCTCCACCTCAACCTCCTTCCCCCCAGTCTTCCCCCTCCCAGGAAAATTTGGAATGTGATCCGGTATACTCTGAAGAACTGTTTTCTGGACCCTTCCCAGAGTCACAAACCACTTCTCAGGTTGCTGCTGACCTCTTTCCCGATGCCCAAGTTTTCCAACTGTCGCAGTCTGTGGGTGATGATGATGATGGCAATGTTGACTTAGTGGAAGAAGTGTGTAAAGAGGTGTCGGACGATGAGGAAACACGGTTGTCAGACAGTGGTGAAATTGTTGTCAGGGCAGGAAGTCCAAGGGGGGAGCAGACTGAGGAATCGGAGGAGGACGAGGTGACTGACCCAAGCTGGGTTGATAAGCCGAGTGAAGAAAGTGCCTCTGAGGCGGAGACGAGTGCTGCACCAGAACAGGTTGGAAGAGGCAGTGGTGTGGCCAGAGGGAGAAGCAGGGCCAGAGCTGGTGCATCAGCAGCAACTGTTTCACGTAGTGAAGCTCCCGTGGCGAGGCCTAGATGTTTGCAAGTCTGGAGGTTCTTTAAAGAAAGTGAGGATGACCGACGGACTGTGGTGTGCAACCTGTGCCACACCAGGATCAGCAGGGGTGCCACCACTACTAGCCTAACCACCACCAGCATGCACAGGCATATGAGTGCTAAACACCCCACTCAATGGAACCAAGGCCATTCACCTCCTGCGGGTCACACCACTGCTCCTTCCCCTGTGTCACTCGCTGCCTCTGCTAGTCAACCCCCTGCCCAGGACCCCGGCACGAGCGCCTCCCGCCGGAAAACCACACCTTTGCCTCCACGATCCTCCACAGCGTCCACCGATGTGTCCCAGCGCAGCGTTCAGCTGGAGCGCAAGAGGAAATACAGTTCCACCCACCTACATGCCCAAGCCCTCAACGTCCACATCTCCAAATTGCTGAGCCTGGAGATGCTGCCCTATAGTCTGGTAGAGACCGAGGCCTTTCGCAATCTCATGGCGGTGGCTGCCCCTCGGTATTCGGTCCCCAGCAGCCGCTATTTTTCCTGATGTGCCGTCCCATCCCTACACCAGCACGTGTCACAGAAAATCATCCGTGCCCTGACCAATGCTGTTTCTGAGAAGGTCCACCTAACCACGGACACGTGGACAAGTGCTGCCGGGCAGGGACACTATATCTCACTGACGGCACATTGGGTTAGCTTGGTGGAGGCTGGGACTGAGTCTGACCCTGGGGCCGCTCATGTACTGCCCATACCGAGGATTGCGGGCCCTACCTCGGTCACGGTCTCTCAGACGTACTATGCCTCCTCCTCCGACCCTTCCTCCTCCTCCACCTCCTCCTCCGAATTACCATCCGTGGGCACGGAGCCTTCTGTCGGTAGCTCTAGGCGCAGCAGCAGTGCCGTGGGTAAGCGCCAGCAGGCGGTGCTCAAACTGCTGAGCTTAGGTGACAAAAGGCACACCGCCCAAGAGCTGTTACAGGGCATCACGGCGCAGACCGATCTGTGGCTGGCACCGCTGAACCTCAAGCCAGGCATGGTTGTGTGTGACAACGGGCATAACCTGGTGGCGGCTCTGCAACTCGGCAGACTGACACATGTGCCATGCCTGGCCCACGTGTTCAATCTCTTAGTTCAGCGGTTCCTCAAGACATACCCCAATCTGTCTGATTTGCTCACCAAGGTGCGCCGCATCTGTGCGCATTTCCGCAAGTCGACCACAGATGCTGCCACTCTGAGGGCAGCGCAGCGCCGCCTACAACCAACAGCTCACCGACTGTTGTGCGACGTGCCCACAAAATGGAATTCGACATTAAACATGTTATCCAGAGTTTACCAGCAGAGCAGAGCGATTGTAGACTGCCAGATGTCAACTTCCACCAGAACTGGTAGTCAGGTCACTCAGATTCCTCAAGTCTACAATGAGGAGTGGACGTGGATGTCTGATATCTGCCAGGTGTTGAGCAACTTTGAGGAGTCAACACAGATGGTCAGCGGCGATGCCGCCATTATTAGCCTCACCATCCCGCTGCTTTGCCTGTTGAAAAACTCACTGCTCAGCATGAAGTGGGATGCTTTGCGCTTGTCACAAGAGACGGTGGAGGAAGATACGTCATTTGATAGCCAGAGCACCCTCCGGTCTGTTTCTCAGCGCGTATCGGAAGAGGGGGATGAGGATGAGGAGGAAGAGGAGGAGAATGTCGGCGAGACAGAAGATGTTACCAGTGCTCAGTCCTTCTTAACTCTTGAGCGTGTATGGGCTGAAGAAGAGGACTTGGAGGAGGAGGAGGAGGAGGAAATGGAGAGTCAGGCCAGTGAGGAGAGGGAATTCTTGCGTGTTAGGACTCTGGCGCACATGGCAGACTTCATGTTAGGCTGCCTATCCCGTGACCCTCGCGTTAGAAGAATTTTTTCAAACACCGATTACTGGGTGTTCACTCTCCTGGACCCACGGTACAAGCACTCCACTCTCATCCCTGTAGAGGAAAGGAGTATGAGAGTGAATCAATATCAACAGGCCCTGGTGCACAAGCTGAAACAATCCTTCCCATCTGACGCCGCTAGCGGCAGAGGGCATGGTTCTGTGGGCCAAGTAGCGGGGGAGAGGAGGCGAGCAGGCAGCTTGTCCAGCACTGGCAGGGGAACGCTCTCCAAGGCCTTTTCAAGTTTCATGTCACCCCAGCAAGACACTGTCACCTGTCCCCAGTCTAGGCAGAGTAGGAGTGAGCTTTACAGAAAGATGGTGAGGGAGTACCTAGCTGACCATACCAACGTCCGGACCGATCACTCTGCTCCATACAACTACTGAGTTTCAAAGCTGGACACGTGGCCTAAACTGGCGCTGTACGCCTTGGAGGTGCTGGCCTGCCCTGCCGCTAGCATGTTGTCAGAGCGGGTATTCAGTGCAGCTGGTGGCGTCATCACCGATAATCGTACAGGCCTGTGAACTGACAGAGCTGACAGCGCTGACAGGCTGACGCTTATTAAAATGAACAAAGCCTGGATTTCACCGGAATTCAAATCTCCTCCGGGGGAAAGCAGCTAAAGATTAACATTACTTATGTATCCGATTCCTCTTCTCTACTCCTCCTACTCCTCCTCCTCCTTGTCGTCTTTGCCTAACGCTGACCCAAAAAACGCAATTTTTTTAGAGGTCCAACTGGCACTCTTTTACCACAATTTTTCCGGAGGGCCCCCTACATGCCCTCTCTAAACAATTTTTCCGAAGGTCCACCTCTCTCTAAACAATTTTCCCGGAGGGCCCCCTACAAGCCCTCTCTCCAAACAATTTTTCCGGAGGTCCACCTACAGGCCCTCTCTCTAAATAATTTTTCCGGAGGTCCACCTACAGGCCCTCTCTCTAAACAGTTTTTCCGGAGGACCACCTACAGCCCCTCTCTCTAAACAATTTTTCCAGAGGTCCACTTAAAGACCCTCTCTCTAAACAATTTTTCCGGAGGTCCACCTACCGGCCCTCTCTCTAAGCAATTTTTCCGGAGGTCCACCTACATGCCCTCTCTACAATCAATTTTTCCTCAGGGCCACATAAAGCGATAGACGGGAATCGAACCCGGGTCAACTGCTTGGGAAGCAGCTATCCTCACCACTTTACCACCAACAGCCACAGCAACTGATAAGAACAGATACTAAACTTGATGTAAGCCAATATTTCGACAATCGATAACCCGAAAAGGGTCCGCCGTCAAGCCCGGCGTTCGGCCACCCTGAGCATTTCTCAAGGAGACAGCCTCCAGGCCCTCAACGTCCACATACAGGGCCACGCTAAATTTTTAATGTGCTCTACCTGCTACCGTCGTGTAGCTCGGTCACTCTGACCGAGTCTGACCCTGGGGCCGCTCATGTACTGCCCACTTGGAGGATTGCGGGTCCTACCTCGGTCACGGTTTCTCAGACTTACTATGCCTCTTCCTCCAACCCCTCCTCCTCCTCCTTCGAATTACCATCCGTGCTTCACCTCCTGCTACCTCAGTCTAACTTGGTCACTTGTTGGTGTCACCGCCATGCTATGTCAGGCTTATGCCTGCATATTGTGGCTGGGGATAGGAGAGAAGTGCCAGCATGGGCATGGGTGATGGACCTTCGTTGCACCTAGTTGGGTGCTTCCCTAACATGTGATGGGCATGTGCCTCGCCTTTCTTGGTCTGGGGTAGTACAATTGCCATGAGGGTAACCACCAGGCTGTTGCAGGAGAATTTGGGGTAATGGTGGGATTAGGCAGCCTCAGAGGCATCCATGCATGCTGCCCCTGCTGTTTCCTGTCCATTTCCATGGTGTTTCCATCATTTTCTGAGGTTTCCAGGTTTTCACCCAGCCTTCCCTAGGCAGAGCCTTGGTCCCCTGCAAAAAATGCTCGAGTCTCCCATTGTCTTCAATGGGGTTCGTTACTCGAAACGAGCACCCGAGCAACGGGAAAAGTTCGTCTCGAATAACGAGCACCCGAGCATTTTAGTGCTCGCTCATCTCTAGTGGTAGCCAGTTGGGGGTGTGTACCTGCACGGTCTGACAATGGCATCACTGATTGGATAGAGTGAGTCTGTGCAGGTTCACACCCCCAATTGGTTACATCCCCTCTGTACCCTTACTGCAGACTGCTAGCAATTCATTCATAACTTCTTGTAGAAATAATAAAGGAATGGCACAGCATACAGACATAAGAATAGATGCTCCAGAATTGTTATTACATGGGGAATGCATGAAGCTATTAAAACAGGCATGTCAGGAGTGGTGAAAGGTCCTCTTTAGAGAAAAGCATTGTACATTTTTAAACCAGCATCTAGATCTGAATACCTTTGTAATTGCATAAAATTAAAAATGCAGTCCACAGAGTTATCCGGTAAAATGTATCATTGTAGTGCCACCTGCAGTTTGTTCTTTTCCTTACTTCTCTGTCCACCTTGGTAACATCACTGAGGTGGACGTTCATGCTTAGTTCTAACCTTCAACTGTCAGCAGCTGTATCTACTGTTAGAAGCTGTGACAACCGTACAGGAAAAGAGCTGCTGCAGAAAGGACATACCCCATAATCTACAGCAGAATGGACACACTTCCTGAACATACCTCATGAGAAATGACATGCCCCTCTGAGCTGTTACAGGGAAAGTGCTGCAGCATAAAGGACACCCCTCCTGAGCTGTGACAGGGAGGGAGCCGCAGCAGAAAGGACTTAACCCTTGAGCTCCCAGCTGGAAATAAATTTAGCAGAGCTATTGGAGCAATGAATGTGGAGATCTGTGGATCCATGTGAGGTACAGGGCTGGTTCTAGCTTTGTTAGGAAGAGATTATCATGTCCTATACAGTATGTCTGATTTTTATTTTTTACATTTCCTAAGTGCTCATGCATAAACATGGATCCGCAAAAAAATTGGATGACATCCGTGTTGCATCCTTTTTATATGGATCCATTGTAACAATGCCTGTGCTTGTCTGCGCAACGGACAAGAATAGGGCATGTTCTATTTTTTTGCAGAGCGGACATACGGAAACGAATGCACATGGAGTTGTTTCCGTTTTTTTGCGGACCCATTGAAGTGGTACGTTCTGCATATGGATCGGTAAAAAAGCTGAACGGAAATGGAAAGAAAATACGGCCGTGTGCATGAGTCCTAAGGGATAGCTCCTTTAATAATAGGCTGAGCTGTACACTAAATCTATACATAGCAAGAAGGAAGAAACCATCTGGTGATCTTTGCAGTCCGAAATGCAAGCAATGGTACGTACTTTACATAAAATGTTAAAAACAACTGAAAAATCTGTGCCACATCATCACTTAAGCTATATGGTATGCACATTCCCCGCACATCTATACATCACAACAGCGAGAAATAAAAGCAGCTCTCCGTATTTCTAGGTCATCCTTTTATAATTGTCAAAGGAATAATGCAGAGAGGAGTGAGAACTGGTGAGACACAGAGACTCCTGATGTTAGGCACAATTCATTTAATGTGCATGACTATAATGGGCAGACACATTGATCTTATATTTGGGCATATCCATATTTATCCCACTGTTCACCATGGTAACACATTATACAGGTACAATGTTGCAGGAATACATAATCTTTCCATTTCAATACGATTCACAAGTCTTGAATACATGACAATGCATACTACATAGATTGCAAGGGATTATGTCAGACAATACCCCAGTATAGTAGGGGCAGAGGATGCCATCCCATGAAAGCCCTGAAGCTTAAAAGGTCCACCTGACCCTTGTGGGGAGACAAATATTATATGTTATATAATATTATAAATGGTGGGTGAGGGCCAATTGGAAAACCTTAGTGACAATTGGAAAACCTTAGTGACATAGCTGTGAGAGATGAAATTCATTTTTTGTATCATTAAGAAGCTAAATTGAAATTATATATTCTTAAAATAATAAATAAAATAAATTCGCTAGCGGCTTACAAGAATTAGTAGGAGTTAAATTAATTGTGTAGACATTATAAACCACTTCTTCTTTCATTATGAGTCAGAATACATGCATTTGAACTTTTGACTTCCTCTTAAGGCGGATACATCTGTCTGCTTTAGAGAGAAATTGTGAAAATACAGTTTCACTACCCAAAATTCAGAAAATGTCGAAGGAACTATGATTTGCATCATGGACAATCTATTTCTGGAATGTTTTTGCGGTTTCTGCCTATAAAATGTACAATGTTATCACAATAAAGTGGAGATCTGCCTACTGACATCTTGTCTGTGTGTGTCAGTTCTGATTTCTCATTGGAGAGCTCTCCAGCACGTACTAACTAATTTGGACTCCATCAATCATAGGTAGGGGTTTTTCCCCAACAGTGACATAGCTAACCCAATAGGCGCCCATCCCCCCCCCCCCCGTGTTCCAGCCATCATAACTTTTTAAAGTTTTTTCACCGGTTTAGCTAGAATAACCTGATTTGTTTTTATGAGGAGGGGAGACCCGCACCTATAAGATATTGGGGGAATAACCCTTTGAGTTTGTGCGTGTAATATGAAAATTTGTGGAAAAGTTCAAGGGGTATGCATACTTTTTTTCAAGGCACTGTATGTACTAAGTTAGAAGGGACCTACTGTAAACCTTTGCTGAAACCACGATCATGCAGCAGCACTGCTCAGAGCACACAGCTATGGTTGCATCTGCTTTGCTTGGATTCTCTAGCGTGTGGAATATGGATCCCAAATATTTTTTGAGAAGCGCTACTCCACAATGGTGGTTTAGGCCCCATTTAAAGGGGTTGCCATGCTAAAAATAGTCTACAGTTTTAAAAGCATCACCTGGATCTGAATACTTTTGTAACTGCATGTAATTAAAAATATACTATAGCCACTGAGTTATTCAATGAACTCTATCTGTATAGCGCCACCTGCTGTTTGCTCTTTTCCTAATTTACCTGTCCTGCTCACTGAGATGGAAGCACATGCTTAGTTTTATCCTTCAACTGCCACCAGCTGCTGGAGAAAGGACACACCCTGATATATTGAAAAAAATATCTAGCAGAAAAATTAGAGCAATGAATGGGCAGATCTCTGGATCTTCTTAGCTTTGTTACAAAGAGGTTGTCTTGTAGTAGATTATGTAAGATTTTGATTTTTTACATTAATCATGGACTAACTCTTTAAGTAATCTTTGGTCCAGTTACTAATTGTCCTCCTAATGTGTATAAACATTTTGATCTCAGGTTCAGTTGCTTCATATAAATAGTAATTTGCCCTATGTTAGCTAAAGTTATAATTGCAATAATAAATTGGTTACTTTTGATGCTAAACTCATTCCTTCCCGTCAGAACAGATATGACTGGGTCTTACATCCAATTAAACATTCCTTTTTGATCTTTAAGTGTTGAATGTGTCAAATTCAGAAGAAAGGTATTTTTTACGCAGAGTAAACAAGCGCTAATTCCTTGTCTACTTCAGTCGACATCAAAACCGCCGTATCTTTGATGACATGAGCAACTTTCTCCAAGTCAAAGAGACCAATCAAACCAGAACATTTCATATGAGATGGTGATTATGAAGTTTCTTTTGAATTTCTCTGCTGGATATCTGATATTAAAATTATTCACAAGGATGAACATACCACAGAGGCAGACCTTGCAACTGGCAAGAGGCTTTTGGGTACAGGGGGCCCGGGGCCCAGCATTGATTTGTCACTAGTGATGAGCGAAGTTATGAAAAATTTGATTCAGCAGCCTTGTCGAATTTCACAAAGAAATTAGAATTGTTACGAATTACTTTGTCACGAATCACATTCCTTTGTAAGAAGCAGGTGCAATGACAGGGAACGGTGATCACGCCACCCCCCCATCATTGAATCCCCTCAGATGCTGCGTTCATTGTTGATCGTAGCATCTGATGTTAAAATGGAGGCCTTTCAGGGGTTAACCAGGGTTAAAAAAAAACAAAAAAACATACTCACCTTGTCCCTTTGCTTGCAGAATGGTTGTGGCAAGCATCTTTATTGAAGAAACCACTCACAATCAAGATGGCCATGACGGCGTCTCATCCTCTTTACTAGTAGGTTAAAGTAAATTCTTGTCTCTAACTGATGCACAACCTTTTTTGGTCTGAGGGCCACATTGTCATGTTATTCTATTTCAAGGGGCCACAAAAAAAGTCGATCAGTGCATTTTCTTGAAGCCCTGACTCCAGCCTCAGCCCACTCCTTGTGAATCGCCACCAAATTCTTGACTGGCCTTTTCTTGACAATCCTTTCAAGGCTGCGGTTATCCCTGTTGCTTGCACACCTTTTTCTACCACACTTTTTCCTTCCACTCAACCTTCTATTAATATGCTTGGATACAGCACTCTGTGAACAGTCAATGACTGTCTTGTGGACTACTGTCAAATCAGCAGTCTTCCCCATGATTGCGTGGTCTACTGAACCAGACTGAGGGACCACTTAAATGCTTAGGAAACCTTTGCAAATGTTTTGTGTTGGTAGCTGGTTAGAGTGTGACACCATGAGTCTACAATATTGAACTTTTTCACAATATTCATATTTTCTGAGATATTGACTGGGTTTTCATTAGCTATAAACCATAATCATCAACATTAAAAGGAAAAAACACTTGAAATAGATCACTGTGTCTAATGAATCTATATAATATATGAGTTTCACTTTTTAAATTGAATTACTGAAAAGAATTAATTTATCAATGATATTCTTATTTATTGAGCTGGACCTAGTATATATATTAGAGATGAGCGAATCGATTTGTCGATTCGTTGATTCGTATCGAATCTTGGGAATTTTTAGCTGCAAAGCGAATCCGAATATTAGGTGGTTCGCTTCGGCTTTGTACGCATTCGCTGCGTAGTTTGTCCTATAAATTATACGCTATTGCTACATATAAGTTACTCTATACGCTGTTGCGTATGAATTCAATTCATTAGCGATGCAGACTCCTCCCCGGTAGCTCTGCCCCTTCTCCAGCGCGCGAGGAAGACGAGGCAACTCAGGCAATTAAGATGGCGACACAGCGAGGCCCTGACTGGGGAGGCATGGTGTGGGGCACCGACCCCTATGAGGAGAAGGAACCGGAGGAGATCTACGTCTCTCAACATGTCCGGCAGCCTAAGAAGTCGGTTGAGGTCCCCGCTGAGGTGTTCACTCCGCTGGCTGACACGGCGGAGGCGGCAGGAGTTCCTGCTGCGCCGTGGAAGGACTACTCCCTTCACCAAAATTCGATGGTCCCCGAGGCTGCCACCCGGAACGCCCTGACCCTCTGGGAATACAAAAAGTTGGTAGAGGAGTGGATTGTGCAGGTGTTGGAGCACCCACAGTCCGGTGACCCTAAGCTGGAGCGCCGAAGGGGTACCGTTATTTGGTTTAATGTGGAACGGGGAGTAGGTTTTATCGGCGATGAGGAGACGTCAGAAGAGTTATATGTGAACCGCCGTTCTGTAAAGTGGCTGTATCTTCCGCCCGTCCACCACAATCTCCATGCAGGGGATTACGTGGAGTATACCCCTATGAAGAGCCTCCAAGGCCCCTTTGCTACTGGGGTGAAACTCCTTAAGCGACCAGCTACTCCTGCAGCGCCCCCAGAAGACTGGAGTGAGGAGGCCCAGGCCGCAGAAGAGGCTCGGTGTTCCCATGAGACCAATGATGGGACTCTGCGATCTGAGGAGAAATCCCAAGCTCAGCTGGAACCCCTGATACCAGATTTGCCACCGCCGCCGATCCTTCATGTGGGACAGATGACCACCAACAGTTTCGTGTACCAGCCATTGATGGTACAATACCAACTGCCATGGCAGGTGCTGGCCGCACAGTCCGCCGCTCGCGGAAGACCATTACCAGAGCCCTTACAGCCAGAGATTCTGTCACCTTGTACGCCGGCGGGAGGATCTGGCTCCTACAAGGTAAAGGGCAAGGCCCAAGTTGCCACGGCCCATGGATTGTTTGCACTAATGTTTTTACCTTTCAGCAACGTTTTCAAGTATGTTGCCCATTGTGTGTATTTCTTTACAGGTACCGCAATGTGTCCTCATATTCACTTTATTGTATGGTGGATGGTTGTACTATGCACTTAGCCGGATAGACAGCACCTTAATTATTCTACCTCAAATATACATACTGCCTCTGAGGGCGATTTCAGATCTGACCATTTACGCTGGATCTGGCCCGGGGTTCGCAAGGTGTCGAAATGATGGCGCAAGCCACGGATCACCTGCTGGATCACCTCCTCTGAGGAGTGCACGGCGTGGTCTCTCATCGTGCTTGCCTGCGTATTACGTAATCGTGTAGACAATAGTACGCTGAGAATTCGTACGCTATTTGTACGCTCATGCGTACGTTTTCTAAGAAGTTGCGTACATTTTTTAAATGAACGTTCGTTATTAGTGCGCAAATGTTTGCTAATAGCACATAATAACGTATATTTTGTACCCAAATACAAAAAATCTATTAGTCGAATATACGAATCTTAGGAAAAGTTCGGCAAATGTTTGGCGAATAATTTTTTTGAATGATTCGCTCATCTCTGATATATATATATATATATATATATATATATATATATATATATATATATATTTTTTTACATTACGTTTTTCTCTCTGGGAGTGTCCTGTAGAATAGCTGCTGCAATAGCTCAATAGCTTTCCCGCTTCTGTCCTCTCACCTCAGTGTCTCATAGTGAAGCAGCCCAGACACCTTTAATTAGTTCCTCCTTACTTTTAAATTCATAGTATGTATATATCTCTCTAGACAGTGAAGAAGGAAATTTGGAGAGGGTGTTACATACCATATGTATCTCTGGGGCTATAAGTGAAGGAATATTTTCTATGCAGTGGACAGGGGCGTTACTACCATAGCGGCAGACTATGCGACTGCTATGGGGTCCAGGGCAAAAGGGGGCCCAATCTTAGTTGGGATCATCTCCTCTTCTACTGGATGTGAAAACTTGGTCAGGACTCTACCCTCTAAAGGAACAACTTTTAGCAAATGAGGCAGTGGAAAAGTGGCCCAAGGGTCATTCAAAAGGGTTTAGGCAGAAACCCTTCTGTCCTGTGTGGGGGGCCTGGTCTGATCCTTGCTATGGGGCCCTTACTTCTCTATGTATGCCACTGGCAGTGGAGGAATGAGTTAACAAGTGCTAATTGCAATGCATCCTATGAAATGCAGGTGCTTGATGAGCTGCTGTCTACCCATGTAAAGGGTGCAAGTTCCCCCCCCCCAAAAAAAGCAAAAAAACAGTCTAACATTTGTGAGATCGCTGCTTTAACATGTCATTTAAACAGCAAGGAGAACACCGCAAAAACAACCCCCCCCCCTAAAAATGAATAAAAGCTATTCAGTACATTATATGTACAGTGCAAATACAAGCCCTAATACAGCTACGGCAATGGTCCTGGTGCATAAACAGGGATGGATTCTTAATGGGTTAACATAAAATCTGGTTTGGAGTTGTATTCCATTATTACAACAACAAAAAAAAGTGTGCATAGAGCTGTCCACAGAATAGTGCAGAATGCCGCAGGCATTGTCCGCCCTTCATTTTGCCGGAGGCAGAAAGACATAGGAGGTCATCTCATTAATGGAATAAGGGAGAACTTTTTTCAATCAGCTAATTGCAGATGATGTTGGAAAATATGTAATTTTTACATAGAATATCAAAAAGGGAAGTAATTGGTGCAAAAAGGTGCAAATTACTACAAGGATCAAGATAACAAAAACTTTCAGTAAATGATGTCACCTGATGTACTGTATACCTCCTACCCCATTTCCCCCTAGATAGTGCTCTAGTAATAGGGCCAAATCATGCCTGCCTAGTTTATCATTTCTACTAAGTTATTAAGAGAATTTTTGTGAAAAATCCTTTATATAATATAGAAGTTGTATTGAAAGCTACTACAACTTGTTGGCCTGTCACCATGACAGTGTATGGTGGCTTTACATAGGACTAGTATAGAATATGTATTGAAATGTAGGATGAAACTTACGTATTGCTAATGACTAAAAAAATGCAAAACTTGTGCTCAACTCAGCACGACAAGCAGGGGGCATCAATAAAAATCACAGAGACTCATTGCTAAAGTCAGATTTGTCCCCATAAAAAAACAAAATCAGAGACTCATGGGTGAGATGTTCTTTGGTTGTACTCCTGAGTTACCTAGCCTCTCTGTTTGGTCCAGAAGTTCATTATAGCTTATTCTACCTCAACCTTCTACATACTACTTACTTACTGCTACTCCTAGCACTGTTTCTGATACTACTACTATACTCTACCTGCTGTGGTGTCCCAGTTGCCTTCTAATACTGTAGCTACTCTTCTGCCTCAGATGCCCCTAATAAAATTACATTTACAAAATGATATGGGGTCTGACATGGAGATTTAAAGGGGATCTGATTTGAGGTATGATATTGGTTAGGGAGGTCTGACATGGAGGTCTAATGGGGTCTAATCTGAGGTCTGAAACTGGGGTATGATCTGAGTTCTGATATGGGGTCTGACATGGAGGTCTGATATGGGGGAGGTAGGTCTGACATGGAGGTCTAATGGGTTCTAATCTGAGGTCTGAAACTGGGGAAAGATCTGAGTTCTGATTATGGGGTCTGACATGGAGGTCTGATATGGGGGAGGTAGGTCTGACATGGAGGTCTAATGGGTTCTAATCTGAGGTCTGAAACTGGGGTATGATCTGAGTTCTGATATGGCGTCTGACATGGAGGTCTGATATGGGGGAGGTAGGTCTGCCATGGAGGTCTAATGGGGTCGAATCTTAGGTCTGAAACTGGGGTATAATCTGAGTTCTGATATGGGGGTCTGACATGAAGGTCTAAAGAGGGTCTGATCTGAGGTCTGACATGGGGAAATCTAACATGAAAGTCTGAAAGTCTGATAGAGGTCTGATCTGAGGTTTGAGATGGGGGTCTGATCTGAGGATCTGAGGTGTTATGGGGGTCTGATCTGAAAGGTAAGGGGTATTTTTTGTACTGGTGAAATATATATATATATAATTCTTTTAATCATCTCCCTTTACCCATATAAAAAAAAACAATAAAAAGGTAAGTATCATTAGCATTGCAGTGTCCCAAAATGCCCATGCTATTGAAGAGAATGGCTTAAAAGACAAAAAGAAAATCCAAAATAGCTAATTCTCCATTCTTTCATCAATTCACCTCCCCACAAAATTGAATAAAAAGTGATCAAAAAGTCATACACTCTTCAATATGGTGTCAATAAAAACTGCCGTTTGCCTCACAAAACAATAAGCTCTCACACAGCTCCATATTCATACATATGAAAAATGTCATGGGGGTCAGAATATGATAATGCAAAGAAAAAATTATTATTTTTTGTAAGTATTAAAGCAGAAGAAAAACTGTATAAATATGGTATCGTTTTAAACATACTGACCCCAGAAAATGAAGGTAACAGGTCACGTTTACCGCATAGGGAACAGCAAAAAAATGAAACCCATAAAAATGTGGCTGGATTCATTTTTTTTTCAATTTAACAACATATATAATTTTTTTTACAGCTTCTACTATGTCATGTGCAATATTAAATGGTGCCATGAGAAAGTAGAACACGTCCTTCTTATTTCAAGATAAATCTGGATGAATTATATTCTAATAATAATTAAAAGTTGGGCAAAAACCAGAGTGAATTCCAGAGCTAGACAACAACATTCCTGCCTTTTTGTATTTCTAAGCATTGTGAATTCACATTGGTTTCTGCACAGCGGGGGTTAAGCTTCAGCTATCTGCCATAATCCATCCTTTGACTAGCAGAGGTATTAGGATTAGATTATAATAACATCTAACAACCTGAAGCATTGCATGCTGTAGTATTCCTCTGTAACAATGTAACATTCCATCATTTTAATAATATTGGAAATTAATTTGAGGTTATAGCTATTACTTAGGTCGCATTGGTTATTTCTTCAACCTCTATGGAACATAATCTTCATTATGCTGATACTCAATGCATACAATGCATACTCAATGAAGATATTTAAGGGAGTGACTGGAGACCGAAATTATATTAAAAGCATCCACCCACTTCCTTAAAGATAATTTGTTCTGTTTGTTTCTTTATGTAATGATCGATTAGAAGATAGAAAATAAATTAGCCCAATGAGAAAGAAAAGAAAAAATAGGTTAATAAAAAGGTTGCAATTGAAATTTCTGTATAGAACCAGATCTATGTAAGACAAGATTCCATAATAATTTAAATAAAAGTTTAGTAACTAGAATTTTGGAAATCTGGATTTCAAGGAAATTGCAGTATCTATGATGCCAGATAGGGTAGTTTCACTGCAGAGTAAGGCTAGGGCTACACGACGACATGTATCGTGCGACAATTTTTATAATGATAGTCTATGGTGTCACACTGCAACATGCGACATGCTGCGACTGCGACAGTCGCAGAAAAACCCATCTTGGATGGATTTTTTGTGACTGTCGTGTCGCAGTCGTAGCATGCGACACCATAGACTATCATTATAAAATGTTGTCGTGTAGCTCTAACCTAATAAGTAGATTTCTTCTTAAAAGGGTTGTCCTGTTTTTATTTTATTTTTTTTTTTAAACAAGGGTCTGAATGGTGTAAAATAATAAAATATGTCATACCTTACACGTCCTCCACCACTCCGTTCTGATATTTCCTTTTTTCCAGTTGGTCTGTACTTCCCGGTTCAGCTTAACAAACAGGAACAGATTTCTCAACCAAACAATGTAACCAGTAATTGGCTGAGCAGTGACTTCCTGTCTGTCAAGAACCAAGGAGTAGAAAATGGGGAGGAGGGGATCATTAAGATAATAATATTTTATTATTTTCTGACCATTTTTTATTTAAATATATGGACAATCCCATTAAAGATTTATGATGCTTTTAGTTTGGGCATTTAAACCTGCAGTCGGGTCAGGACATTTGACTGTAATACTGGCACAGAAATGTGCTGATATTACTCTCTTGTGAAATCCATCTTAGGCACTGTAATTCCAAATGAATGCAAAATTTCCCTTTTAAAATACACTCTTCCTACATATAATCATACAATCACACCGGGCCGCTTTATCCATAGGGCATATGGTGCATCTGCACCGGGCCCACCAATAGGTCACGTGGGGGGGGCCCCCCCTTACAACCGGCCGGTCACATAAATTATTATTATTTTTTTTTATTTCCCGGAGAGGTGGGTTGGGGGGTTCTCTAGCCAGGGCGCACGCTCACCTGTAAACTTAGGTAGCGGTGAGGCGGTTGCGCATCCGGCTCCAGTGCGGCTCCGCTGGTGGGCGGCGCGATGAAGCGACGCGGGCGGCGCGATGACGTCATCGCGCCGCCTGCGACGTTCCTCAGGAGACCCGCCAAAAGAGGCTGGCTGGGTCTGCATCGTGGGACCGCGGACCGCGCCAGGACAGGTGAGTATAAACTGCCCTCCTACATGCTGCCCTAAACCTAGCCCCTGCCACCCTATTTCAAACCCCCAATACTGGCCCCTGCCTTAACCTGGCCTCTAACCCTAATATTGACCCCAATCATAATACAGGCCCCTGACCCCCTAATACTGGGCCCTGCCTGACCCCTAACCCTGGCCTCTAACCCTATATTGACCCCAACCATAATACAGGCCCTGACCCCCCTAATACTGGCCCTGCCTGACCCCTAACCCTGGCCTCTAACCTAATTCTGACCCTGCATTGACCCCCAACCATAATACAGGCCCCTGACCCCCTAATACTGGCCCTGCCTGACCCCTAACCCTGGCCTCTTAACCCTCAATACTGGGCCCTGCATTGACCCCAACCGTAATACAGGCCCCCTGACCCCTAATACTGGCCCTGCCTGACCCCTAACTCTGGCTCTAACCATCAATACTGGCCCTGCATTGACCCCCAACCGTAATACAGGCCCCTGACCCCCTAACACTGGCCCTGCCTGACCCTTAACCCTAGTACTGCCCCTGACCCCTACTCTGTAACTGACCTCTAACTTGGACCCCTAACCCTGATACTGGCCCCTGACCCCCTAGAATCGACCCCAGAATACTGGCCCTGTCTCACCCCCAAATACTGGCCCTGTCTCCCCCCCCTTCCCTTATACTGGCCCTGTCCTTCTCCCTAATCCCTGTGCTGACCCCTACCTGGTACTGACCTCTAACCCTGGACCCTCTAACCCTAATACTGAACTCTAATACTGTCCCTTAACCCTAATATTGGACCGCTAACCCTAATGTACGGTACTGACCCCTAATACTTTCTCTTTACATCACCATATTTGTTTTGTGATCCACATTGTGGCTCCACAAAACACGGATACTGGCACATGCCCAGCCCTATGATAAAATGCCTGTTCTTGTCTGCAATTGCGGTCCAAAAATAGGACATGCTCTATCTTTTTTGCAGGGCTGTGGAGCTGAAACTACGGATTTGCAGCCCCATTGAAGTTAATAGAAAATACGATCATGTGAATGTACCCTAATGTTGCCTCTAACCCAATACTGGCCCTAAGGGTGCACTCAGATGACCATATTTCTGGTCTGCATCCGTTCCACAATTTTGCGGAATGAGTGCAGACCCATTCAATTCAATGGGGCCGCAAAAGATGCTGACATCACACCATGTTTACTGTCCACTCTGTAGTTCCGTTCCGTGGCCCCACAAAAAATATAAAGCAAATGTCCTATTCTTGCCTGCAATAATATGCATTTCTATATAGGGCTGGCACTGTGCGGTCTGCAAAATGTGTTCTGGCGGATCCACAATTTGTGGGGCTGCTAAACACTTTCGGTCGTCTGAATGTAGCTTTATGTAATACTGGCCCCTAACCGCCAATACTGCCCCTAACCGCCATTACCCCTGACCCAATGTAGCCCTGACACCAATAGTAGCCCTAACACCAATACTAGCCCCTAACACAATACTGCTCCCTAACCCCAGTACTGGCCCCAAACCCCAATACTGGCCCCAAACCCTAACACTAATGCTAATCCTATCCCTTAAACTGACTGGAACCTTAACTACAACCCCCAATACCTCACACAGTGACCATAATATATGACCGCCACATATATCTGTATGCACTGCATCTTTTATACCTCACACCTGACACATAGTATACATACAGAGTACTGATACGTCAGGTAACAAGGTATAATAGATGCAGTGGGAAAGTATAGTATATCAGCAGTGTACTGGTAATGTGAGGTATAATAGATGTAGTGGTACAGATATAAGTATATACAGCAGTGTACTGATATATGAGGTATAACACATGCAGTGTGTACAGGTATATAGTATACAAAGCAGTATACATCACACCTCCCATGTCAGTACACTGCTGTATATACTATATATCTGTACACACTGCATCTATTATACCTCACACATCAGTACACACTACATCTAATACACACCGTATCTGTGTGTACACTAATGCTGCTGTTATATTCAGCACTGAGATGAGTTCTGTGTCATCGCAGGAGTGTTGGTAAATGTGAAGATAAAGAGATCTTCTCGCAAAATCTGCAGAGCTGATTGTGACGGAAGAAGTCATCATGGTGGTCTGAGCCAGATGGGGAAGACTCAGGAGAAGACGTCACCTGTAAGTAACTAAATGGAAATGATTATTCTGCTACTGACTGTGTATGATGAGTGTTGTATTCACCTGGATGATCTACAGCTAAGGGGTTGTTCACACATCAGTTATTTGATCAGTTATTGCCATCAGTTATTGTGAGCCAAAACCAGGTGCGGGTCAAAAACACCAAACAGGTGCAGATCTTTTCATTACACCTGATCTCTGTTTAGTGTCCACTCCTGGTTTGGCTCACAATAACTGATG
>ONZH01007159.1:600000-915149 GCA_900303285.1 Rhinella marina
GGTCATCAATATTAAACACTTGTAAAAATCCATTTAGAGGGAATCTATCAGCTCTGAAACACCCTCCAAACTACAGTAAGCGGTGTATAGTGTAAGTGACATCGAGTCCGGTTATGTAATTTTTATCTTCATACTCACTTCCATTCTGACGCTGTGCTCCCACAAACCAGCAGTAAAATACACTCAGTGGACTCCAGAAGAGTCCTCTCAATGTATTTTACTGCTGGTTTGTGGGAGCACAGCGTCAGAATGGAAGTGAGTATGAAGATAAAACTAACATATTCGGATTCTGCATCACTTACACTATAGATCTCTTACTCTAGTTCAAGGGGTGTTTTGGAGCTGACAGGTTCTCTTTAAGCCTGCCTGTGCCACTCATTTATGTTGTGGCGATGGGAGGAATTTAAAAGGGAACTTGTCATCAACTTTATGCTGACCTCACTGAGGGCAGCATAAAATAGTGACATAAATGCTGATTTCAGCGGTGTGTCACTCATTAGCTAATAGTAAGTGGTTGCCAAGAACCAGCATCATAATCATTGCAGCCCAGGCCTTAAAAAGAGTCAAATCTGACTCTGAGAAGAGTCATCGTTATTAATAATCTCCCGCTCTCCCCACCCATCTGCTGATGATTGGTAGTTCTCTCCTAGAGAGAAAGGGAGAAAACTAGGTAGAATCCTGTCAGTCATCAGCAGGTGGGCAAGGAGAGCAGGAATTTATGAATGCCCATGACTCTTCTCAGGCAGATTTGACTCTTTTCCAGGCCCAATTTGCAATGTTTGTGATGATGGTTCTCGGCAACCACTTACTTTTAACTTATAAATGACAGACCACTGAAATCAACTCACCTGTCTCTACTTTATTCTGCTGTTAGTATGGGCAGCAAAAAGTTGATGACAGGTTCCCTTTAAGGCAAGGTGTTTACTTTGGGTTCATCTTCATCTTGACTTGTGCACTAATGTCACCATATCCATGTGTAGATTCCTGATCTTAAAGCACAGCTCTCAGGATATGCTAGATTTGTTTTGTCATTCTTCTGATTAAAAAGATGGGACTAGGGAACAGGAGCAGGCAACAAAATGAGCAGCAGAAGTAGTTCTATGTGTTTGTATTCCAGGTGGAGGCTTCTTCTATCTCAGTACAAGATAAGGATATTGCAGCTGAGCTAAAAGACAGAATTTCCGTCATGTCCAAACACAGGTAAAGTATCTCAGTGAACTAGACGCCTGGTCATTGACTTTAGCTATGGAAATTTAAAGAGGAAGATATCAATGTACCGTAGGTTTAAGAACTTCCAGGAGAAAGGGCCTGCTCACTTCAAGCCCATTAAGCCGATTCAGCACTGGTCAAAGACTTCCGTTACTGGAAACAATGGGGCACATTTACTATAGCGTTTGCAACTGTTTTTAGTCTAAAGAAATGCAGTTTTTTAAGTCACATTTACTGAAATTGTGCCTGTTTTGGAGGCTTTTGTGCCTCGTTCGACTATTTTGATTTTTAAGACTAATTCAGAAGTTTTCTAACTTCTGTAACTTTTTTCCGATCTATTTATGTAGGAGCGCCTTTTTAGTGCCTGAATTTGTCACAAAAACAGTCCACTCCAGGGCTGGTGTACTTTTCTTCATCTATTTTTAGTGGTAAAATGCTATTTTTTTTCTGTGTATTAAAAGCCACACTTACCTGGAGACTTGGGACTTTTTTCATGCGGGAAAGCAGCGAGAAGGCCGTGGCACTACTGCAAGTGCCACTGCATTCTCAAACAGCTGATCAGTAGGGGTCCCAGGTCCAAGCATTCCAATAGACGATGTACAGGGAAAGAAGGATTGGGTGAGTTGAATTTCAACATCCAGTTATTTTTTCTTTGCTTCTTTTTTTCCCCTCTTTCCACTGTAGACAAGTTTGGCCGAACTAAGAATGTATGTGTATGGGGTTTTCGGGAGAAAGTTGTCGGCCAAACGTGTAGAGCTAATGACAGTGTATGACCCTACTATCTACTTATACAGGGAAGAGCAGGCATCACCGTATCTGTATGGCTTCTTGGTGTCTGGGAATGTTTTCTTTTTTTAATCAGAATGTGTCTCTCAGCAGAATAAAAATGTCCAATCCAAAGCAAGTGGAGCTCCAGCAAGCCTGTGGGAGAATGAATGCCTATAAATCATTCCAAATATGTGATTTAAAGTCAGTTTCAGCTACCATCCGAAAGCCGAACCCAGCAGAAGAGCTCAATGACCCATATGACTTGGCTTTCTAACTCCATCATGCTTGGATGAGTGTCGGAAACCCTGCACTGTTATAAGTCGATGCACCTTTACTGCTCAGACAAACCTATTTACTTTGAATTTTAACTAATGAGAGAATGATTGTCCATTTTGCCTCCTTTGCTGGCTGGATTCATCATTTTTCCATCACATTATACACTGCTTGTTTCTAGGGGTTATGACAACCCTGCAATCCAGCAGTGGTGGCCATGCTTGCAAATTATAGGGAAAAAAAGCCGGTTTGTGCGCACTTCTGTGGCCCTGGCCACCAGGAAGGCCGGCACCTTTACCTATAACAGTGGTGGCGAATTTATGGCACGGGTGCCAGAGGCCCTCTCCATAGGCACCCGCACCCTGGAAAAAGTCTATGGTGTACCAATATGCCTTAGACTTTTCCTGCCATTTATAGAGGCAGGGCGCAATATGACAGCACAGGCAGCACATTGAATATAGGCAGGTTATTATAGCTACATGATAAAGTACATGGAAGATATGCTATATTGGACTGTAGTATTCAGGGTAAATTGCTGTGTCGGCACTTTGCGATAAATAAGTGGATTTTGGGTTGAAGTTTGGGCACTCGGTCTGTAAAAGGTTCGTTATCACCGACCTATAGTCTGTAAGCATGGCCACTTCTGGCAGTATATAATTTGTTGGAAAAATATATCAATCCAGAAAAGGAGGCAATATGGACAATCACAATACATTAGTAAGTGCCTACATCTACACGATAAATGCCATTTGATGAAGTGAGACAACCCGTAAAACAAGATGCAATCCTAAAACAAGATAATGTTGGTTTGCAACCTGTGCACACTATAGTCTTATATAATTTACAGCTGATATTGTACTTTAATGTACATAAATAATGATAACCACTAAGTACATAGATTAAATGATGCCTTCATACATATTTTATATATTATATCAAGAAACAATAAACCAGAAGACTGTATAATAAAATATTAAAATTTTTGCGATGTTGAAATAAACTTTTTTTTGTGTACGCATTACATAATCAGTACAAAGTGAAAATGATAAATAAGCTACTGTATTTATATGCAGAACGTGCAAGTAAAGCTTCATGAACCAGTCTCTTGGGCAGTATCAGATGCACGATTCCATGAAAAAAAAAATGGTTACCATATCACCTTTTAACCCTTACAATCAACACAATGAACTGTACATCATTGATGCACAGTGAATGGATGGAGCAAAGCAGGCACCTGACTACAATGACCAGGCTTGCAGATGACCAGGTCATTTAACCCCTCAGATATTGTGGTCAATAGTCACTGCAGCATCTGAGGGGCTAGACAGCGGGGAAGGGACTCCCTCTGTTCTCTGACTGGAGCCCCTACTGCAAAATCACAGATCTTCAATTGCTTACTATGTCACAATTGCCATTCCAGCTGTTTTGAAACTACAACTCCCAAAATCCTCTTTTAACTTCTATGGGAGTTAGGCTACTTTCACACTAGCGTTTTTTGGTGATCCGTAATAGATCTGCAAAAGTGCTTCCATTACAATAATACAACTACATGCGTTCGTCATGAATGGATCTGGTTGTATTATCTTATATAGCCATGAGGGATCCGTCATGACACACATTGAAAGTCAATGGCCAGCGAATCCATTTTCTTTTGTATCCAAGAAAACGGATTCAGCCAAACGGAATGGAATGCATTCAGTTCAGTTTTGTCCCCATTGTCAATGGGGACAAAACTGAAGAGTCTATGATGGATCTCAATAGCGGAATTAAAAACGCAGGTGTGAAAGTAGCCTTACAAGAACAGCCGAATAAAGCCTCATTCACACGTCAGTTTTTTTATTTCTTTTTTTTTTTTAGTCCCCCTAGGGGACTTCAACATGCGATCATTAGATCTTTTATACCATAGACTGCAATGGTTTACTATTGTAGTCTATGGGAAATCATTATGTTCCTAAATCATGCCACAGCTCCTGAGCAGGCGCCTTCTTTAAAGGCCCGACATCTGCCGTACATGTACAGGAGATTTTGGGGAGGGGTCAAACTACATAAATTTGGAATCACAGTAATCATACTAACGTGCAGAATAAGTTCATACTGTCATTCTTAGAAAAACAGTTAACATTGTAAAAACAAATCCTGATTCCCAAATCAGTAAAAGATATGGTAAATTAAGTGGTACCATTAAAAAATACAACTTGTCCTGATAAAAACACACCCTCCTATGGCTATGTGAACAGAAAAGTAAACAAGTTATGGCCCTTGGAAGGCAAGGTAAAGAAAAAAGAAAAATAGGCTGTGTCCTGAAAGGGTTAAAGTTGCAAGGATTGTTCTGCTTTTTGAAGAGCTCTTCTAAGGCATATTTTACATTAGTATCCTGAGTTCTGGCAGAGAATAGCCTGCTGGGGCTCTCTGGATTCAGCATTTCTGGATTTTAACTCAATCCCCACTGGCCCCATTGACTATAATGGGGTCCAGCAGAGAGCCGGCCACTACCTGACAAATATGCCAAGATTCGACCGGACAAAAACCTGATGCACGCAGCAGTTTAGGGCATTTAGTTAACTTCTGGCAATGCTGGAACCAGAGAGCTCTGGCACGCTGTTCGCTGCTGGAACACATAACATTAGTGTGACAGAAGCCAAGGTTATTGGTACAATCAGTAAAGACAGAAAAGTGAAATGAGTTGGTGAACGTCAATTCTGAAGATAGGTGTGGGTGGTAGAGGTGGGATGTGCCCTAAATGTTTAAGATGGGAATACTCTTTTCAGAAATAAGTAGACAAACCTTAATGTCGATCCGATATTGATAACCCATCCTAAGGATAGGTGATCAATATTAAAATCCTGGAAAACTCCTTTACACCATTCTCTATTAATCAGCAAATTTCTAAATCACTTCATTTAAAAACTATGCCTGCATCCACCTGAAAACATGCTGTAAAGTAATGGCCACTAGGGGTCTCGCTTCCACCAAATTTGCTGTCCGCTGCTTGTTGTCAAGCTATATCTCTCCCTGGTAATAGCTTTGAGAAAGTGGTGTATGAGAATAAGGCCTCATGCACACAATTGTAATTTTATTCTGCATCCAATCCACATTTTTTATGGACCGGATGCAGACCCATTCATTTCAATGGGGCCGCTAAATATACGGACAGCACACATTGTGCTGTCTGCATCCGTATGTCTGTTCCGCGGTAGGCATTTCAAACATAGGGCGACCATGTGGAAGGGCGGGTTTTTACGAATATGGATTGTGTAATGCAAATGTGTTTGTATTGGTCTAAAACAAATATAATAACAATAAAATAAAGTATTTGTGAATCTTAGGTAGTTGTACAAGACAAATTTTTTTTTTATAAGACTAGTTTCACATCTGCAGCACCAATTCCGGCAAAAATGCAGAGAATTGGACAGAAACCGCTGAGTGCAGGGAGAAGATGTAAAGATGGGACTGAGAAAATAGGAGTGAGATGTAGGACAGTGAAATCTAGGACAAACAGCACATGTAAATTGGTAGATGGAAATAACAGCAGATTTGTAAAACTCTGTGACCAGGAGCGGACTGGGAACTTAAAGTGGTCCTGGAGAAAAAACAACTAAGTGGCCCCATTTTGTAGTCATGCCCAAACTGATAGAAGGCAGGGCCAACACAAGAAGGTGGGGCCTGAAATACCACATTGTGGCACATAATATCACCCTAGCAGAGTCAAATACCACAATGCATCACAAAATACTGCTCCAGCAGCATAAAATACACCCCCAAAAACTGCCACTGGCTGGCCGTGAGGATAGCTTAGGGGGCCCCCTGGACATTGGGAACTTTCCCAGTAGGATCTATGGCCAGTCGGCCTCTGTCTGTGACCAGCTTTACAGCTGCTACTTTGGCCACTAGGGACTAAAATTATACAGTGCACTCTATGAATCTAGTGCAATCATGAGGGAGAGCTCCCCTACATCCCTCTCACCACTTACTGACAGGCACCATCATTTACTGATGAGAATGGGGAGAGATGAGGGAGCACTCGCCTCATGAATAGAGTCTTAGGAGTCCACATATACTTTGTTATTTTTTAGCCAAATATGCACAAAAACGGAGGCTTCCTTATATAAAATAAACTGTATTTCTCATGTAATATTTTTGGCATTTCATAAAACCACATTTAATTATTTTTGGCTTCTAGGAATTTTTAAAAAATAAAATTAGGTTTTGGATATGTATAGTTTTAACTGTAGAACGTGCCATGGTTCCTTCTTTCCACTTGGTGGCACCAAAGCAGTGGTTATAAACAGCATAATTTAGGTTCTGTTCATATTTGTACAGATCTTAATGGTAAAAACACATCCTAAAGGAAGTGTCCTAATGGGTGGCATTTTTATTTCTTACTGGGTAGAAACCTTTAGGTGGCCAAGCTTTTAAGTCTACCAAAACTATGAAACCAGACAAGAAGAGGGCTAACTGATGCCAACCTGCGTATACAAATAAATCCCATTTTTGTAAACTCGCTTTGCACCAATTAGTAAAGATGAGTTTTCTGACCTGGCTGATTTTTCTGCAGATTCCTCCATTTTTACCCTGCTTACTAGCATCACAGTTGAAGCACACAAACCAAGAACATTACATCTATATTCACAAATAATTTTGATGTATGAAAAAAGCCAACTTTTGCATTCGGATTACTGGCTCCTGGACTTACGACATTACCACATCAAGCACCAGTCACAGGCTTTTCCAGGCTGTATCTAAATATATATTCATTTGTGCTCAAATCAGTAATTTGTGGGAATGAAAATACATGGTTGTCCCAGAAGTAATGTAGAAATTGCTACATATGACTACTGGAGCCTAAGACAGAGGATATAACATGCTTATCTGCCAAAAAGAAATCACTTTATTAAAACAAGAAGATCATGCTATGTTCACATAGTCCCTGGAAGATACTTTTCCATGAAATTAAATGGTCAAGTTTCTAGAATTTCTTAAAATCTGAAATAAAGTGAGACGCCTCAATTTTATTGCCACTGTTCACTGTGTAAAATGAAGCTGGGGAACACATAGGGGGAGATTTATCACAATGGTGTAAAGTAGAACTGACTTAGTTGCCCATAGCAACCAATCAGATTCCTCCTTTCATTTTCCACAGGAGCTTTGAAAAATGAAAGGTGGAATCTGATTGGTTGCTATGGGCAACTAAGTCAGTTCTCCCTTATACCAGTTTTGATAAATCTCCCCCAAAATGTCCAGATGCTGGGCAGAAATAGCCACATTACAATGGTAGCTACATGGCAATGTTCATACCAGAGACTAGAAGTGTCCATACAAATATGCTATCCATAGGTCCCCTACAATATGACACACTCACCACTCTGTGGCCCTAACAGGAACATAGATAAAAGAAGCCCAGTAGCCCCACTTGAATACAGCCATAAATTCTCATGAAGAAAAATCTGGCAGGACAACCTCATTGAATCCTGCCCACTTTGGCATGGGATTTAGGAACGAGGAGCAATGAAACAAGTCTATGAGCTATATGACTGTATATTATTATTTTAATTAAAGGTGAAGAGCTGAAAATCCTATAATTTATCACCATCTATGTTCTTCTCATCCTGAGGGCTCATGCACATGACTGTAATGTGCCATCTGTATGTCCGTTCTGCAGCCCCACAAAAGAAATAAAACATGTCCTATTGTCTGTTTTGCGGACAAGGATAGGACACCTCTACAGAGGGTGAATACTGATGGTGTGTGATGAATTTAAAGCAAGCATAGATGGCTCATAATTTAGTGCAGTTTGCACTACTTTTTGGGGCAGACTGATTGATAAATCATCCCTGATGTCACCAGAATGTGCCTTTTATGAGCAGCTATTAGAGATGATGACACCAAGTAGGATTATAACTAAACTTCAGAACTATATATACTGTATACATATAAACTACACTCCTGCATAGAAAAAAAAAAAAGATTCTACACCAAAATCAAACTCCATGTAAGTGCAAACATTTTTATTTTTAACATTGTAAGCTTCAAGTAGAAAATAAACCACATGGTATGTTTACTGAGTAACAAATATGCAATAGAAATAGTGAATGTAAAAAAAAAAAAGCTACAAAAATATTTCATTTTAAATAGTTTCTTTAAAAGAAGCAATGTGTGAACATACAGGTCATCTAGAAAGAGAAGTCAGTAAAACCACAGGAAACACCTGTAAAAATGGGTCACAAGTGCAAGCGTAAGGCAGACCGCATGGACTATATCAAGTGCTGTTGTAGTGGACAAGTCCTGCTTGTGGCCAGCACTACAGTGGCATCCCAAAGGACAGTTTGAAGGCCAGCTCCACAGCAACCTCTGTCACAGAGTCGTGAAAGCAGACGTAAAACTCCTGAGGCTGCGGCTGCAGGAAAAGTCTCCTGGAAGAAAGAATTGGGAGATTAATATACAGTGTGACATGGCGTGGCTGCAGGCCCATTGTTCTCTACGGCATCACTAACACAGCACTTTATTAAAAATACATACTTTCCCTCTTCCCCGTGTACATATCCACCGGCTGCCTTTTGGTGATCATAGCAACATTTCATTAAACCACTTCAGCTCAGCTATAACCAAACCAGCATGTGTCAGGTTACTTGCCAAGGAAAATCCCAGTTCCCACAAGATTTACATCATTGAGCAAAATAGAAAAAGTCACTGCTTCTTACCCTATTACCCAGTAAGACATTTTGGGAGGTGATTTCTTCTGGTCAGTCCAGTTCTCAGGAGAACATTCAAATAAAACACCATGTTCCTTAACAGGGCCGAGCCCTGTAAAGTCCCTGCACCTATCTGCCTTGGAACTGCCATGTCTCTGCAGGATTATACAAGGTTTTAATAGGAAGTAATATTAATACAAGAGCATTCGTCTTCATGTGGTCGTCATAGCATGAGGTCAGATATCTATGTCAAATTACATCCAGGTAACAGCCATAATAACCACAGGCAAAGAATACATTACACGACTGTTCATATGTACAGCACACACTGGAAGAAGTAATAAAAAATAATAATGGTATCAAGCACAAGATTACCAGGTTAAATGTCACCAGCAGATGTTGCAGCCATTTTTCATTTATTAAAGACAACATCTCAATGGTCAGCCCTTCGGTCATATTAGGTAGGTATTTTTAGCTGTGGGAGTTTTCCAAGACTGGAAAGAATTTGCTAAATGTAGTAAATTGCATAAAAAAAACGAAATAAGCCATTACCTGATAAATCCGCAGCCATGCCAATGTTCTCTTGGTGCAATGATGTTGTGCCCCTCTATCCACGTCACCCAATTAATAGCCTCGTGCACACCACTGAAGCTGGTGATCTGCTGCAGCAATTACAGGGTAGACGGGCACAACATCACTGCAGGAAGGAAAATCCATTGAAATCCACCAAAAGGGATTAGGGGAAGACAAAACTATAGTATTTTACCAAAGGGTTGTTAAGGGTAACTACTTCAGTTGTCTCACTTTAGCCAATTGACATTTATCATGTAGAGAAAGTTAATACAAGACACTTACTAATGTATTGTTATTATCCATGTTGCCTCCTTTGCTGGTTTCATTCATTTTTCCATCCCATTATACACTGTTCGTATCCATGGTTACGACCACCCTGCAATCCAGCAGCTGTGGTCGTACTTGCACACTACAGGAAAAAGTGCTGGCCTCTCTGGTGGCTGGGACTGCGGGATTGTGCATAGGCGCCTTTTCCTATAGAGTGCAAGCACTGTTACTGCTACTGGATTGGAGGGTGGTCATAACTCCTGGATACAAGCAGTATATGATGTGATGGAAAAAATGAATCCAGCCAGCAAAGGAAGCAATATGGACAATCACAGTACATTAGTAAGAGCTTTGTATTAACTTTGTCTACCTGATAAATGCCACTTCTGGAAGTGAGAAAACCCCTTTAAAGGCTACAAACATCTTTGGGGTCAATTTTTGTATTATTGCATTTTACTTTGGGCTAAAGAAATAATTTGTAAAATTGGTCCTTATTAAAAATGTAAAGCAGTTTTTGTCACAAAGGGTTAGGTTTTAGCTTAGCCTAGCATATAAGTCCTTATCTCTGAACTCCTGATTGCTCATAAACATTTATTCTAGCCACATTCTTATCGATATTGATAAGAATTTAATTATAATGAGTGTTTATGAGCAGTCAGAAGTGAGAGATGAGCTTCACAGGAGTGGTCAGTGGAGTTCTCTGATGGAACACTGTATAAACAGACATCTTGCTACTAGAGAAACTTAAAGGGGTTTTCTGGGATTTTAATATTGATGACCTATCCTCAGGATAGGTCATCAATATCAGAATAGCGGGTGTCCGACACCCCCGTTGTTCAGCTGCATGAAGGGAAGGATGCTCTCCGTGTAAGCGCATCCTTCCCTTCATCCAGCTGGTCGGTGGGGGTGCCAGGATCAGGATAGGTTATCAATATTAAAATCCTGCAAAACCCTTTAACACTGTACAGAGAAAGGGCCTGAAATTTATGACAAATGACAAACATTATAAATGCACTTTTTTCACAGGGATTCAAAGTGCAGGTGAGTTATGTGGCTGGGGCAACTCCCTGGGAAGCCAGTGGCTGCCATATAGACACTTGACCCCAACACACAATGCACACTAGGGTCAATTTCATAGGAAGCTAATTTGTCTATTTGTATATTTTTGGTGTGTGGGAGGAAATCCACACAAACTCCTTGCAGATGTTGTCTGTGATGGGATACGAACTCAGGCCCCCAGCGCTAACCACTGAGCCACTTTGCTGCCCAACTGAAAAATGATTTTTAGCTCAAAAAGAATACAATGCAATACTAAAAAATCCCATTTATTAATAAACATATGTAATACTTGGTGCCGTTGTTATTTAAAGAGAACTGTACCTCTTCCATAAGAGTTTGCTGAAACACAGAGCGTATGGACAGGCAGCAGCGATGGAAATTCTTTATCAGCCGAGGGTGAATGCTGCCACTGAGATCCTCCACTTCTCTGTGTGTTGGAGAGATGAAGACTCCCTGCACAGTTTCCAGGTATATGTAATGAAAAAGTGTGTTCTCTGACCCTGATGTTAATCTTGGAAAAAGGAAAAAAAGAGGAATTATATGGTGCAGAATAAACACAAAACTAGTGCATGACATGACTAGATGGCATGGACTTGTGAGGTCCAGGCTTGAGACTCCCTGCTGTGGTGATTACTTTTGCTCAGTTTAAAAAATAATTGAAAAGCTGAGCCCCCAAATCTTTCCTGCTTCCAGTGTAAATTAGCATGAAGGAGACCATGTGTCACTTACTTCACAGTGTTATATAGATCTTCTGCTTCTCTCTCTGAAAGGTTTCTTCTCAAGCTTCCCAAATTAAAAGGATTTGGAAGGGTGTATTTTTTCTTACTGATCTGAAAATATAATACTATATAGTAAATGTATAGAATAAAATGTAATAACAATAGAGAGTGACCATATATTGTGGGAGGATTATATTAAAGATCTGTGATACACTTACTGGTGGTCAGTCTATAATGTTACCGCCAACACACAAAATAAACTGCCAGCATTACCTTATATTAGGGACCATTGTTGTCATAATGATCTTTTCATTCACTGAAGCGATTCCTCAAAGTTGCAGAAAACGATGTTTTAATCTTCAGGAGCGGTGTCTCTGAGGTCAGCTTGAAGTCAAGGGGGCAGCGGCCTCCTTGCTTCAAATCCAGTAAAACACTCCCCTCTTACTAGTGAGTGACAGCCTTCCTGTAGGCCAGGGATCGCGCAAGTCTCGCGCATGCGCGGTGCGCTCCTTCTTACTGCGCAATCCCGGCTCCAGCTCAGCTCTTAGCCAGCTTTCTTCTGCGCATGCCCCAGCAACTCCAGCGAGCAAGCACGCGTGTGCCCGCCCGCAGCACGCGCGCACTCTCACTGGAGTTGCCGGGGCATGCGCAGTGCGCAGAAGAAAGCCGGCTGAGAGCTGAGCTGGAGCCGGGATTGCGCAGTAAGACAGAGCGCACCACGCATGCGCGAGACTTGCGCGATCCCCGGCCTACAGGAAGGCTGTCACTCACTAGCGAGAGGGGAGTGTTTTACTGGATTTGAAGCAAGGAGGCCGCTGCCCCCTTGACTTCAAGCTGACCTCAGAGACCGCGCTCCTGAAGATTAAAACATCGTTTTCTGCAACTTTGAGGAATCGCTTCAGTGAATGAAAAGATCATTATGACAACAATGGTCCCTAATATAAGGTAATGCTGGCAGTTTATTTTGTGTGTTGGAGGTGACAGGTTCCCTTTAAAGGTCTAAAAGTAAAATATCATCAACATTAATGGATGGGACAGAATGCGCCCACTTAGCTGGGACTCACACAGATATCTGACATTGATATCTTATCCTTGCAATACGTCATCAGTGTCTAAGATGTTAATACCCCTTTATGTGTGGAAGTGGGGTGGCTCTAAGGATCATCCAATGCATCACAGATATTGAGAAATCAATGTTTGGTAAGGCATACCAGTAATACACACCTTAAGAACACTGCCATTCCCTCCGCTTCCTTCTGAGCCTCCTGAGCCTTGCGATTCTCTCCTTCCAAATTTTCGGGTCAAGTCTGGAGTGGAGTGGAATCCAACAGCAGTGTTTTCCCCTAAACCTTCACTGCCATTATCGGATCCTCCACTACTCCGAGTAGGACTTGGTCTACGAGTTCTTAGAGAAGTCTGGGAATCAGGAAGCGGGCTCTTCTTACTTAATGATTGACTGGCTTTCTTGGGAGTCTGAAGTTTATTCATCATAACAGAGCTGACAACGCTATGGAACTTGTCCCGTGCAGAAGGAAGGAACCAATCTGCACATGATAAGCAGGGATTTGGAGACGTATTCAGCCTTTCTTCTATACTCGTGTCCAGCATTTCCAACTGAAGAAGACAAGCTTTCAGTTGATCTACATATATGTAGTCGGGCCCTGGATTTCCAACTGCTTTAGATGAGCAGCCGCCAGCTTCTAGTAGTGTGCACAGCATGAAATGTTTCTGTCAAAGAGAGTTGTGTGGAAGTAAAGTTGAGACATACTGTATATTCCTGATTTCTCATACAGGAATATATAGATAATAAGAACGAAAAATGACTCAAGGGTAAAACAGAAGTCCATCATTGACATTTTCCATGACACTGACATCTTGCACTCTGACAACATGGTACCACTTTCTTAGCACATGCAGTAATGTGTTCTGTTGCCAGATGAGGGGAGCAAGCGTTCTAGTTACAAAGTTTCCAGGTTGATAAGGTTGAAAGAAGAGACAGGTCGTTCAGATCCCATCTTTAATCCTAATGTGTTGATCCAGAGGAAGGCAAAACCCCTATGAGGCAGATGCCAATTTCCCCATATTAGAGGAAATATTCCTTCCCAACTCCAAATAGGGAAATAAAACCCTGGATCAGTGTCCCGTCTCCAGAAATCTAGTACTCATAACGTGAAATTATATCTATCGGAAAAGGTACCTGGTCCCATCTTGAAAGTTCTGCCTTCAGAATTGGAGCAATTTCCAGCAAAGATGAAGTTGCACTTTAAAGGGGTTCTCAGGGAAATAATAAAATAAAATTACTGAAAATAACTAAATATCACTTTATTACAAACACTTTCCCAAATAGTGTCATTTCACTTATAATGGCTTGTTTTCTCTAGGGGACAAGCATCAGGGGAAATAAAACGACTGCTTCTCTACTAGCACGCACCAAACCCGTCCTAATAAGGTTACTTTCACATGTCGTAGTTTTATTCCGGCCGCCTCTCGGCATGTTTGCTGTGCTGCGGCTGGAACTCCGGCCCGCCCCCATTTTAGTGGGAGCGAAGTTCCAGCGGCACACGTGCATTGGCGGCAGCACGGATCGGGAAGGCAGTTCACCCACCACAACAGCCTGCCGGAGAAGGCTACCACTAATGTGAAAGTAGCCGAACACAGCTGGGATGGGATAATTCTAAATATCGATACAGTTAGCTAAAGAGCTAACTCAGCCCTCCTAACTACTCTTGCTGTCATAAATCACAATAAAATAAGATAACAATAAGATATATGCTGTAAAGGAGTGTAGTGAAAGTACAGAGAGGAGGACAGATGGGTGGGGGTAATGAGTAGCAGCGCTTGTATGTAGTCTGCTGCATTACCACAGCCCACGGTAGTCTGTCTTTCCATCCTCTCTGTACTTTCACATTGCTCCCTTACGACACACAGTTGGTATCTTATCAGCTATATGTAAGCCTTGAAGTATTCCATCCCAGCTGTGTTATTAGGACGGGTTTTGTGTGTGCTAGTAGAGCAGTGGCCATTTTATTTCCCCTGATGATTGTCCCCTAGAGAAAACAAGCCATTATAAATGAAGGCTATTTGGAAAAGCGTTCATAATAAAGTAATATTTAGGTATTTTCAGTCATTTTATTAATTCCCTTTAGAACCCCTTTACGGTTTATACTATTTAGCTACATTGTATAGTAGAACAGCTCATTAACTACAAGAGCCATTTTCTATTAAAAACTAAAAGCAGGTAAAACATCATTGATAAAAGATTATTACTTTGACACATATACTGAGCAAAATGAGTCACAAAAATGAGCGTTCCTGGATATACATATAATTCTGGAAAAATGCTTACCAGGCCTACAATAAGAAGGAAGTACCGTGCCTCAGGCTGACTGAATTCATTCCTGCTCATTGATCCATTCTGTTCTAGATGATAACAGGGAAATACCTCCCTCCATACCACAAGCTGCTCAATCCGCTCTGATGCCAATGACAGCAAACAATAGTGTCGGCAATAAAGGGCAACATCAATCAGATCTTCCGTGGGCAAGTGATTAGCCAACAGATAACCCTAAAAATGGGGGGAAAAATTAGTAATAAAAAAAAACAAATGTTCACAGCAAAATACCACTATGTGATACAATCTCTTCTTGGTCTGCCCACAACCCCCCTGATCCCATAACTATCTAGGAGTGATCCATACAATGATTATGACTAGTTTTTAGATGATTATGACAGTTTTTAACAGTTTCTATAAAAGCGTACCTTGTAAAACAGGCAAGTCCCTAGAACCGTGTACAAGCGTCTCATCTCATAGTAATCTTCAGACTGCAAGGGTAGAAAACAATCACTAAAACACATTCACATCCAAGCTGGACACACGTAACATATTTAGATGATTCAGGATGGGTTTCACATTCAGGTTTTTATTTATACTGTTTCTGAAGCTAGGGATGGATTATAAGTAGAAGACATTCTAAAGGAAAGACAGTCCTCTCTTTTTATTGAATTAAAAAAAAACCTAAATGTGAAAACCCCCAAAATTTGCACTGCGGGGGTCATTTATTAAACTAGTGGAAAGAATAACTGGCTTAGTTGCCCATAGCAACCAATCAGATTCATCCATTCATTTTCCAAAGGAGCTGTCCAAAATGAAAGGTGGAATCTGATTGATTGCTATGGGCAACTAAGCCAGTTGTACTTTATACCAGTTTGATAAATGACCCCCTAAATGTCTACTTGAAACAGTACACACAAGTGTTTCATCTCAACCAAAGTGCCAGCCCAGGGGTGGGATTCAAATTTTTAACAACAGGTTCCCTACTCAACGGCGGACATGCAACGTCATGACACATGTTTACATATACATCACATATATGCAATACACATACACGTAAATACACCATATATCCACTATACACACATGCCACCCAACTTTTAAAAAGCCTAAGGAGCTAAACTATGAAATGGAAGCTCTCATCTCCAGCTACCAGCCGGATCTGTAATTTTAACAACCGGATCTGGAGAACTTGAGGGAACTGGCTGAATCCCATGCCTGTGCCAGCCATATAAAAATGGTTTACATCAGTATATACAGTGGTATCCATTTAATTATACTACTTTACGGTAAGAGCAGTGAGACTATGGAACTCTCTGCCGGAGGTGGTGATGGTAAGTTCACTAAAAGAGTTCAAGAAGGGCCTGGATGTATTTCTGGAGGGTAATAATATTACAGGTTATAGTTACTAGATATGGGTTGTCGTTGATCCAGGGAGTAATTCTGATTGCCTGATTGGAGTCGGGAAGGAATTTTTTCCCCTAAAGTGAGGAAAATTGGCTTCTACCTCACAAGAGTTTTTTGCCTTCCTCTGGATCAACCTTGCAGGATAACCGGGTGAACTGGATGGGCAGATGTCTTTTTTCGGCCTTATAAACTATGTTACTTCTTCCATAATGCAAAGCACTTACCAGTTCTGCAAAATCAAGTGCCTCCAAATCACTCAGTACTGTATCAATCTCTGTCTGAAATATTAAGAAGAAACGATACACGTTGAACTTAGATATGACACAGTACACTACATAAACCGTTTCTTTGTTTCCATTAATATGGCTGGCCGATGTCAAAAACCAGAAGACAATACACATAGGAGCGTAAATAGAGGAAACGGGGAAAAACAGAAACGATTTGCCTTGTTGAAGCTCACACATCCCTCAGTAGATGGACAGGAGCCTGAAATCTGCCCTGAGGAGGAAAAGTAGTGTGCTGTTCAACAAAGGTCGTGTTCCCTCTTGACTGAGAAGAGAAAAACCAACGAAGCTGGGCTGCTCATTCAACACTTGATTTCTCTTTACAAGATATTTCAGGGTCCATGTTAGACACATGGCACATGAGTTATTCAGTTACCTTATAGGCAAAAAAAAAAAAAATCACATGGATTTAAACGCAACATATAGAGGCTATAAGTCATAGATATCTTCTGTCAAAGTTATAGAAGAACATATTTCCAATAAATCCTATGGTTTGCTGAACACTGATGGATCATTTGGGGAAATGAGACTCCCTCCACAACAGTACAACAAATAATACTGCATCCTAGAAATAAAATAAGCAATTTCTACAGATCTGATTAATAATAAAAAAGATATGCTGCTCTGGTGTCTACTAGAAAGATTATACTCAGACCTGAGGAGAATGAGGAGCAAGCACTCTCTATTACTTTTTATTTCAGTCACTGGGACTAAACCCCCCCACACAATGAGGGAGATTTAACATAACTGGTGTAAAGTAGAACTGGCTTAGTTGCCCATAGCAACCAATCAGATTCCACCTTTCATTTTCCAAAGGAGCTGTCAAAAATGGAAGATGGAATCTGATTGGTTGCTATGGGCAACTAAGCCACTTTTCCTTTACACCAATTATAATAAATGTCCCCCAATGACTTTTACTTAAAGTGTCTATGGCAATGATGAAAACAGCTTAGCGGCTTTGTATTGGTACATACCTCTCACTACATGAGGCGAGACAATCACAGTTGGACCTTCTATTAACGTGTATGGGTTATATCAGTGTATATACTCTCACATACATACAATCAGGGGAATTAATATTGGCTTTATCTGAAAGCTCTGAGGTTCCCTGCAGTAAACCAAACAGCGGTTGTTAATTCTGGTCCACATGTGGCACAGCTTAAAGGGGTATTCCGGTTATAACAAGTTATCCCCTATCCATATCTATCAGATCAGTGGGCGGCCAACCGCTGGGAGAAATCATGCCGCTGTTCCATTCACTTCTATGGGACCACTGGAGATAACAGAGCGCTGTACTAGACTATCTTCTGGTGCTTCCATAGAAATGAATGGAACGGTTGCTTGCTTTTCCAACCAGCTGCTCTGTCCATTTAAATGGGGGCTCCACAGCGTACTGGACCCCTGTTCTTGTGATCGGTGGAGGTCCCAGTGGTAGGACCCACAATGATCTGACAGTTATCCCCTTTGCTGTGGATAGGTGATAACTTGTTACAACTGAAACACCCCTTTATCCGTTGTTTAACTTGTTGAAATGGCATCCTTTTGAAGGCAGGTACCCAGTTGTGGCCATGGAATAACATAACACCTGTATGGGTGCTGTGTACCTGCTATTTTATCAGTTTTGGCTGCTTTCTAGCTCTAATGAGACAACCCCTCACAGACAGGAGCCATGACAGTGATCAGCAGACTGCCAAGGATCCTTCGGCCTCTGCAAACAGCTCATTTTACCTGGCTATGAAATCCATACAGCTGCTTAAAGCTTAGACCTGACCATTCTGATGTAAGTGCCATATTGCCTACTGAATTATGTTAATTACAGCACGGAGTATGAGGCAAGAATAGAGTCTGGTATGTCTTTAGTCTGTTTATGGCAGTTATGTGATTGATGGGGTGGGCAGAATTTTTCATAATGCACAGAAACCCTGTATTATATGCCTAACAAGGAGTTTTCTGTGGCATTTAGTTCTCATATTTATTTCTATACATTATGGGGGAGATTTAGCAAAACTGATGTAAAGGAAAACTGCTGTAGTTGCCCATAGCAACCAATCAGATTCCACCTTTCATTTTCCAAAGGAGCTGTGAAAAATGAAAGGTAGAATCTAATTGGTTGCTATGGGCAACTAAGACAGTTTTCCTTTACACCAGTTTGGATAAATTCCCCCCAATTATCAGATCTGAATCCATATCCTCCACCCAAACTGGGGAACAGGGGTTCAATCAAATGAAAGTAATGTGTAATTATACCAGAGAGCTAGTGCTGAGATAGAAGCAGAATATTGCTAACAATTCCTCCAAAAAGTCAGCTCAATGTCTCCTGAAGAACGGGAAGGTTCAGAGCCTCACAGTGAGTGGCAGTGTATTTTGGCCCTGCTGGCAGTGCACAGATTGGGGTCTGTTTCCTGTAAGGTGATGCATTCTAAGGCTGCATAAACCACACAAAGCATATTTATCCTCCAATACACAGCCAGCTAAAAGTAAAGTGGATTAAATGTCGCCTTCAAAGAGCCAAGATAGGATGGAATCCTTCCAGTGCCCATTCGGCACGACTACCTCTCAGCTTTAATTAAGACTTGAAAGTCCCAAGAAACTCCAAGCAGTCTAGGTCTGAGAATAAACCTGTGTTTCCAGAGGCAGTGTTGTGGAAAACGGATAAAGCTGCCAGACGGCCGGGCACACACAATGAGTGGAATCCGGCCTCGTCTGCACCAAGTGCATTCATACAAGTCATGGACCTTCAAGGTGCCTCGTAATACACTTCATTTATAATAGGGCATATGAAAATTCCATCTAATATGCACCTCAGCTGCTGCAGAACCTCTTCATTAACTAATTGATATGAAACACCCCATTCTTTATATAGAGAAGGTCTGTAGCAGCTGGGAAACAGAAAAGCATCATACACCCTGCCGATGCTAATCAGTGACTGACATGAAAGAGTGAGAGACCACTTCTGTGGCCGTATATGATGTTGTATGGCCTTGGGATCCGCAAGTGGAATATTATTCGTTGCCAAGCTGTGTCTGAACTTGTCATCTGAAAAAATTAAAGATGGCTGCTTGGTAATTAGTGGTGGTAGTCTGAATGGGGGTCCCATGGCCGGACCATACTGTGTACAGGCAACTCTTAGGGCTTGTCCACACGGTGGCTTTTGTGTACATTGAATCCATCTCCCATTGTTGGCAGTGGAAGTCCACGCTGCCGTTCATTCTGCCGCAGATGACTTCCAGACGGATTTCCAGACCGCATCAAGAAGGGTCCACAGTTAGCAGCAGCGGGTGTCCGCATATGGATTAGCCTCATGCAATGGGGCTTAAGCAGCAGGATGACCTCCAGCATACAAAATGAATGCAAAACCAGAAAGTGAAGGGATGGAAACAGGCGGGGAGTCTGCAACACAGTAGAAACACAGGCACAATACAGCCAAAAACAGTCTATGCCTGGTGTTCGCAGCTGCTTGGTATTAGATGAACTGCAAATTGATTGATAATAACTTGCTTAAGGCAAGTTGAATGTGAGAAACACAATGCGTGTGTAATCGTTCCGACCTGTGCTCCTCTGATATAATGACTTATAATGCTGTGCGTCCCTGCCAGAGCTCAAATCTACTGAATTATTTTGACATATTGATGTCAGTGTAATTCAGTAGATACAGGTCTGGCAGGCACACACATTATAATACCGCACGATCCTGTCAGAGAAGCAGAGGTCAGAACAGGAAATCACGATTACACACGCAGAGTGTTTCTTGCATTCAACTCGCTCGTCGCTAATGACCGCACAGTTTTACAGGAACCGCGTGGGCACTACCAATAAGCAAGTCACTGCCAATCAATTCTAATACCAAATAGCTGCGGCTTGTGCAGTTTTCTTCTGTGTCACCACCACGTCTCCACTGTCCATCAGTTGCCCCATTTGGCGGTACTCTCAATAATAAAAAATAACCTAATTAGTTTTAAAATCATTTTTAAATATTGTGAATGTGACCTTATTTTAAGAAATAAACAGGTTTAGGACAGCTTATTTAGCCAAGCTCTCCTCTCCACAAAACTCAAGAAGAAAAGATACCTTGATATCTTCAGGCAAGGACAGCCATCGAACCCCTGGAAGGTTATCAGCTAAGTGCGAGCTACTGGCATCATAGAACTCCGTCCCCTGGCTTGTGCTTGCACGTAAGATGGATAGCCTCACTGTTCGCTGGAAAAACAGGCTAAAGAAATGATCAAGGCGAGACACATTTTCTGCTTGACAGAAGGCCCTGCAACACAAAAGTGGAACCCAAATCAAAGAAATGCTCACAATAGTGGAACGGGAAACTTCAGGATGAAAAATCCATTTGGACGTACAGCCATATAGCATGCACAAAAACACTGTGGGAGGGACCCCAAAGAATCGCCTCGGTAATTATACACACTTAGCATGACAATAGGCTCCTGATTTTCTCATCACATCCAACCTACCTATCCAAGGACTTGTACATGAACTTTAATGTTCTAACTACATCAGCCGTCATGTTCTTCAAATGTAGAAGTGAAATTCTGACAAAACAAAAGACTTTTAGAAGTAAAAATTCAATTCAAATGGTTGTAGGCAAGGTAATTAGTTTTACTTTCCTCCATCTGAAGTGGACATACAAGTACCATAAGTTGGTCTACACAGTTGCCAATGTGACCCTGCCATGGGTTCTGCTTCTATAGAGAGGGTTCTGAAAGCTCCACTGTTAAAGGGAACCTGTCATCTCCGAAACACCCCCTGAACTACAGTAAGCGGTGTATAGTGTAAATGATGCTGAATCCGAATATGTAAGTTTTATCTTCATGCTCACTTCCATTCTGACGCTGTGCTCCCACAAACCAGCAGTAAAATACATCGAGAGGACTCTTCTTTGAGTCCTCTCCATTATATGAGTGAGCACTGGAGTCCAGTGAGTGCATTTTACTGCTGGTTTGTGGGAGCACAGCGTCGGAATGGAAGTGAGTATGAAGATAAAATTTACATATTCGGATTCAGCATCACTTACACTATACACCGCTTACTCTAGTTCAGGGGGTGTTTCGGAGATGACAGGTTCCCTTTAAGTAAATGTGGCCCTACACATTCAATAGCTGCCGGATAACCGATTGTTCGTCTGACAGCTAATGTATGTCTTCTGGCTCAGTCCCTACTCTTTCATACACATTTGGCTTGGATGAACGTGTATGTGTACTTAATGAGGAGAGTGAAGAAAGCCGCTATTAAATGCTTCTGGTGGCCGCTTACTGCCCGGTAGAGCAAAAGGATCAGGCAAAAATATTAATTTCGCCTGATCCTTCTATGCCTGTTGTCAGAGACTCAAGAAGTCCCCATACACATTAACGTCAAGAGCTTATTAATTTATATCTTGCGAGTATAATAAAATGGGAATGGTTGGTGATATTAACTTCCTGTTTGTGGCACATTAGTATATGGGAGGGTGGAAACTTTTCAAGATGGGTGGTGACCATGGCGGCCATTCAACTGGCCCACGACGACCAATCCACTTTCCAGGAAACTGTACATCTAGGAATGCTCGGACCTGACACCCATAATGTGGTGGTGCACCATTTTGCTGGAAAAACTCAGGGAACGTGCCAGCTTCAGTGCATAAAGAGGGAAACACATCATCATGTAGCAGTTGAATGGCCCCCAAGGTCTCCCGATCTGACCCCCTTAGACTTTTATCTTTGGGGTCATCTGAAGGCAATTGTCTATGCTGTGAAGATACGAGATGTGCAGCACCTGAAACTACGGATACTGGAAGCCCGTGCTAGCATTTCTTCTGCGGTGTTGCTATCAGTGTGTGAAGAGTGGGAGAAGAGGGTTGCATTAACAATCCAACACAATGGGCAGCACTTTGAACACATTTTATAAGTGGTCAGAAACTTGTAAATAACTCATGAAAGAATAAAGTTACATTAAAACCAAGCACACCATTGTTTTTCTTGTGAAATTCTCAATCAGTTTGATGTGACAAACAACCCTCTTCCCATTGAAAAACTAAAGTTGGATCCAAAATGCCCGACTTCAAAATGGCCGCCATGGTCACCACCCATCTTGAAAAGTTTCCCCCCTCCCATATACTAATGTGCCACAAACAGGAAGTTAATATCACCAACCATTCCCATTTTATTTAGGTGTATCCATATAAATGGCCCACCCTGTAGAACTGGCTTAGTTTCCCATAGCAACCAATCAGATTCCACTTTTCACTGCTCCTTTGGAATATGAAAGGTGGAATCTAATTGGTTGCTATGGGCAACTAAGCCAGTTCTACTTTACTCCAGTTTGGGATGGACTTTTCCTGGACCATCCGGCCAGCAATATACTGTATATAGCTTTTAATGGACTATTGCTTCCTCCTGATTGCCTGGCTCCATTGTGCCTTATCTACAGCTTGATGTTAAATATTGTTTTTTATTGTACTTGAAGCCTCTAATTCTCAGGATTAGAATAATACAAATAACTTTTTTTTAATCAGAGGAATTTCCTAACTGGTCATCTCTTTAAAAGGCAAATTGATCCAATAAAATTAACATACTGAAGTGCAGTAGAGGTCAGTGACATAATATAAAGTTAGAATCCAATATGTCTTCATAGCAGTAACCTCCTAGCGGCCTCTACTGCTTACCAGCCCTTTCTAGGAAGCTCATCACACCTCTAACTTTAAGCAGAACTCTAAGGTTGTCCCACTAAGACAACTTATCCTCGATCCACAGGATAGGGGATAAGGGTCTGATCAGCAGGCGTCCTACTGCTGGGTCCCCCACCGATCATGAGAATGGGGTGGAAGACGTGCATACGTGTCTGTCGTTCCATTCAACTCTATGGGTCTGCCAGAGTCCAAGCGGTATATCTGTCAGGCCCACAGAGCTGAATGATCCCAGCTCCATTCAAATAGGGAAGCAAGGGCCCTATTCTAGTGATCATCAGAGGCCCTAATGGACAGACCTCCACCAGTCACACAATTATCCCTGATCCTGTGGAAAGGGGATAAATTGTCTTCATGGGACAACCCCTTTAGCACTTAAAATGAAGTTTTGCTGCAGTACTGATACACATACGGTACCATGAGAGTTTGCAAAGCTTTTGTCATGCTTTTCTGCTAAAACCTTAAATTTAATGCAAAATGTGAACACTACAGTGTACAGACTGCCACTAAAACCACTGGCAAGAAAATTTAAGTCTGCCCTTACCTGTCTGCTGGAAGCGAAATCAGAAATAAATGGTCGGACTCCTTCCAGTATGAAACGTGGACCAACTTCTTGTTCAAAATCAGAGACGTGCTTAGAGAAAGAAAAAAAATGTAAAGGGAAAGAGAAGAATTAACACAGATGTTAGGATGCGCTGGATTCCTGCCTGCAGCTACCGGTTATGTTATATTGTCCATAGAGGTGGGAATTTATATATACAGTGCCTTGTGAAAGTATTCGCCCCCTGGAACTTTTCAACCTTTTGCCACATTTCAGGCTTCAAACAAAAAGATATAACATTTTACATTTTTGGTGAAGAATCAACAACAAGTGGGTCACAATTGTGAAGTGGAACGAAATTTATTGGATCATTTAAACTTTTTTTGTAATAATAAATCTGAAAAGTGGGGCGTGCAAAATTATTCGGCCCATTTACTTTCAGTTCAGAAAACTCACTCCAGAAGTTCATTGAGGATCTCTGAATGATCCAATGTTGTCCTAAATGACTGATGATAAATAGAATCCACCTGTGTGTAATCAAGTCTCCGTATAAATGCACCTGCTCTGTGATAGTCTCAGGGTTCTGCATCATGAAGACCAAGGAACACACCAGGCAGGTCCGTGATACTGTTGTGGAGAAGTTTAAAGCCAGATTTGGATACCAAAAGATTTCCCAAGCTTTAAACATCCCAAGGAGCACTGTGCAAGCGATCATATTGAAATGGAAGGAGTATCAGACCACTGCAAATCTACCAAGACCCGGCCGTCCCTCTAAACTTTCATCCAAACAAGGAGAAGACTGATCAGAGATGCAGCCAAGAGACCCATGATCACTCTGGATGAACTGCAGAGATCTACAGCTGAGGTGGGAGAGTCTGTCCATAGGACAACAATCAGTCCAACACTTCACAAATCTGGCCTTTATGGAAGAGTGGCAAGAAGAAAGCCATTTCTCAAAGATATCCATAAAAAGTCTCGTTTACAGTTTGCCACAAGCCACCTGGGAGACACATCAAACATGTGGAAAAAGGTGCTCTGGTCAGATGAAACCAAAATCCAACTTTTTGGAAACAATGCAAAATGATATGTTTGGCGTAAAAGCAACACAGCTCATCACCCTGAACACAACATGTGGAAAGAGCTGAAAACTGCTGTTCACAAACGCTCTCCATCCAACCTCAAAGAGCTCGAGCTGTTTTACAAGGAAGAATGGGCAAGAATTTCAGTCTCTAGATGTGCAAAACTGATAGAGACATACCCCAAGCGACTTGCAGCTGTAATCGCAGCAAAAGGTGGCGCAACAAAGTATTAATGCAAGGGGGCCGAATAATTTTGCACGTCCTACTTTTCAGTTTTATTATTACAAAAAAAGTTTAAATGATCCAATAAATTTCGTTCCACTTCACAATTGTGACCCACTTGTTGATTCTTCACCAAAAATTTAAAATATTATATCTTTTTGTTTGAAGCCTGAAATGTGGCAAAAGGTTGAAAAGTTCCAGGGGGCCGAATACTTTCGCAAGGCACTGTAAATCTGTTTACCATTTAGACAAGAAAGTTGATCCAGGGATTTTATTCTGAAATTCTGCCACATTGAGATTTTAGATTTTTTTTGGGAAAAACCATAGTGGTTTTTACATTCCTTTGGATAAACACAGTAGGATTATACACTCACCGACCACTTTATTAGGTACACCTGTCCAACTGCTCGTTAACACTTAATTTCTAATCAGCCAATCACACGGCGGCAACTCAGTGCATTTAGGCATGTAGACATGGTCAAGACAATCTCCTGCAGTTCAAACCGAGCATCAGTATGGGGAAGAAAGGTGATTTGAGTGCCTTTGAACGTGGCATGGTTGTTGGTGCCAGAAGGGCTGGTCTGAGTATTTCAGAAACTGCTGATCTACTGGGATTTTCACGCACAACCATCTCTAGGGTTTACAGAGAATGGTCCAAAAAAGAAAAAACATCCAGTGAGCGGCAGTTCTGTGGGCGGAAATGCCTTGTTGATGCCAGAGGTCAGAGGAGAATGGGCAAACTGGTTTGAGCTGATAGAAAGGCAACAGTGACTCAAATTGCCACCCGTTACAACCAAGGTAGGCAGAAGAGCATCTCTGAACGCACAGTACGTCGAACTTTGAGGCAGATGGGCTACAGCAGCAGAAGACCACACCGGGTGCCACTCCTTTCAGCTAAGAACAGGAAACTGAGGCTACAATTTGCACAAGCTCATCGAAATTGGACAGTAGAAGATTGGAAAAACGTTGCCTGGTCTGATGAGTCTCGATTTCTGCTGCAACATTCGGATGGTAGGGTCAGAATTTGGCGTCAACAACATGAAAGCATGGATCCATCCTGCCTTGTATCAACGGTTCAAGCTGGTGGTGGTGGTGTCATGGTGTGGGGAATATTTTCTTGGCACTCTTTGGGCCCCTTGGTACCAATTGAGCATCGTTGCAACGCCACAGCTTACCTGAGTATTGTTGCTGACCATGTCCATCCCTTTATGACCACAATGTACCCAACATCTGATGGCTACTTTCAGCAGGATAATGCGCCATGTCATAAAGCTGGAATCATCTCAGACTGGTTTCTTGAACATGACAATGAGTTCACTGTACTCAAATGGCCTCCACAGTCACCAGATCTCAATCCAATAGAGCATCTTTGGGATGTGGTGGAACGGGAGATTCGCATCATGGATGTGCAGCCGACAAATCTGCGGCAACTGTGTGATGCCATCATGTCAATATGGACCAAAATCTCCGAGGAATGCTTCCAGCACCTTGTTGAATCTATGCCACGAAGAATTGAGGCAGTTCTGAAGGCAAAAGGGGGTCCAACCCGTTACTAGCATGGTGTACCTAATAAAGTGGCCGGTGAGTGTATATTGAACTTGTTGGACCATATTAACTATGGTATAAACACCCCCCCCCCCCCCCCCCGCACCATATGAAATCCATTTTTTTGGATTAAGATAAGCCATCAATGTCAGGTCAGTGGGAGGCCAGACTCCTGTTGGATGGGGCCATGGTTCGTGCATCCACTGCATCCTCTTCACTGATTACCTGGGTCCATCTATCTGTACACCGTCTATTTAGTAGCGGCAGTGCAGGGCACTGCAGATTCATCCGGTTCACCTCAGCCACTAATGATTAGACAGTCTGCAGATAGATGAACTCATGTAACCAATGTGGATGTTGCAGCACGAGCACTGTGGTCTCTCCAAACAGCTGATCATCGGGGGGAGTCAGACCCACTATAATCTGATATTGATGGCCTACTGGGAGTCTGATCCAGAATAACCACTTTAACACAAAGAGAATTTTATCAAGGTGGAAAGTACATTCAAAATAAACTGCTGCTATTGGTTTCTTTGAGACAACCAATATGCCCCCATTACTCCTCCTACAAGGCATCTCACACATCTTCAAGCAAGTCCCTATAGGTATACTCACAGACTGTGGATTCTGCCCAGGTGTTAGCACCAACATTTGGACAAAATCTGTTGTAATTCCATTCTCAGTGGGAATGGTGGGTTTAATGCCCCATTTACATTCTCCAATAAGCTGTGGATTAGCTGCATTGTATCTTAATTGTGATAATCCATATGTATGAATCTGCAGAAATCCACTGTTTTGTAGCTATAAATTTCCCTAAAAAAAACTTTGTAGAATTTTCTTCTGCAAATACTGACATATGAATGTCAACTGTACAGTGATATAAAATGCATTCGAAAAGTCTTTAGACTCTCTCACTTTAGTTGTGCGGCGGCCTTGTGCAAAAAATAAAAATTAAAATGAAGTTTTTCCCATCATTCTGCACTCAATACCCTATAAATGACAAAGTGAAACAGAATGTTTGAAATCTTTTCTAATTCATTGAAAAGGATAAGTAGTCAGAACCTTTACTCGAGACTTAGTTGAAGCCCCTTTGGCAGTGATTACAGCCTCCAGGTTTGCACATCTGGATTTGGGGATTTTCTGCCAGATCCTCTCAAGCTCAGTCAGGTTGGATGGGGACTGTTGGTGGACACCCATTTTCAGGTTTCTCCAGAGATGTTCGATTGGGTTCAAGTCAGGGCTCTGGTTGGGCCACTCAAGAACATTCCCAGTGTCCCTAAGACACTCCTGTGTTGCCTTGGCTGTGTGCTTAGGGTTATTCTCTTGTTGGAAGGTGAATCGTTGGCCCTGTCTGAGGTCCAGAGCACTCTAGATCAGGTTTCCATCAAGAATATCTCTGTACTTTGCTCCATTCAGCTTTCCCTCAACCCTGACCAGTCTCCTCAGCCCAGCTGATGAAAAACACCCTTAGGGCATGATACTGCCACCACCCAGCTTCACTGTAGGGATGGTATTGTGCCTGGTTTCCTCCAGACATGACATTTGAATTGAAGCCAAAAAGTTCAATCTTAGTTTCATCAGACAGAGATGAAAGGGCTCATGCACACGACCCTAGCCTGTTTTGTGGTCCACAAATTGAGCATCCGCAAAACATGGATATTGGCTGAGAGCCTGCAGACATTTTTCCACTCCTTCACAAATGTCCTATACTTGTCCGCAAAAAGGACAAGAATAGGACATGTTCTATTATTTTTTCCGGGCTGCAGAGCATATGTATGGATGCAACTGTGCGCGTCTTTTGTGGCCCCACTGAAGTGAATGAGTCCGCATCCGAAAAAAAATGTGAATCGGATGCGGACAAAAACCACGGTTGAGTGCGTGAGCCCTAAAACCTTATTCACGCATCAGTGATTGTGAGCCAAAACCAGGAGTGGAGCCTATACAGACATAAGGTATAAGGGAAAAATCTGCTCCTGCACAATCACTGATGGAAATCACTGACCTAACACTGACTGTGTGAATAAGACAGTCCTTAAGATGCTTTTTTGCAAACTCCATGCAGGCTTTCATGTGTTTTTTTTTTAAACTAAAGAGAGGCTTCTTTCTGGCCACTTTGTCATAAGGCCCAGATTGGTGGGGTGCTGCAGTGATGGTTGACCTTCGGGAAGTTTCTCCCATCTGCACACAGGCTCTTTGGGGCTCAGAGTGACCATTGGGTTCTTGATCAACTCTCTTACCAAGGCCCTTTTCCCTGAATACTTAGTTTGATGGGGCAGCCAGTATTAGGAAGAGTACTGGTTGTTCCAAACTTCTTCCATTTAAGAATCATGGAGGCCACTGTGATCCAGGGAACTTTCAATGCAGCAGAAATTATTTTGTATCCTTCTCCATATCTAGGCCTCCACACAATCCTGTCTCTGAGCTCTACAAGCTGTACTTTCCTCCTCATGGTTTGGTTTTTGCTCTGATATGTATTGTGAGACCTTATATAGACAAGGACCTCTCCTTCCAAATCATGTCCAATCAACTGAATTTACCACAGGTGGACTAGAATCAAGGTGTGGAAACATCATGATCAAGAGAAATGGGGGACCCCCAGAGCTAAATTTGAAGTGTCATAGCAAAGGGTCTGAATACTTATCTCCATGTAAAATTTTAGTTTTTTTTTTTAAATAAATTTGCAAAAATGTCTAAAAAGGCTCATGCATGGAGCTGAGCTATGGCTACAATTACCTAACTATACAGGCTCCTGTCACGTTTTGCAGCATGTCACTTAGTGTTAGAAATAATCCTCGTACACTTTTCAGCTTCTGCGAGGCTTCAGACACAGGATACTGGTAGAGGATTTCCTGCTGTAAAATGGAGGTCAGTTAGCACACACAGAATTCTACAATATATATGGACAAATAGGTTTGTTACAAACAAATCCTTGACTTGCTCTGGCATAGAGTGAACAAGGATCCCAGGGCATGATTCCTGGCACCATATTTCAGCTATATGTCCAGCATTTCCAGATGTAAAGCTGGTAATAGATTTTTGTTGACAGATCCTGCTGATGCAATTTAGGTCATCAGATCATCATCGGCCTCTTCTGGCCTGGCACTGCTGATTCTGGGGGGCAGCCCTGCTATTCTGCACTATGAAAAGTGTTTTATTATTAGCTATTGCCATTGATGTCAGTAGGGCCCTTGCACACCCAGAATCTGGGACACATGTCATACACCCAATGATTGATTAAAGCCACGATCCAATCAGGAGCTCAAAAATGATACACAAGTCAGTCCCTAGAAGGGATGGGTATCTGCAGTTTACTCTCCTTAGTGGCTGCTTTCTACCCCTGATTCACTAGGACACATCTGTGACTTGGTTACAGTGCCTACATGGGGTCTGAACATCAGTTTTTGGATGTCTCATCATCAGGTCAGGCTGCTGCTCTCTCCCTTCCCTCTTTGCTCTGCTTCTTCAGATCTGCTGCTGTGAATAACACAAGCTTTCAGGCTAACCAGGAGAGCTGATTTCTATTACAGAAGGACTGAGCAACCACTTCTCACATAAATCCCAGTTCTTTCTACAGTGCCCCTTCAGGGAAAATAAAGTATTACAATTTGCCCATTGAAATTAACAGGTGGACACCTGTTTCTCTCAATGGATGAAAGCTGCAGGGGTCCTGAAAGTGTAATAATGTTTTTATATTTAAAACATGACCATGAATAATAATTAAAAAACAACATACCAAAAACTTATTAGAGAAACAGAGACCAGAAGGAACCAGTAAACATGGGATGGAAGCAGCAGTGAATTGGTGAGGGTGAGTACCCATCTTATATTCTTATTATTCCATTGTGAGCCCTTTCTAAGTAACTTTGCCACCCTCCAAACAACACTTAACTTTGGTCATATTTTGTTTATTAAACCCTTAGTGACCACTAATATGCCTTTTTACTGACGTAAACAAAGGGGGTTTTAGCTGAACAGTTGGCTTTAATTAATCATTATATGTACCCAAAATGGTGCATTTAAAACTATAACTTGTCCTGCAAAAAATAAGACCTCATACAGGTACATTGATGAAAAAAACTAAAAAGTTATAGCTCTTAGAATGCAATTCTTAAAAAATTTGCGTGGTCAAAGAGTTAAAGGGGTTGTCTCACTTCAGCAAATGGCATTTATCATGTAGAGAAAGTTAATACAAGGCACTTACTAATGTATTATTAGTATCCATATTGCTTCCTCTGCTGGCTTCGTTCATTTTCCATCACATTATATACTTCTCATATCCAGGGGTTATGACCACCCTGCAATCCAGCAGCGGTGGCCGTGCTTTCACACTATAGGAAAAAGTGCACGGCTTCCCTGGTGGCTGGGACCATGGGAGTGTGCTTAGGACGGTGATTTTTCCTATAGCATGCATGTATGACCACCTCTGATGGATTGCAGGGTGGTTATAACCATGGAAACAAGTCGTATAATGGGATAGAAAAATGACTCAAGCCAGCAAAGGAGACAATATGGAGAATCACAATACATTAGTAAGTGCCTTGTATTAACTTTCTCTACATGATAAAGGCCATTTGCTGAAGGGAGACAACTCCTTTAAAGGGAACCTGTCATCAAATTTATGGTGACCTAACTGAGGGCAGCATAAAATAGGGACAGAAATGCTGATTTCAGCGGTGTGTCACTCATGAGCTAAATGTAAGTGGTTGCCGAGAACCAATATCATAATCATCACAGCACAGGCTGTTAAAAGAGTCATATCTATCTGAGAAGAGTCATGGTTATTCCTAATCTCCTGCACTCCCGCCCATCTGCTGATGATTGGCAGTTCTCTCCTAGAGAGAAAGGGCGAAAACTAGGTAGAAGACTGTCAGTCATCATCAGGAGGGCAGGGAGAGCAGGAATTCATGAATAACCAGGACTCTTCTCATGTAGATATGACTCTTTTCCAGGCCTAGTCTGCAATAATTGTGATGTTGGTTCTCGACAACCACTTACTTTCAACTTATAAATGACAGATTGCTGAAGTCAACTCACCTGCCTCTACTTTATGCTGCCGTTAGTATGGGTAGCATAAAGTTGATGACAGGTTCCCTTTAAAGAGTAACTAAACTTTTTTTTTCCTTTTCATTCAGTGCACAGTTATAACTTACTAATATACTTCATTCACCGGTTCCATTCTTTTCCCTGCATACATTCTGCACAAAGATCATGTGGTACAGTCCCCAACCTGTCATCCATCGCCTGTTGCCAAATGAATTTTGTCTCCACCTCCATGATGATTTGTAAACTAGTGTGGGCGGCTGTAGCAAGGAGCACTCGTCCCCGCTACAGTCACATGTTCACAGTACCATGCGGTCACATAGTATAGATGTAGTTGAAACATATGACTGCATGGTATACCTGCGCACAGTCCAAGTGGAAAAAAAAAAGTTTAGTTACTCATTAAATGGGTTGTCTCACTTCAGTAAGTGGAATTTATCATGTAGAGAAAGTTAATACAAAGCACTTACTAATGTATTGTTATTGTCAGAAAAATAATAAAAATATGGCAGCACAACATTTCACATGCAAACAATAAAACTAAGGAATGGGGATCATTCTAAATTAATGTGGTATTATACCTACTAGAAATAAAAAAATAGAAGCTCTTTGCGCACATTTTTTGATCAAACGTGTGTCGGGCCCATCTACCAGGCGTCAAGGTGGCTTCTGCAGATGCAAATGTGTGCAAAGAGCTTCTATTTTTTTCCATTTCTAGTAGGTATAATGCCACTTTAATTTAGAATGATCCCCATTCCTTAGTTCTATTGTTTGCTTGTGAAATGTTGTGCTGCCATATTTTTATTATTTTTCTGTATGCCTGCTTTATGGATTTGCACCTGTGAACATGAATTGCTAGTCTAAATTTTCTTATAGTATTGTGATTCTCCATATTGATTCCTTTGCTGGATTGATTCATATTTCCATCCCATTATACACTGCTCGTTTCCATGGTTACAGACCACCCTGCAATCCATCAGTGGTAGCTGTGCTTGCACAATATAGGAAAAAGCACTAGCCTATGTGCGCTCCCATGGTCTCGGCCACCAGAGAGGCTGATGCTTTTTCTTTAGTGTGCAAGCACGACCACCACTGATGGATTGCAGGGTGGCCTGTAACCATGGAAACAAGCAGTGTGTCATGTGATGGAAAAATGAATCCAGCCAGCAAAGGAAGCAATATGTATAATAACAATACATTAGTAAGTGCCTTGTATTAACTTTCTCTACATGATAAATGCCGTTTGCTGAAGTGAGACAACCCCTTTAAGTTTACCATTTCTGGCTGTGCAGAAAAGGCATACAAAAGATACCCAAGTTATTCTCCATCAATACTGGCAAACCATATTTAACATAATAAGCTCATGCATAAGAAAAGACAAAATCTGTCTTTTTTGACATCAGCCAGAAAAGTATTGGAAGTTGATTATATTGGGATAAAATGCCTCCCCTCCATGAAGACGTACAATGCTGGTGCCTCCTGTTATTTACTGATATCTATAGGAGACATTTTTGTTTCATATGTTGTACATGTCTAATTTTACACAAATAAACCCCCTATTTGCAGACCGCATATCATTCTATTTCTTCACATGACAGCATGGGCATTGACGTGGCTTGGACCAAAGTAAAGTAAAGATTCAAACCAGATTTACCCACATCAAAAGAACTGCCCTCACCACTGGATAATCCCCATAGTCCGCTCTGTATGCTCAGCGTATTCCCCCGACTTTACCAAACCATTGAAGTGAAAGATTAAAACAACAATCCAATGAGTGGCATATGTTCTTCCCCAAGAAGTTCCATTCCCATTCCCACAATAAGTGGTAGCTGTAAGACTTTCATTGCTGTGACGGTTTATAGCACGTGTGGCAGTGGTATACAAGAAAAATAGCCAAAGTGTTACAAAAATGAAGACTTCACAGCCATTTGTCAGGGCCACAAAGCTTCCTTTATAGAACTGATGAATACGTTACATTCATAATGGTGGACTTTAGTTTTATTACATCCTAGTCATTAACGGTTGTGAACATAACCCTCCAGGTTGAGGTCACTACGAGGGTCATTTATTAAGAACAACGTTTTAGATGCTGGTCTTAACCTCTATAGCTGGTGGAGGATCCGCTGGAGTTATTTGGCGTATCCAGCGCCAGTCTAAATGTAATACCGCTTCCTTGCTGGCTTACATTTAGACCATTTTCTACACCTAAAACTGGCGTAGAAAATGATGAACGAGACGGTCCTGCCAGCCTGTCCCCTTACCCACTTTTTTAGACCTAGTGTGAACGGGGCAAAGTTTAAGACTGCAGTGCAAATAACCTTTGTGCTGCAATCTGCACCAGAACGACTAATATAGGCAGATTTCTGGATAGATGCCCTCCTATATATCTGGACAGATTAGGCAGTGAAGGTTCAGTATCAACCCTTGCAGGTTCTTATGGGGGTATATTCCTGGTGGTCACATCACTACATAACTGTCAGTGTCCAGTCACTGTATCTGACAAATATGCTGGCTTTCGGCCAGAAAAAAAATGCTCCATGCACCATTTTTTGTCCGGCATATATGGCGGAAAGCGGTTGGATCCCATTACAGTGAATGGGGATCCAGTGGTGCACTTTGGTATCCAGCTATGTCGGATACAGTGAACTCCGGCAGTCTGTTCCTCCTCTGGAAAAGGATGCTAGAGTTCACAGTGCATATGTGAACACAATCTTACTGTTTAGACACCTTCAAACAAAAATGATAAGAATCAGTGGTTTTAAAATGACTGCATTAAAGGGGTTCTCCGGGAATTAAGAAAATTAAAATCCGTAAATATTACTTTATCATAAATATATTCCCAAATACTTTTCATTAGGTATAATGGGTCATTTTGTTTGGTGAGCAATCATTAGGTGCAATAAAATGGTCGCTGTCCTATTAGTACACACAGAACCTGTTCTATTCACACAGGAGGACAAGTTACTTCAGGACACTGAGCTAATCAGTCGCTTCAAACTCCTCCTGCTCTACTTGTCAGGGATTATAATCCTATATACAGCTGATAAGATCTTCAGTTGAATCTCTCTGGGAGTAGAGTCCATGAGGAGACATGAAATACAGAGAGGACGGACAGGACAGACTGTGGTAATGGAGACTGCATACAAGTGCTGCTGCTCATCAGCCACATCTGCTCATGAACTCCATTCCTACAGAAATTCAGCTAAAATTCTTATTCGCTGTATTCAGGATCATAATCCCTGACAAGTAGGAGAGGAGGATGAGGCAGCTCTTTAGCTCAGTGTTGTGAAGTAACTTGTTCTGCTGTGTCATTAGGACAGATTTTGTGTGTGCTAATAGGACAGCGTCCATTTTGTTTCCTTTGATGATTGCTCCCCAGACAAAACAAACATTATAACTAATGACAGGTATTTAGGAATATATTTATTATAAAGTAATATTTAAGTATTTTCATTTTCTTAATTCCCGGAGAACCCCTTTAAGGTGCCTTTACATGAGCCGACTGAGCAGGTAATTATCCGATAGGAACAATTCCTTCCCAAAAACTGCCTGCTCGTCAGTGGAGCTAAAGAGCTGCATTTACATGGGGACTGTATGGCTACTGCTATCTCTCTCTCTCATACAGATTCCTTGTTTCTAGGCAGAAGTTCGATGTTCACACAGCACAATCTGCTGCCCAGAAATAATGATTTAGGTGATTTTTTTTTTTGCTCTTTCATGGGATGATCTGCAGCACCTTTACATAGGCCGATTACCAAGAATAACTGTTTGTACTAACATTTGTTTCCGATAATTGGCCAGACAATTGCCGGTGTAAATCCGGTGCCTTTACCCTCTTCTTTAAAAAAAAAATTCATGTACTTTTGTTCCTGGAAACACTGGGTGATAATATTTATGCCATTGGCTCTGTAGATAGGGGGTTTATATCTGTAATATGAGACATGCACAATGTATGAAATAAAAATATCAGCTATAGATCTGTAATAGCAGAAGGTAAAGGCAGAGAACTGCGTGTAGCAGAGGGGTCAGCAACCTTTGCCACTCCAGTCCAGTGAAACTACAATTCCCAGCAGGTTCCATTCATTTCTGTGGCAGTTCTGAGAAGAGCAGAGAAAGTATGCATGCTGGGAGTTGTAGTTTCACAACAGCTGAAGTGCCGGAGGTTGCCTAACCCTGGTGTAGCATATGAGACATGTTCTTATCAACAGACTTAGGGCTTGTTCACACTTCAGTTTTTTGATCAGTTATTTTCATCAGTTATTGTGAGCCAAAACCAGGTGCGGGTCAAAAACACAAAATGGTTGCAGATCTTTTCATTATACCTTATGTCTGTGGAGCCTCCACTCCTGGTTTTGACTCACAATAACTGATGGGAATAACTGATCAAAAAACTGAAGTGTGAACAAGCCCTTATCCTGCAGAAGCTGTAACAGCATTCCTATTATCACCCAGATTTTCCAGGTACAGAACCAGAGTTTTTGACAGAACAGCTGAATTTAGAAGCACAGATTCATATTTGTTCCTGGAAATATAACATGGAACAATCTTTATTCAATTTTACAGTTAAATAAAAAAAAATATCTGTATATTGGACACAGTATTTACATTTTCTTCATAAGAACACACCCGTTCAGGGAGATCCAGAAGCATATGCTAGCTATTTTTTCCCCTTTCTCCTAAATTGCTCAAGATAGTTTCCATAGGCCAAAAATCACTTTAAATCTCATTTACATGGAATACAATATTCACACAGCAAAAGAGAAGAAACTTGATCATATAAAAGCAAAAGCCTGCTAAAGAAAATGTGTGAAGAAAGTAGCAGACAGAAGGAAAGACTCTCTCCTCTAATAAGAAAACTGTCAAAGCCGATTCTTCTAATCTAATTCAACCAGGCCTCTGAATTTCAGCCCAGTATACTACATCGCATCCCTAAGCTTTATATACAAAAAAGGTTCTTAAAGAAGCACAAAAGATACATTATCTCAATGAAAATGCCAGAATCAGGTCTCTAGGCAACAGACTCAAGCGAGGAAGATGCAATAGTAAGTTAGCAGAGCGCCTTATTTACAAGCAATGGCCATTTATCACCCAAGTTCTGTAGCCAAAAATATACTTGAGGAGTCCACCTCCTGAAACTCAATCTCAGGCAACTATTCACAGCACAAATCACAGGGAAATACTCAGCCAATGCATAAAACTGGTCTGAGATTACTGTATATTCAGTAAGAGACCTTTAAGATGGGCCAATGTATGGCCGTAATGAATGCGGATTAGTATAGAACAAGTGAAGGGCGAAGAATTGTTACTACGATCATTTATCCCATATACACTTTACACTCTGTGCTGCTGACCAGAGAGCATTTTTATCCTTGTATAAAAGATCCAAATTACATTTACTCATTTGACGGCTAGCTAATCAGTTGGGCATTGATCAGCCGAACAAACGCTCCTAACAACACTTGTTCCCAATCGTCAAGCACATGTAAAACAGGCTCTGTCACCAGGATCAATCCTATTAAACCAGACACACGGCCTGGTAGGGCTCATCATGCTGATTAAAACGATGCCTTTCTTTTGTCTGTATACTAAACAACTGCAGAGAAATCTATGTTTTTATTCATATGCAAGTGAGCATGTTGGAGCACAAAGGGGTGGGCCTGAATCCTTGGAGCACTGCTTTTAACGCCCTCTACTCTGCACACTCCACTTGATTGACAGGGCTAGACATCAGCATGCTAGCATGTACATATTATACAAACCACTTACTGTAGCCTTAGCACATTGAGAAGAGTGGATTTCTATGCTTAGAAAGCTAATACATAATGCTGGTTTATTCACAGGCACAATATATGATTATAATGAAACCAGTAATATGTTAGGTTTCTAAGTATAGAAAAACCACAGTCCTTAATATGATAAGGCTGTAGCCTGGAGAGAATCAGTTAGTGCATGTAGAGATCCCAAGTTTGAATCTTTGTAGAAACTTTTTTTCTTCACATATTTTTTTTTCTTCCTCATTTAACCCATAATAAAATCATATTGAGAATAATGTTTTTATGCTTAGAAAGTTAATACACATTGCTGTTTTCTTTTTAATTATATTGTGCCTGTGAATAAACCAGTAATATGTTTTAGTATTTTAAGTATAAAAACCACTATTCCCAATATAATAAGGCTATAGCCTTTTATCACAGGTTAAATGAGTGGGGGGAAAAAATAGAAAACAATAATATACATATAAGTCTCTCCTGGTACTTGAACATAACAACTCTACATGCAAGGCTGACCACTTACCACCAAGTTATAGCCTTACCAAATAGAGAAGAATGTGTTTTCTATCTTTAGAAAGCTAATACATATTACTGATTTCTTTATAATCATATATTGTGTTTTCGAATAAATCAGTAATATGTATATTAGCTTTCCAAACATAGAAATCCACTCTTCTCATTATGGTAAAGCTATAGTACATATCATATACACTACATACATGCAAGGACACACCTCTGCCCACAGCATGCTGATGTCTAGCCCTGTCAGTCAAGGGGAGGGTGCAGAGTACAAGTAGTGTTAGAAAAGCAGTGCTCCAAGTAATCAGTCCTGTCCCCTGGTGCTCCAATTTGCTCGTGTGCATATAAATAAAAACAGAGATATCTCTGCAGCTGTTTAACATGCAGACAAAAGAAAAGTTTTGTTTTAATCAGCATCACAGAGTGTATTTAATGGGGTCTATCACCAGGAAATTTATTGTTAAACCAGGTACAATGCCTTGTAGGGCTCGAGCCACTCAGTGCCCCCAAGCTTTCTCTACCAGCTCCTTCCTCTTTGTCTTGATTGACAGGATCAAGTCCCTGCATAGTCATTTCACCTGGCCTTGTCAATCAAGGAGAGGGAGGGGCTGGCATAGGAAGAGTGTGGATCAAGGGAGCACAATGCAGTTTGGACTGCCCTCAGTGCACTTAAAGGGAGTCTGTCAGCACGATTTTGCATATAAAGGTAATGCCACTACTGGATTCAGCTGAGCATGTTGAATTCAAAAATGTTATTATTACAGTTCCTAGTAGTAGATTTAATGCTGAAAAAACGTTTTTTATAATGTGTCAATCACTCACATAAGGAGCCCAAGGGGATGTGCCCAGCCGCGTTCGAGCCCAGGCTCGCCGAGACAGTTTGAGCCCAGGACCGCCCACCTCATTAATATTCACTTGCTGACAGAATCCCTTTAACTGTTTATTTGCATAAGGATTAAAAGCACTTTTTCTCCAGAATGAAGTGATGGATTGATAAGTGAGACATATCATTACATTCATCTGAGCTACCTGGTTTAACTGTGAATTTCCTTGGACAGACTCTGTTACTGCCGCTCTTTGTATGCATGCTCTATGTTTGTGTAAATGCCAGATATACAATAAAAACTGAACCATTTTTGGCAACAGAAAACGTCAGTTATTATAAATGTGCCCTGTTATCAGAGCCCAGCATTTAGTGCACACGTCTGCAGGGCAGACTGCTGGCCAGCACATTACGATGAGAGGTTTGTGAGGCAGAGGAACTCATTGTAGACATTAGCTCAAAATCAAACATAAAGCACACCACTACAGGACAAACATCTGCCATGCACCTACAAAAACTCTCCCTATAAATGTAAAGCCTTCAGAAAAACAGCCTGTATGGAATAAATGACAACCAGTAGGCAGATGGGATTTATTAACACATTCATGACTGGAAAAACATACAAATGTATTGAGCAGGGGATAAAACATTTAAGCGTGTGGTCACTGCACAGTGAGAGCAACTACTGGGCGATTTACCATACTAACTGTACCCCATTTAAAATATTCCAGCCAAAAGTCAAGATTTTACTAATACATATCGGCAATTTAATTAAACCCACCCCAAAAAAAAAAAAAAAATTACGGTAAGATGTCTTCAGGTTAGGAACCGGTGATTACAGAGTGTCGAGGAAGCCTCTTATTACCTTCTCCATCAAGAAATGATGGTAAGAGGTAAAGCAGACTAAAATAAGGCTGACACCGCCTAGCATCGCATTGAGATTCCTTTAAATCTTGGATAAGTATAGTATGAACCAATCATCAGTGTGACTACACATGTGAGACCAATGTACAGCTGACACAGTCCCAAACTTGCAGAGATTGTCCCTAATATTCACAGACAGTGCCTGCAATTTCAGACTGTCCTGGGCCATCAGTGGGTGGGGTGTCTATAAGTCCACCCTAATGGTTTGGGGGCAGTATAGATAGGGAAAAACTTGAAATGAATTGAACCCCTTTTTAAATGATTTCTGTCTGCTCCTGGAACTATCCAGTTGACGGTGTACAAAACTGGATTATAACGTCACTTACCTCTTCTTTCAATGTGTCAGAGTCAAGCCTGAGGGTCAGGTACATTGCTATGTGAGGCATATCCTGCAAGATCTGCTGGTAGTTGGTGTGTTCCTCACCCCAGATGAGCTTTGTCATATTGCTCATGGGTGGCTGCGGCACATAACTTAGATTTTGAGATGGAATTTGAGCATCAAATACAGTTGTTTCAAAGGTCAGCTTCACCTATTAGGAAGAAAGCAGTAATTATTATATACCGAAGCTGTACATTACACAGGCACCTTATAGAAAGTAGGTCAGTTAGGGCCACTGTCATTTCCAAACCAAGACCAATACTCCTCTCTCTTTATGTCTATTACAATGTATAGGCTTTCTGAAAAAATGAAGTGGGTCATTTACTAACATCCCTATGCCAGTTTTTACGCCGTCCTCTCCACTTGGGAGAGGACTGGAACTTCTGCCGCAGCCAGGGGAGTAGCTACAACTGACTGGGCCCCACAGCAAATTTTCTACAGGCCCCCCCCCTTCCCCACTCTGTTATTGATACCTATCCTAAGGACAGGTCATCAATAGTAAAAAGCTTTTTTTTTTTTTTTAACAAGTATCAGTGTCCTAAATATTTGGATAGGAGTAGTAGTGCTCTAATTATATATATATTGTAAGGGATCGTATCCTCTCAGGGGGTCGACATCACACAATCTCTTCAAAACACGGGGATTTTCAAGTCCACACCACTTTATTTTCACACTTTTTGCTCCAGCATGAAACAAAACCATAAAAACAACACCTGCCCGGCTGGGCTCTGACTAAACATAGTTCAGCTAACTCACCTAAATACATACGCTGTTCACACACAGCTTTTAAGTGCGGCTTCCTCAGCCGTTCAGTCCAGCAGCCTCCTGGCTGTGACTCCAACCGTGTCTTTGGGGGAGATGGTCCAACAGTCCTCCCGACTCTGACCGTGTGACCTTCTTCTCCTAGGGTCACTGGGCCCCCCCAAACTTCCAGACTACACTGAGCCTTGTGGCCCCTCAGCCCTCGTGGCTGAGACCACACAGAGCCGCTGCAGGCTCTAACCTCTCAGGCCTCCTCAGCCTTTCTCTCTTCCAGGCTTCCTCAGCCTTGTGGCCCCCCAGCCCTGCTGGCTGGGACCACACAGGCCCTCTCCAGGTCTGTTCCCTGGGGCCCTCTATCTCTCTAACACACAGTACAGGTTAACTTATCCCTGCCTGATTAATCCAGCTGGCCTCACCTGGGGCCAGGGAAAACCTGTGACGGATTAGGGTGTGTGGACTGGAAGAGTCCCACTTCCAACCTGTCTCCCAGTCCAAGAAATCCAGCCCATGCAACATTAAACAAAAACCAGCTCCAGCAACTATGCTTGCTGAAGCTATAACACTTCTGGATTTCAGTTCTCACCTGGCTAAACTGACAAACCAGGCAAGATACACACCCCACACCTCACATTACAACACACATCACCACAATATATACACACATATATATATATATATATATATATATATATATATATACACAAACACATATATATAAATACAAATACGCAAAAAAAATTATAATATACACACAGATAAACACAAACATACACAGACACTTATTTACTTACAGGCTGCAGGTTCTTCATTCTCCTCTGGTGTCTCTTGGAGGCTAAAGGACCTTTGGAATGCAGTAATAGTAGTATACAGGACCTTCGATCATGTGACCTGATGACATCATCGAAGGTCCTTTAGCCTACGATTACTGCATTCAAAAGGTCCTTGATACTGGTATGTACACCATTTTTTAGTACATTTCAGGCCAGACTGGGCCCCCTTACATACAGTGACACTGGGGACCCTGGCCTGAATAGTACTAGAAAAGACACTGCTCCCGGGCCCCTACTCCTCTCGGGGCCCCAAGCAGCTGCTTCCCCTGTAGTTACGCCACTGGCCCCAGCAGATTTACTAACATTTATGCCTGGATACCGGAGTAAATGTTAGTGAAAAATTACTCCACTCAGGGAGAGGAGTAGTGTCTTACTCCAGGTGCACAGGCTGCCGGAGGATGCACCTAATTAATGACGCAGCGTGTGCCTTTTCCATATTCCAGCAGCAGCATGTTCTATTTTATTGCGATGCGGAGGCACGGAGAGAAACCCCATGGAAGCACTGGAAAACTGTGTGCTGTCCGCATCTGCACTTCCGTTCCACGGCCCCGCAAAAAAATAGAACATGTACTATTCTTGTCCGCAGCCATGGACAAGAAAAGGCATTTCTATTATAGTGTCGGCCATGTGCAGTCCGCAAAATGCAGAACGCACATGGTCAGTGTCCGTCTTTTGCGGATCCGCAATGTGCGGACCGCAAAACACTTGCGGAAGTGTGAATGGACCCTTAAAGGGTTTCTGTCACCTGAATTTTTACTATGAAACTGACTGACATTAGCGATGTGCTAATGTCAGTTGCATCTAACTCTGCTATTATTGCATTTATATAAGCCCCCGTTACTGCAGAATTCTTACTTTTATACTATGCAAATTAGCCTCTACGAGCTTGAGGGGGGGGGGGAGGTTCTGGGCATTGCCCCTGCTCCTAGAGGCTCCGTTCTTCCACTTTATTCACCGCCCTCAGAAGCTTGATTGACAGGGCCAGGCAGGGTTCTCCTCCTCCTGCCGGCCCTGTTTGCTGTTTAAATACTCAGCGTATTCAGCTCAGACATATTGAAGGACGCTTCCTTACTGCGCCTGCGCTGAATACGGCGCAGGCGCGAGTATTCCCTAGCATATAGGGCCAGCAGGAGGAGGAGAATGCTGCCTGGCCCTGTCAATCAAGCTTCTGAGGGGGGTGAATAAGGTAGGAGAACAGAGCCTCTAGGAGCAGGAGCAATGCCACCCCCCCCCCCCCCACGCTCCAAGAGGCTAATTTGCATAGTATAAAAGTAAGAATTCTGCAGTAACAGGGGCTTATATAAATGCAATAATAGCAGAGTTAGATACAGCTGACATTAGCACATCGCTAATGTCAGCCAGTTTCATAGTGAAAATTCAGGTGACAGAAACCCTTTAATAATCCATCTGTGATGATGGATTCCTCCACCCACAAGTTTAGTCCTTCTGTGAGCGGGGAAAAGTCACAGATGGAGGTGCAACTGTTGTGCCGCCCTCTGCACCTGAAATACGCCTAATATTTCAGTATAATAAACGACCCCCTTAGTTTTTTCGGAGTGGTTTATGACCTGTCATTTTGTTTGCAGTGTAAAAACGTTACATAAATGTAGAATCAAAGTAACAGATTAATCAAGAAAAGTAAAGCATACTGTAGTTCACCAAAATTAGTGATGCTTTTTCCTTTGTGGTTGTAAAGCAGCTTTGTGAACATACCCTACTAGAAAACATTCAAAGATGACTCAACCTGCATAAAAAAGTGTATAAATGAGAAACCAGAACATTTTACCTGCATGGGCCCCGGTATACAAGACAGCACCCTCTCTATGTTTTCTGAGGTGACTTCCACATCATTAACTGCAACAAGTGCATCTCCTGTAAAAAGAAGAACATTGCAGGAGCAAAAGTCTAGGTGACCAGTATAAAGTGGAGTTTATACGCAAGCATGCGGATTGTGGCTATGAAGGTCCCAGAGGCGGCTGACATCACCACTCTCGGGCTTGGAGGCCATTACATATACACTCATACATGATGTTCTGTGCTGTCAACACCAGGACTTATGTTGTCTCTTTATAGACTTCCAGCTGTGCAGAGGACACGAGTGGCCTCCTGAAAAGTCGCTACCAGTGCTGCACAGGTAGTCTCCTTCCAATCCAACCACTTTATTGCCTGCTGCTTGGTAGGATTTGTGGCTCTAGGGTTCCTGGTAAAAAAGGGTTGTCTCATGAAAACAACCCCGTTCTGTATGGTATTTTAAGGTATTCGGACACCATAAAGTCTATAAGACATCTGATCTCCAGGGATTTCTGAATGTATATATATTGACCAGCTGAAGGCCAGGCTGCCTTCAGTTTCAAAAGGGTCACTATGGTGAGACAACCGGTGTTCAGGAATTTATGTAGTGTGACAGCAGGAGGATAGGAGCAGCAGTACAATAAATAATAATTAGGAGCAGTAGTATTCACCTGAAGAGAACTATCCAGTTTCTTTAAATCTAGGTGAAAATTAGTTGACCTTCAAAGGTCCTGATGTACAGTAGTTTATAACTACTGGACAAGTATAAAGGTTGGTACACATGAAAAACCTTAAAGGGGTTGTCCGGGTTAAGAGCTGAACCCGGACATACCTTTCAATTCACCCAGGCAGCCCGCCTGAACAGAATTAGCGCAGGGCAATGGAATTTAGCCCGGTTCCGGTGACGTACCGGGCTCTGCCAGGTGGAGGCTTCCGCCCGGCAGTGAGCCCGGTGACGTCATCGGCGCTGATGGGCGGGCTTTAGCGCTGCCCTAGCCATTCAAACGGCTAGGGCAGCGCTAAAGCCGGCCCATTACGGCCGGTGACGTCACCGAACTCAAGTCTCCGCCCGGCAGTGAATGTTTATAAACAAAAGAGCCCTTGCCCTGCGTGATCCAGCGCAGGGCAAGGGAGGGCATCGGAGCATGAGATGCTCCGATGCCCTGTTCAGGAGGGCTGCGGGAGTCACAACATGGGTATGTCCGGGTTCAGCTCTGAACCCGGACAACCCCTTTAAGAAGATAGAGCATGAGAATGAATGTCCAGTTACCGATCAGGATTTGGCCACAGCGGATAGATGGACTATTAGGAATAAAACCATGAACAACAAGCTTCTCAGGGCTAGTCCACCGATGTGTTGTGTCAGATCCACCTTGCTTTTCCAATCGCTTGCTGTTCTTGGAAGATTGATGAACGATCCCGATCAGTCTCTGGAGCAGGCAGAACTTCTCATAAGGTCCACTGTCAAGTAACCGGTGTGGATTCACATAAAGGCAAATGTCCTTATACTGCTGATGAATGAGCATTCCAGTTCTGTGGCTGGGCTGGTGCTTGAGGATGGACGTGGGGCCTGCTGGTCCATGTTGTCTAGAAGATCCCTGCTTGCTAATGTGCTTATTCCTCAGTATTTTTGAAAGTTTTTTAAAACGTGGTTTATTTTTGTTCTTCTTGGCATCTTCCGAAATGACTTCAGCTACATTTTCACAAAATCTAACGTGGTTTACAGTAGGATTTAGAGGTAGAATTGCTTCTTCCTCTCCTTCACTCAACTCAAGATAAAACAGTTCCCCGTTCCGCTCTACTCTCTCCAACCATTCTGGCTCCAAGTCACTACAAAAAGATTCAAGAGATAATACAAACATTAAGTAAAAGAGCACTACTATGAGTAGGTACTAAACATACAGACTAACAGGAGGGTGGTGGGCTGTGGAGGAGTCGTGCTGTGACTACAGGGGAGGTACCTAGGGTGCTACTGACTGTGACTACTGAAATAAAGCCTGTTGTGACTACCTACTGGCGTCTCTGCTCTGATGACTGGGGAAGTGAAGGGTAGCGTACACATTATTTACAATTACAGGGTAAGAAGAGGGGCACAGTTTAAACTACTGTGTGGAGCTCTAGTCTGATTACTAGGGGAGGTTAATAAACAGTGACATATAAGGCAAGGCTAAAACATTCACATACAGTATACAGGGTGGTGGTTTGTACCATTTGATTTACACAACAGGCCTACCACTTTGAAGGCGCCAAATATGTTTTTCTGTGACGCAAACAATAATTAAGACAAAACCATAGAAATTTATGTATTCCCCCCTGTAAGTCAATACCATGTGGAGCACGTTTTGCTGCAATTACAGATGCAAGTATCTTGGGGTATTCTTCCAAACAAAACTGATCCTATTCCTTCAAGTCAGATGAGTATGGTTGGTGTACAGTAGTCTTTATGTAATGCCACACATTCTCCATTGGAGTCAATGTATCCATGGATGAAGTCACTTGGTGGGTATGCGACAGGCTATCTGCACACATATCCCTCACTGCTGTCATAATTAAAAGGGACGATTTAGCAGAGTTGTTAAAAGGGATGACATGGCTTGCAGACCAAAGACGGCAGAATTTCTAAATCTGTGCAGTTTGTGGACTGTTCTCATGCTGCTGTGGTGAAAGTGTATGAAATGGCACCATTGTGAATATGCGACATAGAAACTGCAGAGCACCGCGTGCCATTGACGTGAGAGGTGAATGTTGGCTATGGAGTTGCACAAAGGCAGACTGACACATTACAGTGGAGCAGCTCACCGATAAAATCAACCAGGGGCCTACCAGACGTGTGTCTAAAACAACAGTTCAGTGACACAATACTGCATATGGGGTTTGAAGCAGACGGACGGTAACTGCACCTCTGCTAACCAAGATGCGTTAGCAGGAAAGGGACCTCCCTTGATTGGAACTGGACCTCCCCCTCACACACCCTCCAGCAGCTATGGGATGCACTGCAGTCAGCATGGCTCCAGATATCTGTGACAACCTAGCAGGACCTTACAGAGTCACTCCCAGACCATCTAGCTGCTGTCCGGTCTGCACTTGGCAGTTACTAGCTGGTGGTCATAATAATGTGACTCAACTGTGTAGAAGTGCTACTTGGGGAGATGGTGGCCACACTGGTTCAGATCTTGTATGATCCAAAGGTTCCATTTTACATCAAATTAGATTTCAATGCCCAAAAATAGTTGAATATGATTATACCCTTGTACCCTTATTATACCTGGACCTTCTGCCACTCATCACCTCCTCAATACTCACTTCAAGGATGGTGGAGCAATTGTACCACAAGCAGCTAAGGGTACCTTACTTTTTTCTTAAATAAACCAAGGGAATAAAAAACAGATGCCTCCTCCTGAGACAGAAACAGCTCATAAGCATTTAGCATACAGCCACAGCTCAAGCAGCATTTACCCAGCACGGCCTCATTCATTTGTGGCTTTCAGACGGGAGACTGAATAAACAAGCATATCCACAAGGGCTGGGCTATTCTTTACAAGTGTTCAACATGAATGACATCTTTCTAATGCTGCTGCCACTTTCTCCTTTACAATCATGGGACAGGACCTTACTTTACGTTTCTTTGGGCACAAAGACCAACTATATTCAGGGCTTTGTTCTGCTAAGCTTCTCAAGTTAGACCCTTTCCCCCCAGCAACTGCTTAAAACCTTGGAAAACGCTTTGGTATCCCAAAAAATCTTAATGTCCAAGAACATAAGGTTGAATTTTCTTTGGTTTACAATACACAAGGTCACATTAGGAAGACAACTTTTTGGAGTAGATATTGAACATTCAGCTTTGGCCATTCTTGGTTGTTTTGTTGAGTGACAGTTTTTAGTTTGGGTGGTGTCTAATTTATAAAGTGAAGTGACTAAAGTGTTTAAAAGGACAGAAGTGCCTCCAAATTCAAAAAAATATGTATCACATGTGGGTTTGTCATAAAGTCATCTTACCATTACAACCCCTAAGGTGAAGTTGGGCTAGGCCCACCACAGCCTAAGCCAGTGATACTTAGTGGCTGCCTGCTCACATACATGTTGTACTGATCTGGAATACACTACCAAGAGGCAATATGGTTTTTCTTCATAGACTAATACAGAATCCAACATATGCCATGCTATCATGGTTATATTAGAAAACGGTGTCTCTTGGGGGGTAGGGGGGGCACACAGCTGCATAAAGAGTGTCTTTGTGCCCATCATACCAGGTCCATGCACTAAGCTTTGCCTTTCGTGCACACCTTAAAGACTTATCTCATAAAAAGTATTTATCACATATCCATACGATAGGTCAGACTGCTGAGGCCCCCAGCAATCCTAAGAATGAGGAGTCCTCAAGCTCCCTCTCTGAATGGAGCAGTGTCCATGTTGGTCCACCACTCCATTCACTTCTATGGGACTGACATAGACATCTAAACTTGTCTTCTCCATTTATACTGAATAAATGTTTTCCCCAGAACTCTATAATTAGAGGTTTAGGCCAATTACATCTTTCTTTCCCTAGAAAACCTACAATTTCATTTTACATGCTCATGCTAGGTTTATTTAGTACCAGATCAGCAGATCCACCAGCATTTCTGGGACGTTACAAGCATCCAAATAAAAGCAACATAAATGCAAATAAAAAAGGGGGTCTTCTATCATTTGATATCAATGCTCCTCACATGGGAACTGTAGTGAAAGGACAGGGTAGGTAAGTGCTCCTTTAAATTCTGGATTGCAAAACTACTTAAAATCCCCACTTTAAAGGAATGCATACGCCAGACAACTTCTTCACATGGAACCTTTACTTTTATCAGATAGAACGTCTTGATCGGCAATGCACCGTACATGGCCAGGTACAAGAATCAGAGCGTAGGGAGCAATTCTATCCTGAAATAACGTATTTGATTAACATTAACCCTTTGTTCACTGCTTAATACGGTCTTTGGGTAGACAGATATCTGAGAAATGTGTGTGTCTGCTCTTGAGATGACCATAGGGATGTAGAAACTACAGTAGATTTGAGGAGTCAGTTTGTGGCAGTATCTACGACACTATGGTGTCCACACTGTTATAACTACTGTTCATAGTCAATTTTCTGACAATTATCCAAATAATTCACCTAAATATCCGTCCTGCATTTCTGATGTAAATCTCCACTGTGATGTATTTTGGATGTGTGACCAGGCCCAACCACAAATGTAACTGAACTGAACTCACAGCATCATAGATGCCTAAGCAAGCAGTCGAGCCAGGACACTTGCCCGAAATACGGATACATTATCTGTCAGTAATACACCCATGTGGTCCTGGCCTTACATGACAAAACAATGCAGATTTAAAGTGGTTGTCTGGACAGGAAAGATCACCAATATCAGATCAGTGGGGGTCTCACACAAGGCACCACCACTGATCAGCTGTACTCAGCAGCCACAGGTGCCAGAAGGTATACAGTGACCGGAGCTGGAAGCAAAGAGCTGTCCACTCTTCAGTGACTCTGCCAACATACTGAAGCTCAGCTCCTGTTCCCTTGAATGAGAGCTGAGCAAGTCCATGTCCATGATGACAAACGTGACAAGATGGTGTTTGATTCATCCTTGAAGGTTTCCATGACACATCTATGTGTCAGTTGTATTCCACAAACACTGCTAGGCTGAAAATGAGTTTTCAGAGCATCTAGAATGGACAGTATATGTCTGTGATTCACGGACGTGTGTGAGCGGCCTAATCCATCATGGACACTACATGGTGGACAGCTTTGGTGCCAGTCTGACCCCCCCACCAATTGGATATTGATGACCTATCCTGAGGAGAACTCCCCAATATCCAGAATTCCACAGCCTCCGTCCGTTCTAGTACATACAGTACAGACCAAAAGTTTGGACACACCTTCTCATTCAAAGAGTTTTCTGTATTTTCATGACTATGAAAATTGTAGATTCACACTGAAGGCATCAAAACTATGAATTAACACATGTGGAATTATATACTTAACAAAAAAGTGTGAAACAACTGAAAATATGTCTTATATTCTAGGTTCTTCAAAGTAGCCACCTTTTGCTTTGATTACTGCTTTGCACACTCTTGGCATTCTCTTGATGAGCTTCAAGAGGTAGTCACCTGAAATGGTATTCCAACGGTCTTGAAGGAGTAGCCAGAGATGCTTAGCACTTGTTGGCCCTTTTGCCTTCACTCTGCGGTCCAGCTCACCCCAAACCATCTCGATTGGGTTCAGGTCTGGTGACTGTGGAGGCCAGGTCATCTGGCATAGCACCCCATCACTCTCCTTCTTGGTCAAATAGCCCTTACACAGCCTGGAGGTGTGTTTGGGGTCATTGTCCTGTTGATAAATAAATGATGGTCCAACTAAACGCAAACCGGATGGAATAGCATGCCGCTGCAAGATGCTGTGGTAGCCAGGCTGGTTCAGTATGCCTTCAATTTTGAATAAATGCCCAACAGTGTCACCAGCAAAGCACCCCCACACCATCACACCTCCTCCACCATGCTTCACGGTGGGAACCAGGCATGTAGAGTCCATCCGTTCACCTTTTCTGCGTCGCACAAAGACACGGTGGTTGGAACCAAAGATCTCAAATTTGGACTCATCAGACCAAAGCACAGATTTCCACTGGTCTAATGTCCATTCCTTGTGTTCTTCAGCCCAAACAAGTCTCTTCTGCTTGTTGCCTGTCCTTAGCAGTGGTTTCCTAGCAGCTATTTTACCATGAAGGCCTGCTGCACACAGTCTCCTCTTAACAGTTGTTGTAGAGATGTGTCTGCTGCTAGAACGCTGTGTGGCATTGACCTGGTCTCTAATCTGAGCTGCTGTTAACCTGCGATTTCTGAGGCTGGTGACTCGGATGAACTTATCCTCCGCAGCAGAGGTGACTCTTGGTCTTCCTTTCCTGGGGCGGTCCTCATGTGAGCCAGTTTCTTTGTAGCGCTTGATGGTTTTTGCGACTGCACTTGGGGACACTTTCAAAGTTTTCCCAATTTTTCGGACTGACTGACCTTCATTTCTTAAGGTAATGATGGCCACTCGTTTTTCTTTACTTAGCTGCTTTTTTCTTGCCATAATACAAATTCTAACAGTCTATTCAGTAGGACTATCAGCTGTGTATCCACCTGACTTCTGCCCAACACAACTCATGGTCCCAAACCCATTTATAAGGCAAGAAATCCCACTTATTAAACCTGACAGGGCACACCTGTGAAGTGAAAACCATTTCAGGTGACTACCTCTTGAAGCTCATCAAGAGAATGCCAAGAGTGTGCAAAGCAGTAATCAAAGCAAAAGGTGGCTACTTTGAAGAACCTAGAATATAAGACATATTTTCAGTTGTTTCACACTTTTTTGTTAAGTATGTTCAGTGTGAATCTACAATTTTCATAGTCATGAAAATACAGAAAACTCTTTGAATGAGAAGGTACATTTCCCAATTTCTGGAGCATCTTTCCTTGGAACTCTACAAAGTGCTGTCTGTTATTTTACTAGAACAACTAGCCGCTATCATTGCCCTTGTCATAGGGGTGTGTCCTCACACAGTCCGACACTGGAAGAATCGATTGGACAGTGTCACACCCCAACTGATAACACCCAGTTGCCATTTTATTCATACATTTCTAGGAGGAATAACAGGAACAGGACAATACAAAGTTAAAAGATGATCCAGAATTGTTATATTAGGAGTAATAGAAATGAAATGCCACATGACAGATCTACAAATAACAGCTCTAAGTACAGGGAAATGACGCACGGACGTATTGCTTCCATGGTAATTCTTACTCATCTTCTTGTGCACAATGTAACACGTAACAATACCGAACGCTTCTCTGAACAGCTTCTATCCATACATTACGGTATAAAATCTACATTATTATGTGCGGACTCCCTTGACACCGCGATGCGGGGTGCACACGGCCAGGGTCGGTGCTTTGCAGTTCCTCAGTCCGCAAAATGGGCGCAAAATTGGAATCAATAGACAAGACCGGCTGATGTTTATGGCCGCGCTGTACAATGCAGATCCCAGCACAGGGGGCGTTACACACAACCCTGCATTCCAACCCCTGTGACCTACAGCAGGCGTCTAGCTGTTCTGAAACTACAACTCCCAGAATCCTCCTTTCACTTCTATGGGAGTTACAAGAACAGACAAGTACGTGTGCATGCTGGGGGTTGTTGTCTCACAACAGCTGGAGTGCCGATGGAGTTGCTGATCCCAAATGCACATTTACTTCTATCCAAAGATCGGTTCCAAATCAATTTACATCAGCAAATGTGAGCGTTAAAAATTTACATCCATGACAGCAGAGAACAGAGGAGAGGATTATGTTCCAGCCGCAGCAGTGAGCACAGAGTAACCGAATCCTGGAGAGGACGACACCATCAAACCTGCTCTGGACCGTGGAGATACATCAGATGCACATTCACAGAGATGGCCTCCGGGGGGGGATATATAAATCAACAGCAAGACATATAAGCAGGACATACGCTGTAAGAGTCCGTCAGTTATACTCATTACTAGTGTAGTAGACCAAGCTTCTCGTCACCACCAGTCCATAGACCTGGACTCCAGCACAAGATGAGCTGATACAAGTTGGGCTCCCTTAGGTGGCCCCGTCTCATTGCCACAATATGAACCCTAAAATGTGTCAGACACAGGACACGAGGGGGAGTCCCTATCACACCTCTCAGAAATCGGAAAGGGTCAGGACAGCAGGGACTAGAGGCACGTGCATCGATATTCTCCACACTCAGGGCGGCACTTCCACTAGGATTTTACATCCATGTCCGATCCACATTTTTACAGATTGTACACGGACCCATTCATTTCTATGTGTCAGAAGATAACAAACGGACAGTAGAAAGCGGTTTCCGCGTGCTGTCCACATCCGTATGTCTGTTCCGCAAATTATACAACATGTCCTGTACTTGTCCGTATTGCAGACAAGAATAGTCTTTTCTAGTGATGGAGGTGAGAAAAAAGCGCACTGCACATGGAAGGTGTCCGTATTTTGTGGATCAGTGGTTTGCGGACTGAAATACGGACATGGTCCTCTGAGGACTAAAGCCCATGGTGTTATAGGGCTTCAGAAGAATCCATAGGGCTCCATTCGCCCGTCAGGCCTTTTTTTTTTTTAAGTATGGAATAACGTATCACACACTATTAAATACATACAGTAATAAGTTTATGAGTGATGTATTCCAGTCATATCTATATAGTGGGATACACCACAGCTTTTCCCAGTGTATACATCCAACAGTGGGTCCTCATCAGTGGAATATAACTGAAGGAACGCTGCAGGATCTTCTGCACAACAGATACCAGCACCACCTGACAGACCCTGCTGCCTTAGGGCTATTGCGGCCCACAATATACGGGCACCGGCCTTGTGTACAGCATCACGGATGTGGACCCATTCCCTTGAATGGGTCCACAATCCGGAAGGAAGAAATAGAACTTGTTCGAATTGTTTGCGATGCAGATGGATCACGGACCCATTCAAGTTGAAAGGGTCTGCATTCGTCAGCGCCAGCCGCACGGACGGTGGCAGGCGGCACATGTATGCGTGCATGAGCCCTTACAATGGGCTCCGCAGGAATACTGCTGTGTGCTGAGCTGTCAAATGCAGAAGCTCTGGAGCTTCTACACAAATGTGAACGGAGACTAGAACTTCCACAATGGATGTGAATTGAGCAATTTAGACTAAATTTACACAACAGTGAAAAACTACTGTCACACAAGCGTTTTAAGAACAATGGTAGTCTATGGGGTTTTTACAATGCGTTTTTTAATAGCCCATGGATAACAGCCATCAAAAAATAGGGCATATTCTATTTTGTCCGTTTTCACTGATCGACAGCCCCCATGCAATTGAAGGGGACCGTTTTTTTTTTTTTTTTGCTGTCATGAGAATGTAGTCTAAAGGGATTGTCTGAGATCCTGAAACTGATGACCTCTCCTTGGCAGTGGGGGTCCAACTCGTTGCACCCCTGTCGATACAGCTGGAGACTCTATGGCGCTCCAATGAGTGCTGTGACTTCTTCCTAGACTAGTGACATCATGTCCATCGCTCACATTGACTTACGTACTCCTCAGTCCCAAACAAGTGAATGGAGCTGATCTGCTATACCAAGCACAGCTTCTATCCAATGAGTGGTGTTGTACTTTGTAAGTTGTGAGGAGGCCGTGGACTCCTCAAACAGCTGATCAGCGGCTGTGCCAGGTGTTAGACCCCCACCGATCTGATATAGATGACCAACACCTGGAAAACTCCTTTAAAATACATCAGCTTGTATTAGGCTCTGTTCACACTGTGTTTGGGGCAAACGTTCAGTATACATGTTTGAAATATGCCATTGTACTTTCTGTATGCTTATCAAGCCGTACACATTGGGGGGAAAAAAGAGCTAGGTTAAATGGTGCACGGTAAAAGTGTGTTTGGCTATTAAAGGGAACTTGCCTCCACAAAATGCAGTGTGATCTCCAGGCAGCGTGTTATAGAGCAGGAGGAGCTGAGCAGATTGATATATAGTTTTGTGGGAAAAATTTTCAGTACAATCGGTAAATTATCCATTTAGATCTCTGCTCTTTATATGCATAGGAGTGATGTGGGCGGAGCCACTCAGTGACTGACAACCTCTGCACATTACTGGGTGGCTCCGCCCACAACACTGCTAAGCATAAAAAGACCAGAGCTTTAAAGTAAAGTTATATTGAATCTTTTCCCATTAAATTATATACCAATCTGCTCAGCTCCTCCTGCTCTATAATATTCTCCTGTCGATTGCATTGCATTTCATGGTGACAGGTTCCCCTTCAAGCCTATGGGCACATTGTATGCAGTGAACACCCATCACATGTGAGCATGGCACTAGCTGACCGCTCTTGTGACAGATTATTAGGCTACGTCCACACGCCGACATTCGTCCTACGACAGTCACGCAACATTTTTTATAATGAAAGTCGATGGTGTTGCATGGTGACATTCGACACGACTGCCACACGACAGTCACAAAAAAACATCCAAGTTGTGAAGTTGCTGTCACGTTGCAGTCGCAGTGCGGCACCATTGACCGTCATTATAAAAAATGTTACGCAATACATATCAGTGTAGCCCTAGCCTTATGTGACTAATAGAGACCCACACGCTTTGGTATCATTCTCAATCAGTAGGATCTGTTCCAATCATTTTTCATGGAAAGTGATTGCTAAGACCCCATTCACACAATCATATTTTTGGTCCGCATTTTTCGCAGATCAGACGCAGACCCATTTATTGCAACAGGGCCACTAAAGATGTGGATAGCTGTCCGCATCCATATGTCCATTCCACAGTCAAAGTTAGAACATGTCCTATTCTCGTATAGGCGTATGGACGTCATCCGTATTTTTTTGTGGATCCGCATTTTGCACACCGCAAAATATACACAGTCGTGTATATGGGCTTGCCATGCGAGTTGCAATACATTCGGCAGTGTTGGACCAGAGTAGGAGGACTGAGGGGTAGTTCTCTGCACAAGGCCCGCAGGTGAACCCCCCTTCTATAATGCTGCAAAACAATACAAGTGTGAACGCATGCTTACGCTGTCATCTTGATGTGTTGAGGGTAATATATGAATAAGAAAGCATGTACACATATCATACACCATATAAGTCCTCATCTCACGTTATACACAGCATCAGGTACCTGGAGCAGCAGCTGCTGCAGTCAGTGTGAGAAGATGAGCGGCTGTCCCATCCTCCTCCCTCATCCTCTTCTTCTTCCTCATGGAGGTTAGTGTCCCTCAACACTTCCATACTCCGCTACAAGTTCACAACATGTCTCACACACAGTGCACACTACACAGTAACGCATATGATGGCTGCCAGCCGCGTCACTGGGCTCCGTCCGTCACCTCACAGCTGAAGTACAAAGCGTTAGTAGCAACCGTTCCAGGTAAGTTGATAGCTCTGCCTCTTTCCGGACTACTGAGTTTGTGATTGGTGCAGACCGATCACGTGATCTTCTCCAGCGCGTTGGATTCTGGTCGTTGTAGTTAATCCAAGGCTACTTCTGTGTAGACTAGAAAGAATCGATAAACTGCCTCACCGTCCTGTGACTGTTGAGATAAACGGGTGAAGGGCAGAGGTCTGCGGGGAATTGCTATATGTGCATTTGTAACCTCTGCATCACGTTATAGTGTATGACCGGTTAGTTGGTAGATAATGGTGAGATAAAGTAAAACTACATACAGCAGGAGCCAAGTTGGTGCAGCTTTGCATAATGTCCTGTATGTGAATGGAGATGTTCCCTTTAGGGATGCCCACGACTGTGCTTGCTCAGTGCCCATGCTGCAGACCGCAAATTACGATGCACAAGCATTGACTGCGTGCACTCCGTTTAGGGATGCGGACCCATTGATTTGAATGGGTCTGTGATCCACAACACATGACCAAAGATAGAACATGTTTTGTATTTTTGCAGTACAGAGTCATGGAACAGAAGCACCTGGAGGCACATAGTGCTTCTGATCGATGAATCCGCAAAAAGATAGGTAAAGTCCTGTCTTTGGTCATATCTGGTGGATGCAGACCCATAGACTTGAATAATACGGAGTGCACACGGCCAATGCCCGTATATTGCAGACCGGCCTTTTACAGTCTGCAGTACTGATTAAGTATGTTCGTGGGCATGATCCCTTAGTAGCAGCAGTGTTTCCTTGGCAGATGTTTTAGGTAAATTTTTGCATATAACTCCTTAAAGGGGTTGGGCCACCATTAAACATTAATATAGTTCAGCATGAAAATCTAGTTACTTTTATAATTTACTTTGTTAAAAAAATTTTTTAGCAACCAATCATATTCCACCTTTTATTTTCCAAAGGAGCTCTGAAAAATGAAAGGATGAATCTGATTGGTTGCTATGGGCAACTAAGCCAGTTCTACTTTACACTAGTTTTGATAAATCTCCCCCATTCTGTTTATGTAATTATAATGGTGCCCCCTGATGTTTGGTCTGTATACTAACGTGCACGTCCACCTACTGAGGTGGTTGCACATGCTCAGTTCTGTTTTTCAACTACCATCAGGGATATCTACTATTAGAAGCTGTGACAGTTAAAGGGGAAGAGCCGCAGCAAAAAGGACACACTCACTGAGCTGCAGGCCAGAGGATAGGTATTTAATATATAAATCTCAGAAAACCCCTTTAATGCCTAAGGATTTAGATTGGGATGTCACAAAGCTCCTGTAGCCACTCTAGATTGTCTCACCCTGATTTCTTTAACTAATTTCTTCTAACAAGTGATGTTCCTGATGATTGTAAAAAGGCCAATGTTTTTTTCCATCCATAAGAAGTGTATTAGAGACGAAGCCGGTAACTACATTTAGTGTAAAGGGGTATTCTTACCTTGGACATTTATAGCATATCCACAATATATCCCATAAATGTCTTACATATGTAGCTGCCACCTATATGGAGAACAGGGATCCAGGCAGAAAATAAATGGAGAGGTGGTCAAACACGTGTTTAGCTCTCTTCATTTACTTCTGTGGTAGTTAAAAGCAATGTACACTTTTGGGGGCAGTATTTTATTATTGCATTGTACTCATTTTGAGCTAAAATATTTTTTTCAATTGGTCTTTATTAAAGATTTTGAACCCTTTTCTCTGTATAGCCTCGCTACGTGTTCCGTCAGGTAGCTCAGCTGATGGACCCTTATCTCTGACCTCCTAAACACTTGTCATAGCTCAATACCACTCTTACTGATAAGAATGTGGATTAAGAGTTTATGAACTTGTAGTAATTTAGAGATAAGGTGAGAAAATGAAAATATGATTCACACTGCTAGACAGTTAACACTTTGTGACAGAACGGCACATAATATTTTTTAATAAAGACCAATTTAAAAAATGTTTTTTAGCCCAAAATGAGTAAAATGCAATCTTACAAAAATTGCCCCCTAAAGTGTACATAGCCTTTACAGAATCAGCCAGGCATGACTGTACAGAGAGCAAGTAGGGTGCTTGTCTCCATAGCTAGAGGTATAACTACCTGGAAGTGGGAGATTTTGGTCTCACTGTATAGAGCTCTAGTGAGACCATATCTGGAGTACTGTGTTCCTGAGACCTCACCTACAAAAAGACATTTAGGCCCCATTCAGACGACCATGTTTCACTGTACGGCGGCGGCCTCAGGAAGCGCACGGCGTCATAGCAACCAATGACGCCGTGCGCTCCTGTCCTCTGGGGCAGCACAGGCCGGGATTTCATCGGGCGTATCGTATCGGGCCGTGAAACACGGTCGTCTGAATGGGGCCTTATAAAACATATCTACAAATATAATGGAAGGTCTTAAAGGGAGTCTGTCACCTCATTTTCACCTATATAACTAACAGCAGTGCCCCACAGACGATTGCACACACATCTCAGACATACCTGTGTGCACTGTGTGTCTGTATTACATGTCCAGGAAAAACACTTTTATTCTGCAGGAAAACAGCTCTCAAGTGCCCGGCTCTGCTGCTGCTGCAAACCAGACTGGAGGGGGGAGGGCAGCTTTAGCTGCTCATATCTTGGGATTGGTAGCAGATAGAAAAATAGACCTTCTTTAAAAGCTGACATTCCAAGCTTTAAAATGATACCAAAATCACAGCACTATATCCAGTATGTCAGAAGATATAGCTGTTAGAAATCGAGTCAGGAGAGAAAGGTGTTTTTAGTTTCACTTTCAGCCGGGCACTTGGGAGCTGTTTTCCTGCAGAATAAAAGTGCTTTTTCTTGACATGGAATACAGACACACAGTGCACACAGGTATGTCTGGGATGTGTATGCAATCTTCTGTGGGGCACTGCTGTTAGTTATATAGGTGAAAATGAGGTGACAGACTCCCTTTAAACAGAACAGTTTGTTCAGGCCCTTAAGCAACAAGTCCTTTCCTACCATTTCTTTTCTACAGGAGCCAGCAACCTTCAGCACTCCAGCTGCTGTAAAAGTATAACTCCCAGCATGCACACTTCACGCTCAGATCTTCTTGTAACTCTCATGGAAGTGAATGAAGCAGTCTGGGAATTGTAGCTTCAGAACAGCTGAAGAGATGGAGGTTGCTCATCCCTGGTGTAAACCCTTCATCCAGGAGCAGACTGGTCATAGACTATATGTCACGCTCAGGTGTGGGGGGAAAAGCCACACCGAGCGTATGAGGGATGGGAACAGACAAAACCAGGGAACTGGTCACCTCCTGCAGGGGACCCTAAGACTAGGCCCTAGCTGGCTACCAGTATGAACTAACCCGGGTGGTAGGAAAGCTCATACACAGGAACCTAATCTGAATAAACCCTAGAACACCCTGCAGTCTAATGACACAAGAGAGTAACCTGTTCCTCCAAGCGTAAGGAGGAACAGGAGACTCAAACAGGAATAACCAAAAGAAGGGAAAACACTTAACTTTAAGTAGAACTCAGCAACAGGATCTCAGCCGAGATCCACACCACTCTCAACCAGGTATGTAGCAGATATAAACCGCAAGGGATACTGGGAGAGGAAGAGGTAAGTAGGAGACAGCTAATTGCCCAGCGGCAACAGCTGAGGGAAAGGGGTGTGGTGAACAGCACCCAAACCACAGGGAATAGCCTGTCAAACCTGTCACTTAGAAAGCCGCGCAGAACGTCTGATTCCAGACGCAAGACCACTCGTGACATTACCCCCCCTTTTACGGGTGACCTCCGGGCACCCAGGACCAACTTTATCAGGGTGACATCTGTCAAAGGCTTTTACCAAACGACTGGCATTCACGTCAGATGCCGGTACCCATGACCTCTCCTCAGGACCATAACCCTTCCAATGAACCAGATATTGAAGGGTCCCACGAAGAACTCGAGAATCAATGATCTTGACAATCTGAAATTCCAAATTACCATCCACCAAGACAGGCGCGGGTGGCAAGGGAGATGGCTCCAGAGGTTCAACATACCTCTTCAACAAACATCTGTGAAACACATTATGGATTTTCAGGGCCTGCGGAAGTTCAAGACGAAATGCTACAGGATTAATAATGGCCATGATTTTATATGGGCCAATAAATCTTGGACCCAACTTCCATGAAGGAACTTTCAACTTAATGTTCCTAGTAGACAGCCACACAGAATCACCCACATTTAGGTCCGGACCATTCATGCGTCTCCTGTCAGCCACACGTTTGTACTTGTTACCCATATTTATCAAGTTACTTTGAATTTTTCGCCATATGGAAGACAATGATGACGAAAAACGTTCTTCCTCAGGAATACCAGAAGTATCAGAACCACAAAATGTGCCAAACTGTGGGTGAAAGCCATATGCACCAAAAAATAGTGACTTACCAGTGGAGTCCTGTCTGCGATTATTTATGGCAAACTCAGCCAGAGACAAAAACGAGGACCACTCCTCCTGGTTCTCAGAGACAAAGCATCTCAAATAAGTCTCCAGATTCTGATTGGTACGCTCAGTCTGTCCATTCGTCTGGGGATGAAAGGCAGAGGAGAAAGACAGTTGTACCCCGAGCCGAGTACAGAACGCCCTCCAGAATCTGGACACAAACTGAGTCCCACGATCAGAGACAACGTCAGTGGGAATGCCATGAAGTTTCACAATATTGTCAACAAACACTTGTGCAAGAGATTTAGCATTGGGGAGTCCGGGTAATGCAATAAAGTGCGCCATTTTACTAAAACGATCTACAACCACCAGAATAACTGTCTTACCAGACGACTCAGGCAGATCAGTGATGAAGTCCATGGATAGGTGAGTCCATGGTCTGGACGGGATGGGTAATGGAAGTAGGGGTCCAGAGGGACGAGTATGTGTCACCTTAGAGCGTGCGCAGACACTACAGGCTGACACATATTCCTCAACACACTTACGCAGACCTGGCCACCAGAATCTACGAGAGATGAGGTCGACAGTGGATTTACTCCCAGGGTGTCCCGCAAGCACCGAAGAATGATGCTCCTCAAAAACCTAATAACGCAAATCAGAAGGAACAAACAACTTCCCGGGAGGGCAAGACTCCGGCGCATCTCCCTGGGCCTCAAGCACTTTAGCCTCAAGATCAGGGTAAAGAGCGGATATCACCACTCCTTCAGACAGTATAGGGCTAGGATCTTCAAAATCACCACCCCCGGGAAAACTACGTGACAAGGCATCCGCCTTCACATTCTTAACCCCAGGACGGTATGTGACAATGAAATTGAATCTGGTGAAGAACAAAGACCATCTGGCCTGCCTCGGATTAAGTCGTCTAGCCGACTCCAGGTAAGCCAGATTTTTGTGATCAGTGAGTACCGTGATTGGATGATTCGCCCCTTCCAACCAATGACGCCATTCCTCAAAAGCCAACTTAATGGCCAGTAACTCTCGGTTACCCACATCATAATTTCTCTCCACCACAGAGAGTTTCTTCGAAAAAAAAGCACATGGGCGCCATTTACCAGGTGACGGGCCTTGTGATAACACAGCTCCTACCCCCACATCGGATGCGTCAACCTCCACAATGAAAGGTTGTGACACATCTGGCTGCACCAATATAGGGGCAGAGGAAAAGCACTCCTTTACAGCAGAGAAGGCTTGCAATGCTGCATCAGACCACACAGAGACATCCGTCCCTTTCTTAGTCATGTCAGTTAAGGGTTTAACTATAGTCGAATAGTTCTTAATAAATTTTCGGTAATAGTTGGTGAACCCCAAAAATCGCATAAGAGCCTTCAGATTTTCAGGTCGGTCCCAGTTCAGAACAGCACAGACCTTCTCTGGATCCATACGAAAACCTGAAGATGAAAGCAGGTATCCTAAGAATTGCACCTCATGTACAGCAAAAGCACATTTCTCTAATTTTGCATACAACTTGTTATCTCTTAAGATTTGCAACACCTGCCTCACGTGATCCTGATGTGTCACAATATCTGGAGAATAGATTAGTATGTCATCCAAATACACGACTACAAACCTCCCCACAAGATGATGAAAAATGTCATTAACAAAATGCTGGAAGACAGCAGGAGCATTGGTCAACCCAAAAGGCATGACCAGGTTCTCAAAGTGGCCCTCAGGAGTGTTAAAGGCCGTCTTCCATTCATCCCCTTCCTTGATCCTGACCAGATTATATGCCCCCCTTAAGTCCAACTTGGAGAACACCTTGGCATCCACAATCTGGTTAAACAAGTCAGGAATCAAAGGAAGGGGGTACGGATCACGGACAGTAATCCTATTGAGTTCACGGAAATCCAGACATGGCCTAAGGGATCCGTCCTTTTTTTTTAACAAAAAAGAACCCTGCTGCCACAGGAGATTTGGAAGGCCTAATATGTCCTTTGGCCAAACTCTCAGCAATATATTCCTTCATGGCCGTTCTCTCAGGTCCAGAAAGGTTATACAGCCTAGATTTAGGCAATCTTGTTCCAGGGATAAGATTGATAGGACAATCGTATTCCCGGTGAGGGGGTAAATCCTGACATCCACCTTCAGAAAATACATCAGAGAAATCCGATATAAAAGAAGGAAGAGTCTTAGTGGTTAAAGCAGAAAAAGATGTATTAAGGCAATTGTCAACACAATAATCGCCCCAATCCACAATTTGTCTAGTATGCCAGTCAATGGACGGATTATGTTTGCTTAACCACGGTAAACCCAGAACCACAGGAGCAGGAAGACCTTCCAACACAAAACATGAAATAAGCTCCTGATGAAATTCACCCACTCTTAATTTGATATCATGCACCATCTGAGACAAACACTTCTGAGAGAGAGGTGCAGAATCAATGGCAAACACAGAAATCCTCTTATCCAAAGAACTTGGTGACAATCCATGCATACGGACAAACTGAGCATCAATCAAGTTCACCCCTGCCCCGCTGTCAATAAACACCTCAATTTTCACAACCTTTGATTCTAGCGCCACCTCGGCAGTCAGGAGAAAACGGGTACTGCAGGATGAAGACAAATGCACATTTTCAGTCTCCCTACCCACTCCACCAAGAGTGAGATGAGAATTCAACGCCCCCTTTTCTTTTCTCTCCTTTAGAGATAGGAAGCATGGACATACATTGATAAAGTGTCCTTTCTGACCACAGAAAAAACACACACCCTTTTTATTACCAAGATGATTGCGGGTGGCTACAGGAGTGGCTCCCCCTAATTGCATAGGTTCATCCCCAGACATCAACCTAGGGGAATATTCACCCAAAGTGTCATAGGAAGCTGGTACACTATGTGATAGTACGTCCTGAGAGCGGGGGCCCCTAGATCGCTCTCTCAGGCGCCTATCCATGCGTACAGCAAGAGACATAGCGGCTTCCAAAGACACAGGGGTTTCCTGAAAGGCCAAAGCGTCCTTCAGCCTTTCAGACAAACCTTGACAGAATTGGCTACGTAAAGCCGGATCGTTCCATTCAGTATTGGTCGCCCACCTCCGAAACTCAGAGCAATAAGTCTCAACCGGCCGCTCACCCTGACAAAGGTTACGTATCTGGGTCTCCGCCAGGGAGATACGATCCGGGTCATCATAGATAATCCCTAGGGTCTTGAAAAATTCATCTACCGACCGGAGAGACAGCGATCCAGCCGGTAGAGAAAAGGCCCATGACTGCGCATCCCCTTTAAGCAGCGAGATGACCACACCAACCTTCTGTTCCTCATTACCAGAAGAATGTGGACGCAGTCTGAAATACAATTTGCACGCCTCCCTAAATAGAACAAAATTATCACATTCCCCAGAAAATCTATCCGGGAGGGGGACCTTAGGCTCCAAACAGGCCTGACACTCAGCACCCCCAGAACCACCAGCCTGTGGTCTCTGAATCTGGTTGCGGATGTCAGCCACCTCCAAGCTGAGTCCCTGCAGCCGTTCAGCCAGTGTAGCAATAGCATCCATGTCAGCACAAAAATGACATAAATTTTTGTTAGTGGCGGTTTATAATGTCACGCTTGGGTGTGGGGGGAAAAGCTACACCGAGCGTATGAGGGATGGGAACAGACAAAACCAGGGAACTGGTCACCTCCTGCAGGGGACCCTAAGACTAGGCCCTAGCTGGCTACCAGTATGAACTAACCCGGGTGGTAGGAAAGCTCATACACAGGAACCTAATCTGAATAAACCCTAGAACACCCTGCAGTCTAATGACACAAGAGAGTAACCTGTTCCTCCAAGCGTAAGGAGGAACAGGAGACTCAAACAGGAATAACCAAAGGAAGGGAAAACACTTAACTTTAAGTAGAACTCAGCAACAGGATCTCAGCCGAGATCCACACCACTCTCAACCAGGTATGTAGCAGATATAAACCGCAAGGGATACTGGGAGAGGAAGAGGTAAGTAGGAGACAGCTAATTGCCCAGCGGCAACAGCTGAGGGAAAGGGGTGTGGTGAACAGCACCCAAACCACAGGGAATAGCCTGTCAAACCTGTCACTTAGAAAGCCGCGCAGAACGTCTGATTCCAGACGCAAGACCACTCGTGACACTATACTTGGAAACTTACCAGTGGGCCTATGCCCAGGTGGCTACCCGAACCCTAATCATGGCCCATGACCAGCCACGTAATGACCTTAAAGGGAACCTGTTATCTCCGAAACACCCCCTGAACTAGAGTAAGAGATGTAGGCCCTGATTTATCACACCTTCACTCCAGAATTCTGTCTTCAAAAAGTCGCACGATAGGGCTTTTGTGACTTTTTTGCGCATTTTTTTGCGACTTTTTGCATGTGTACACAACTCACTCCAGTTTGTAATATGGGTGGAAAAGTGGGTGTGGTTAGCCATGTTAATGAGTTTCACTCCAGATTTATCATTGCGACTTTTTAAAAAAAGTCGCAAAATAGTCGCAATCTCACTCCAGGAGGAGGGTGGAGTAGGAAAAGTACAGTAGCTTTTCTAGACAGAAGTGTTAGGTTTAAGGACAAGCCACATTTATCAAACAACCTGTGACATTTGATAAATGTGGCAGAAAGTACTCCAACACAGACTGAAGCAAAACTGACTTCAAATATTCTCCTAATGATAAATTCCCCCCGTATAGTGTAAATGATGCTGAATCCGATTATGTAATTTTTATCTTCATACTCACTTCCATTCCGACGCTGTGCTCCCATAAACCAGCAGTAAAATGCATTGACAGGACTCTTCTTTGAGTCCTCTCCATTATGTGAGTGAGCACCGGAGTCCAGTGAGTGCATTTTACTGCAGGTTTGTGGGAGCACAACATCAGAATGGAAGTGAGTATGAAGATAAAACTTACATATTCAGATTCAGCATCACTTACACTATTCAACACTTACTCTAGTTCAGGGGGTGTTTCGGAGATGACAGGTTCCCTTTAATTAATGCAGGAAGCATCAGGTACTGTGGTGGGTCACAGAAGTTCATGGCTCCTTGCCCTGTCACTCACCACTCACAGGCTACTATGAGGCAGTGTATGAACGGTACAGGCAGCTGCGAAGTGATGACATCATCATGACCATCTGAATTGGGACACAGGTGGCATGATGATGTAATCACAACTGCCTAGGCGAAGACACAGGTGGCGCAATGACATCAGGCACTGCAGATGGCAGCATGGAACAGGAGTCAAGTATTTTTTTTTCTTCTTAATTCAGCTGCTTGGGGAGCATACTATAGCTCACAGTTTTACGGGTTTTGTTTTTATGGCGTTCCCTATGCGGTAAAACTAACCTGTTACTTTCATCCTCCGGGTCAGTACGATCACGATGATACCATATTTGTATAATTTTTCTTGCATTTTAAAACTAATTTTACATCTGCAGCAGGGTGACCCGGCTGCCATTTCTGTCAGAGATAGTACTAGGCTAGTACTTTTCACCGCCATATTCTGACCTCTATAACTTTTTTGTACTTATGTGTACAAAGCTGTGTGAGGGCTCATTTTTTTCCGGGACGATCTGTACTACTCATTTTTACAATTTTGGGTTGTGATTTTTTGGTCAATTTTCATTCAATTTTTTTGGGAGGTGAAGCAACCAGAAAACAGGAGAATAGGCCATTTTAACCTTTTTCCCTTTCGCCATTTGACATATGGGCTGAAGTTTTTTTTATATTTTAGGGGCGTTTTCAAATTTTTAATTTTTCAAAATTGTTTATGCATTATTTTAATTGTAGGGAAAGGGGGAGAGTTCAATTTTCATATTCATTTTATTTTCTTTAATATTTTTTTAACTTTTTTTTTCCTACATATGTTTTTCCTAGGGGACTTGAACAAGCAATCATTATTGCTTCTCTGATAGACTCCAACGATTAGCATTGGAGTCTAGGAGAATTTCACTGTCTTCCCATGGAGCCCATACAAACTTAAATTCGGCAATCTCGAATCATTCAGGAGGAAAGAGGCTGCCGAACACAACATCCAGGTCCTCCGATCCTCACTGGGGGAGCTGGTGCACAGCCAGGAACGCATCACATTTGACCACTGCATCTGAGGGGTTAAATGTGTGATATCGACGTTATCATCAATCACACACATTAGCCCTGGGTGTTTAAAACAGCAGGCACCCTGCTCCTATGGTACCCGCTGTGCTCGCGAGTGGGCGCCATCTCTAAATACCCGACCGCCAAAGTATATTTACGTTAGGTGGTCGGGAAAGGGTTAAAATATAAAAATATATATCCTATGCGGGGCACACTGGAGAAAATGGAAAAAATGGCTGCTTTTTGGTCACCTGCCCCCATCCCTCAAAAAAACTAAATTGAATAAAAGTGATAAAAAAAAGTCTTTATCAACCCGAAAATGGTACGAATAAAAAATACAACTACAGAATATGGCAATGCAAAGAATTTGTTTAAAGCTTTATTTTTTAAAATGTAACAAAACATACTAGAAACTATATAAATTTGGTACTTTTGTAATCATACTTCCACACAGAACACGGTCATCTTGTCATTTTTAGTGCACGGTGAACGCTATAAACAAAAAAATCAGAAAATCATGGCGGGATTTTCCAGTTTCCACTAGACTGCTTCTCTCATAGACTCCAATGGGTTAGCATTGGAGTCTAGAAGAATGATCTCTAATTATCTGTAAACCTCTCAGATGGTAGAGTTTCTAAGTCACAAAGAGTTTTGTGACATTGTTGCTCCTGCTCCATAATGTCCATTTTTGAAAGGTCTATACTGGAGGTTGTTGGAGAAGCATCATATTCAGCCTCGATTATTCAGCGTCTACTCTACTTATAACTGACGTTGGGAACACAATGCAGCAGTGAAAGATGGCGCTTTAACTGCGAAGAATTAGAAAGCTGAACCTTGATTGGGATCCAATAATTGGATATGAGGCTGTCACTAGCCACCAGGTATTAGGGGGGACATAAGTGGCTGTAAGAGATCCTTGATGCTGCTTATTGTGCTGAAAATAATACGATTGGACAGGCTTATCTAAATGGGAGCATATCCCTGTTTCTTTACGTATGGGGCTCACAATTTATGCATCAAGAAAGAAGAACACAATTCATGATGAGAAAAGCAATAAAATAATTTAAAAACAACTGTGGTTAGATAAAGTTGGACATTATGTTTAAAGTACAGTACATGTACCCCAGGTGTACCTGCTTTCACTTCCAGGCCCTTTTCACAAGTCCTAAAAAAAAAATTGTACCTTACCTGTGCAACAGGATGCTCTGGACTGAATCCAGGTCATCTAGGTTCTTACTGACAGCTCGTGGGATGATATGACCACCAACGTTAAACATGGTCCTTCTAGAGCTTGACTCATAGCACAGAGAAGGTGTTTCTAGTCCATGCTCATCTTATTTCTGGATGCAGTAATTATATGGAATCCCACATGACAAAGTCATTTCTACAGCAATAAGAGCCTTGAAGCTGACTGCTTCTGTAATGCAGCCCTCTTTGTGCCCCATCCTTCAACCCATCTCCAGCAGCGGAGTGAGTGGCCACATTCAGGTCCCTTGTCCCCTCCTCCTTTAGGGACCCAGTGTGCTGAGCTGTCAGCACAAGTAGTGCGGTAAACTCTGCCAGCCTCTCTCCTGTCTCTCAGCAGCTCATAGTTCTGATCTTACCAAAGCCTCAGCCCTCCCACTCCCCATTCATCTCACAGACGTCAGGGAGATGAAAAAAGATTGGTGAGGGCTCCGAGACTTGTCCAATAGTGACTTGTCAGGTATAGCAATCCTACCGTATACTAAGAATTTATAACTTCAGTTGTAAGTACTTAATTCCTTCTAGTTTGTGAGGCTGGGTAACAGCTTCCTCAGCAATTGTCATCTGGGCTTCCAAGATTCCCCTGAGCAACACAGGGCTGGGAGGTATATCAAAGCATAACACAGCACTTTGCGTTTCAGGAAAAGTTGTCTGGCAGCCAGTGTGGATGTAATAGTGGGCACAACTCCTTCAGGCACCATACATTACAAACATTTACTGTATGAAATAATGGGTCATTCTAAAGAGCTCACTTCAAATGTGGTACGTAATTGGATGTCACTGCTGCAACAAAGGTATTATTACAAAGTGGCGGACCATGTAAAGATACATGAGGGTCGCCGTTTCCTGAGGCGCATAAAAGTCACCAATTCTCTGCTCACTCAATATCTTCAGAGTTTTAAACCTCCTCTGGTATTACCACCAGGAGTTTTATGTAGGGTGGCCAGACGTCCGGTTTTAGGCTGGACAGTCCGGTTTTTAAACTCCTGGTCCTCCGTCTGGCGCAAGGCAAGGATGGACGGCCAGAAGTCCGCCTTTTTTGTGGTTATGGGTGACGGGACGGTGGGCATGGTCACTTTAAGTATCCCCGACCCCATGGCAGGAGGCAGGGCCTGGCAGCACGTCCAGATCACACAGCGCACTGTGTGAGGTGACGTCATAACGTCATTAGCGCTGCTGCCCGGCCAATTCTAATTTCTGCAGGCCGGAACGGAGGAGCGCAGGTGCAACTTGCAGACACTGCCCAGTGCCCACCCTACTCACTGGCGTCTTGTCTGACCCAGCCATCCACACCACGATCCCGGATCCCACCACTTCTCCCTCTCTGACTGCCAGGCCCAGGCATAGTCAGTCAGCGTCGACTCAGCCTGAGCCAGCCCACTAGGCACAAGGACCTAGGCGCAGGTACTACTGGTATCTTCCGTATATTATTATATATGTACAGCTAGTATTGGTTATACATCTTCTGGCATATTATATAATATACCAGAAGATGTATAACTTATACAAGCTGTACATATATAATTATATACAGGAGATACCCAGGTTATACCAGCATGCTCCATATCACTATATACAAGAAGATGTATAACTTATACCAGCTGTACATATATAATTATATACAGGAGACACCCAGGTTATACCAGCATGGTCCATATCACTATATACAAGAAGATGTATAACTTATACCAGCTGTACATATATAATTATATACAGGAGACACCCAGGTTATACCAGCATGGTCCATATCACTATATACAAGAAGATGTATAACTTATACCAGCTGTACATATATTATTATATACAGGAGATGACCAGGTTATACCAGCATGCTCCATATCACTATATACAAGAAGATGTATAACTTATACCAGCTGTACATATATAATTATATACAGGAGATGCCCAGGTGATACCAGCATGGTTCATATCACTATATACAAGAAGATGTATAACTTATACCAGCTGTACATATATAATTATATACAGGAGACACCCAGGTTATACCAGCATGGTTCATATCACTATATACAAGAAGATGTATAACTTATACCAGCTGTACATATATTATTATATACAGGAGATGACCAGGTTATACCAGCATGGTCCATATCACTATATACAAGAAGATGTATAACTTATACCAGCTGTACATATATAATTATATACAGGAGACACCCAGGTTATACCAGCATGGTTCATATCACTGTATACAAGAAGATGTATAACTTATACCAGCTGTACATATATTATTATATACAGGAGATGACCAGGTTATACCAGCATGGTCCATATCACTATATACAAGAAGATGTATAACTTATACCAGCTGTACATATATAATTATATACAGGAGATGCCTAGGTGATACCAGCATGGTTCATATCACTATATACAAGAAGATGTATAACTTATACCAGCTGTACATATATAATTATATACAGGAGATGCCCAGGTTATACCAGCATGGTCCATATCACTATATACAAGAAGATGTATAACTTATACCAGCTGTACATATATTATTATATACAGGAGACACCCAGGTTATACCAGCATGGTTCATATCACTATATACAAGAAGATGTATAACTTATACCAGCTGTACATATATTATTATATACAGGAGATGACCAGGTTATACCAGCATGGTCCATATCACTATATACAAGAAGATGTATAACTTATACCAGCTGTACATATATAATTATATACAGGAGACACCCAGGTTATACCAGCATGGTCCATATCACTATATACAAGAAGATGTATAACTTATACCAGCTGTACATATATAATTATATACAGGAGACACCCAGGTTATACCAGCATGGTCCATATCACTATATACAAGAAGATGTATAACTTATACCAGCTGTACATATATAATTATATACAGGAGACACCCAGGTTATACCAGCATGGTTCATATCACTATATACAAGAAGATGTATAACTTATACCAGCTGTACATATATAATTATATACAGGAGACACCCAGGTTATACCAGCATGGTTCATATCACTATATACAAGAAGATGTATAACTTATACCAGCTGTACATATATTATTATATACAGGAGATGACCAGGTTATACCAGCATGGTTCATATCACTATATACAAGAAGATGTATAACTTATACCAGCTGTACATATATTATTATACAGGAGATGACCAGGTTATACCAGCATGGTCCATATCACTATATACAAGAAGATGTATAACTTATACCAGCTGTACATATATAATTATATACAGGAGACACCCAGGTTATACCAGCATGGTTCATATCACTATATACAAGAAGATGTATAACTTATACCAGCTGTACATATATTATTATATACAGGAGATGACCAGGTTATACCAGCATGGTCCATATCACTATATACAAGAAGATGTATAACTTATACCAGCTGTACATATATAATTATATACAGGAGACACCCAGGTTATACCAGCATGGTTCATATCACTATATACAAGAAGATGTATAACTTATACCAGCTGTACATATATTATTATATACAGGAGATGACCAGGTTATACCAGCATGGTCCATATCACTATATACAAGAAGATGTATAACTTATACCAGCTGTACATATATAATTATATACAGGAGATACCCAGGTTATACCAGCATGGTCCATATCACTATATACAAGAAGATGTATAATTTTTACCAGCTGTACATATATTATTATATACAGGAGATGACCAGGTTATACCAGCATGGTTCATATCACTATATACAAGAAGATCTATAACTTATACCAGCTGTACATATATAATTATATACAGGAGACACCCAGGTTATACCAGCATGGTCCATATCACTATATACAAGAAGATGTATAACTTATACCAGCTGTACATATATAATTATATACAGTAGATAGCCAGGTTATACCAGCTGTACATATATAATTATATACAAGAAGATGTATAACTTATACCAGCTGTACATATATAATTATATACAGGAGATACCCAGGTTATATTAGCTGTACATATATGTTATACCGTATAACATCGTCTTGTATATAGTGATATGGAGCATGCTGGTATAACCTGGGCATGTATAACCCAAGCCTCAGATGGAGTGGTATAAAACATGCCACCACTGGACTCTGAAGCAGTGGTAATGTTTTCTGTGGAATGATGAATCATGCTTCTCTATCTGGTAGTCTGGGCTTGGTGAATGCCAGTTAAATGTGACCTGCCTGACAGCAATGTGCCAACTCTAAAGTTCAGTGGAGGAGGGATAATGCTGTGATGTTATATTTCAGAAGTTAACCTAGGCCACTAAGGCTTGTTTCACATTTGCATTGGCCAGATCTGGCAGGCTGTATCAGGTAGTGTCCAGCAGTGCCAGATGCATACCTCTCTGGTAGGCTTCTTCCTGCCGGAGATGTCTAATGCAAATGTGAAACAAGCCTTAGTTCCAGTAAAGGTAATTCTTAGGGGACAGCCACATGGTCTGGTTTTCTGATGCAGTTTCTGAAAAGTCGTATCTGTCTTTTATACTTTCTCCCCTTTTATGATCCACTCCTAATTTTGGCTTCAAAAACTACATCAGGAGACCTGACCATGTGACTATACCCTTAATGCTTCAGCATACCAAGACATTTTGGACACTTGTATGCATCCAAATTCCTGGGAACAGTTTGGGAAAGGCGTTTTTTTCTTCCATCATGACTGTGCCCCAGGTTCATAAAGACATAGGTGAGTTTGTTGAGGAAGAACTTGACTGGCATGCACAGAACCCTGACCTCAACCTCATTGTACACGTTTGGGATGAACTCGAACACAGATTGAGAGCCAGGCCCTCTCGTCCAACATCAGTGTCTGATCTTACAAATGTTTTTTCAAGATGAAAGGACAAAAATTCCCACAGACACACTTGTGTGGAAGCTGTTTTAACTGCAAAAAGGGACCAACTGTGCATAATGCACAACAATTTGGAGGAATTTTAACTCATTCTTCTGTACAAAACAGTTTCAAAATTTTGATGGGTTTCCTCCCTTGAACTACATCCTTCAGGTCCTTCCATTTCTATAGGATTAAGGTCAGGACTTTGACTTGGAGATTCCAAAACTTTAATCTTCTTTAACAGTTTTACCGTAGAACAATTTGTGTGCTTAGGGTCATGGTCTTCCTGCATGATCCATGTTCTCTAGAGAATCAGCTCATGGACAGATGTCCTGATACTGTCCTTTAGAATTTTTTGGTATAATGCAGAATTCATTATTCCATCAATGATGCAAAGCTGTCCTGACACAGATGCAGCAAAACAGACCTAATCCATTACACCAACACTTTGTTTCACAGATGAGATGAGGCTTTTATTCTGGAATGCATTGTTTCTTTTTCTCTACACATAAAACTTCTCATTTAAACCAAAAAGTTCTATTTTGCTCTTATCTGTCCACAAAATATTGTTCCAGTAGCCTCCTGGCTTATCTTTAATAAGCTACAGACAAGCAACAATTTTCCTTTTAAAGGGCAATGGCTTTCTCATTACAATCTTGCCATGCACACCATTGTCATTCAGTGTCCTCCTGGTGGCGGACTCATGAACATTAACTTTAGCTAATGTGTGAAAGGCCTTAGAGGGTTATCTTGGGTTCCTTTCTGACTTTGTAGACTGTGCTTTGGGCATGATCTTTGACTGTGGATTAGTGGAGTCCAACCTATTTATAGATGGTTTTGTAACCTTTTGCAACCTGATGAGCATCAACAGCTCTTCTTCTGAGGTCCTCAGACATCTCCTATGTTCATGCCGTTATACATTTTCACAAACGTGTTGTGAAGATCAGGCTTTGATCGCTTCATGTTCTTTAAAGGGTTTCTGTCACCAGTTTTGGGCATATAAAACAGGATGACATTTGCAATGTGCAAATGTCACCTGATGCCCAAACTGGTGATGATTTTTTTACTGGTGCCCCCGTTTTTGAAATAAATCATCTTTTGTTGTATGCAAATGAAGCTTACTAGGTGCAAGGGGCGGTTACCTCGCACCTAGTAAGCTCCGTTTGCCCACCCGCGGTCACGCCTACCTTCACTTGATTGACAGGGCCAGGCAGCTTGTTGGATCCTCTGCCGGCCCTGTGCTCCATTCAAATCCCGCGCCTGCGCCCTGCGGAATAAAAGCGGCGCAGGCGCAGTGAGCGGCGCTGGCCGCCGGGCTCCCGGCTACCTCACTGCGCCTGCGCCGATGACGTCATGTGTACTCTGACGTCATCGGCGCAGGCGCAGTGAGGTAGCCGGGAGCCCGGCGGCCAGCGCCGCTCACTGCGCCTGCGCCGCTTTTATTCCGCAGGGCGCAGGCGCGGGATTTGAATGGAGCACAGGGCCGGCAGAGGATCCAACAAGCTGCCTGGCCCTGTCAATCAAGTGAAGGTAGGCGTGACCGCGGGTGGGCAAACGGAGCTTACTAGGTGCGAGGTAACCGCCCCTTGCACCTAGTAAGCTTCATTTGCATACAACAAAAGATGATTTATTTCAAAAACGGGGGCACCAGTAAAAAAATCATCACCAGTTTGGGCATCAGGTGACATTTGCACATTGCAAATGTCATCCTGTTTTATATGCCCAAAACTGGTGACAGAAACCCTTTAAATAAAATAGGTCACTCACGCACACCTGATTCTCATCCCATTGACTGCAATTTCACCTTTACATTATCTGCTAAACATAAAGGTTCATATACTTTTGCCCGTCACAGTTATGTGATATTGGATTGTCTATCCTTCCGATAAAGCTGAAAACGTGACTCATCGTAGAAGACAACCGTTTGCCAATCAACAGAGGTCTAATTCAGATACTGCCATGAAAATGTAAGCCTTTTCTGCCAATGCAACTTCGTTAGCAGAGGTGCAGTGACCATCCTTCTACTTTTTAGCCCTGTACACAGTAGAATTTGCTTAACTTTTGTTTTAGACACATATCTGTGCAGCCTATCGCACACCTTATATACCCACCAAGCCAGCTCACGACATGTGACTTCCTTCATGAGCTACCGTGTTTCCCCGAAAATAAGACAGGGTCTTATTTCTTTTTTTTCTCTGAAAAAAGGGTTAGGGCTTATTATCGGGGTAGGTCTTATTTTTGCCCCCACTGAACATATATTTCATTTTTGCCCCCACTGAACATATATTTCTTTTTTGCCCCCCACTGAACATACATGTCATTTTTCCCCCTACTGAAGATATATGTCATTTTTGCCCCCTCTGAATATATACTGGTATGTCATTTTTTTGCCCCCGGGCCCCTGTGCACACACAGACAATATACTTACCTCAACTCCGCTCCGGACTTCTTCTTCTCACCCAATCCTGTCATCCGGCGTGCGCTGGGTCATCCCGTCAACCAGCGTGATCCCGCGAGACCCGGCACTGAAGTCACGTCTCGTGGGGTCATCACAGGGGAGAGGTCTTGCAGCGCCAGATAGGGTATGGGTATAGGGGTGTGTATAGGTAACTAACTGCGCAGCGCTGCGTACTATAGTGCGCAGCATTGCGCAGGTAGCGCCACCAGCAGAGAGACCCTGACTGGCCATTAAAATCACTTGCGGGCTGCGCCCCCCCCACCCCGATCTGGACCGTAACCCTATTCTCAGTGTATCCTCAATGTACCTAGGGCTTATTTTTGGAGTAGGGCTTATATTTTAAGCCTACTCCAAAAACAGGGCAAAATAGCACTAGGGCTTATTATCGGGGTAGGTCTTATTTTTGGGGAAACAGGGTAGGTGCTGTCAGTGAAAGTAGGATGCAGTTATAATAATGTGATTTGACTGTGTATAGTTACGTACAATGTGTATTTAGAGAATATCTGTCCTCTCTCTGTTTTGGAAAATACTTTTTCCCCATGAAATAGCAACTCATGTTTCTTGTGGATCATGTTTTTTAGAAATCCTCATAGAAATATATGAATAGATTGAAAACTCGGTGTTACCATTCGCCTTCTCAAAGGGTTGTGACCCTACACAGTCTGGCACTGGCTGTATGGATTGGAGAGTGTGAGAGTTTCTAGAGACATATCCACAAATGGTAACACTCATTTGTCAATTTATTCATACATTTCTAGGAAACAAACACAGAGGAACGGCACAGCATTGAGTTTTATGAATAGATGTTCCAGAATTGTTAGTTCATGTGAAATACAGTTATTTACTAAAATACCAGGAGAGCCAACTTGGTTCTCTTTAAAATTGGAACCCTGTTGATTTTTTTTATTTTACAGGCCATTATTCTTTTGTGAGAAATACCAGCAAAATCACAATTATGGAGGATGAGGACTATGGGAAACCTTCTGTAATCCAGATAAGTGGGACGCTGAGAACCCCAGATAGCAATTAGACTCCTGTGTGTCCTTGTACAATAGTAATACCCTCACTTGTCTGTGGCATTCTTCCTGTAGTGCCTGAACTCACTGCTCTCAAAGCCTCCTTGACTTGTAATCTTGTTCTTTTCAAAGCCTAATATGATCCCAGGTGAAATCTGAAGTATTCCCGGAGGAATGTAACCCTTAAACTTTCCAAATGAAACATGCTTAGACTTTAAGCGGAATTTGTGATAGAATGTAAAGTTGAAAAATCACTCTACTAATAACATTAAAATCACCAAATGTTGTCTAAGTTTTCTTTGTGCTGAAAATACAGCTCTGAGGGTGACCTCTGAAGGTGTCTCTTTTAAAAGGGGGTTTCCCACGAAAAGTATTACAAAGACTAGGACATCCCAAACGAAGTATTATTGCAATATCGAGGCAATAAAAATATAACATTTTTATGTACTTTACATTTTCCTGCAGTTTTTCCTGTGTCTGAAATTCTGATCTATTTTGCCTACATTCCCTTCCCCCTTACCTTCCTCTGATTGCCAGCGTAGTGAAGTGGCACAGACATTCTTCTTTCATCCTTACTTCTGAATTAATATATTTCTCTCTAGGCAGTGGAGAAGGTAAGGGGGGGATAGCATGCCAGAGTGCTATTTATTGTTTAGGGCTTTGTGTGAGGGACTTATCTGCGTGTTAATAAGAGGTGATTACAATGCACCCTAGGAAAATCTGGTGCTTGAACATCTCATTGACTAGCTGCTGCGTACCCTCAAAATGTAAAGAAGCAAAATGCTAAAGCTGGACAAAAAAGGGTTAATACTACATTGTAGAGCAGCATTTTTTGCATTGATATAGTTACAATAACGGTGTGTATTATTCAAGATATATTTATTATTTTAATACATAGGCTAACAACTTGAAGGGTTTATCCAATCCTTAAAAAAGCCCCTCCCTATATGCCGAGCCCCCCACGTTGAATATACTTACCCAGATCCCCACACCGCCACTGCTGCTTCTCCCCGTGTGCAGGTGAGGAGGAGCAGGAGGTTGTCCCAGTCTCCACCTGCCATTGGCTGCCCCCCCCCCCCCCCCCGCCCAACACCAGATGTTTTCATCCACGCATGGGGAGAAGCAGCAGTAGTGGTGCGGGGACCAGGAGCGGTGCAGGGAGCGGGGAGCCAGGTAAGTATATTCAGCGTGGGGGGCCCGACATATGGGGGATCTTTTTTTAGGATTGGATAACCCCTTTAAACCTTACCATAAATTTGTGCTACAAAAAAATCTTCTGTCAATTCAGACTAGTTGGGCTAGCCTTCAATGGGCACCCAAGACACTGTTGTCAGTTCACCGCTGTCCTCTCTCGGCCTGCTTTTGTTAGGTATTAATTACTGAATATCGGGAACTTCTTACAAAACCTGCCGTTTTGGAGATGCTTTAACCCATTCAACTAGTCATTACAAGTTGCCACTTATTTAGGTCCTTACTTTTGCCCATTTTTTTTCTTCCAACACTTCAGCTTCATGAACCCTTTATAAATTTTCATCCACACACTGTGCAAATTTTCCGAAATAAAATCTGTTCCGAACTTGAAGTGCAGTGCGGATTTGAAGTCCTCTGCAGAACAATATATTCTGCAGATTTCACAATTTGCAGCATTTGTACACCAAACCCACAGAAATATCTGCAGAATTTGGTGTGTATTTTGCTGCGGTGGATTTTGGCCAGATACACTGTGGCTTTTGTGTTGAAGACCTGTCACGTGTGGCTGTACTCTTAATCTTATGGCTAAACACTATATATTCCAAACATTGAAGAACGGTTCTGCAGATGTCATGCCAAATAGATGAGTATTTTATCAAACTCTGTGCAACATAGTGGACATAAGGCCTTTATCATGATTAAAAGGTATAAAACACAGTAGAGCAGTAGTAACAGAAAATCTATATATAATTTTTATTCAAATGTACAGTATAAATATATAGAGAGTTTACAGTTTACAGTCACAGATATATCTACAGTGGGGCAAAAAAGTAGTCAGCCACCAATTGTGCAAGTTCTGCCACTTAAAAAGATGAGAGAGGCCTGTAACTGACATCATAGGTAGACCTCAACTATGAGAAAACAAATCCAGAAAATCACATTGTCTGATTTTTAAAGAATTTATTTGCAAATTATGGTGGAAAATAAGTATTTGGTCAATAACAAAAGTTCATCTCAATACTTTGTTATATATCCTTTGTTGGCAATGACAGAGGTCAAACGTTTTCTGTAAGTCTTCACAAGGTTGGCACACACTGTTGCTGGTATGTTGGCCGATTCCTCCATGCATATCTCTAGAGCAGTGATGTTTTGGGGCTGTTACTGGGCAACACGGACTTTCAACTCCCTCCAAAGGTTTTCTATGGGGTTGAGATCTAGGGACTAGCTAGGCCACTCCAGGACCTTGAAATGCTTCTTACGAAGCCACTCCTTTTTTGCCCTGGCGGTGTGCTTGGGATCATTGTCATGCTGAAAGACCCAGCCACGTTTCATCTTCAATGCCCTTGCTGATGGAAGGAGGTTTGCACTCTTCTGACAGTCCTACACCTAAAGCACTAGCACACACAAACCTCACGATACATGGCCCCATTCATTCTTTCATGTACACAGATCAGTCGTCCTGGTCCCTTTGCAGAGAAACAGCCCCAAAGCATGATGTTGCCAAACCCATGCTTCATAGTAGGTATGGTGTTCTTTGGATGCAAATCAGCATTTACTCTGCTCCAAACACGACAAGTTGTCTTTCTACCAAACAGTTCTACTTTGGTTTCATCTGACCATGTGACATTCTCCCAATACTCTTCTGGAACATCCAAATGCTCTCTAGCAAACTTTAGACAGGCCCAGATATGTACTGGCTTAAGCAGGGGGACGCGCCTGGCACTGCACGATCTGCGTCCCTGGCGGCGTAGTGTTTTACTGACGGTAGCTTTTGTTACGTTGGTCCCAGCTTTCTGCAGGTCATTCACTAGGTCCCCCCGTGTGGTTCTGGGATTTTTGCTCACAGTTCTTGTGATCATTTTGACCCCATGGGGTGAGATCTTGCGTGGAGCCACTGATCGAGGGAGATTATCAGTGGTCTTGTATGTCTTCCATTTTCTAATTATTGCTCCCACAGTTGATTTCTTCACACCAAGCTGCTTGCCTATTGCAGATTTAGTCTTCCCAGCCTGGTGCAGGTCTACAATTTTGTTTCTGGTGTCCTTCGACAGCTCTTTGGTCTTCATCATAGTGGAGTTTGGAGTGTGACTGTTAGAGTTTGTGGACAGGTGTCTTTTATACTTATAACAAGTTCACACAGGTGCCATTACTACAGGTAATGAGTGGAGGACAGAGGAGCCTCTTAAAGAAGAAGTTACAGGTCTGTGAGAGCCAGAAATCTTGCTTGTTTGTACAGTAGGTGACCAAATACTTATTTTCCACCATCATTTGCAAATTAATTCTTTAAAAATCAGACAATATGATTTCTGGATTTGTTTTCTCATTTTGTCTCTCATAGTTGAGGTCTACCTATGATGTCAATTACAGGCCTCTCTCATCTTTTTAAGTGGGAGAACTTGCACAATTGGTGGCTGACTAAATACTTTTTTCCCCCACTGTACATGTCATAGTAAATCAAACAGGGTGACTTCACTGAGGCGGTGGCTTTAGGCACCTATGGTGTCACACCCACAGTACATAACCCCGTCTATGGTGAATTGAAGATCTTGTCAAGCTAGTAAAATTATTTTAGCAAAGGTCAGAAAGACATAAAAGAAAAAGAAAGAAGTGATACTGCACTGATCCTCTGCCGCTTCCACTCTGGAGCTTTCTCGGTCATTGCCGATTCCTACTTCGTGCTAAATCAGTCACTGGGTGCAGCAGTGACCCATCTCAACCAGTGACAGTGCTGTACCTATGATAGAAATGAGGCCCAAGGATTGTATGAAGGTTTCTTCCTGAACTTGAGAACCTCTGTAAAGAAAAAAAAATCTTTACAAACCAAATTGGGGCTATTCAGTTTGAAAAAGCTGACAGCTTTGAAGTAGTGTCATTACCATACACAAAGGTATTAATGGACAGGAGCTGCCTAATGATCTTTTTTGTACACAGGTATGTAAGCATAGCAAAGAGGCATACACTACATGAAGAGTAAGGTTGCACGATTTCTGGTCAGCAGGTCACATTGTCAGATTATACCACTCACTAAGGCCACAATAACATCTTTTATTTATGTCATATTGAGAATAGATACTGTAAAGGTATGATAGGAGGAGGTTCCAATTTTGGGCTCCCACCTATGAAGAAAATCAAATCTTTAGAAGTTCTCCACAGTGCTGCACCTCCATATATGTCCTCTCTCATTTCGGCCTACGACCCTTCTCATGCTGTCCGTTCTGCCAGTGACCTAAGAATAACATCCTCCATAATTTGTACCTCTCACTCCCGTCTTTTTAAGCTGCACCTACTCTCTGGAATGCTCTTCCCTGTAATATCAGGTAGATTCTCAACTTCCCTACCTTCAAAAACACATCTTTTCAGACAGGCTTATCATGCTTCCTAAACTGGATCTTCCCCCAGTAACCCCCCCTCTCCCCAACTCTTCAGACCTGAAATCGATCTTCTTACAGTCCTACACCCAAAGTACTAGCACACACAAATTGGCCTACACCGCTCCTTTCAGTGCAAAGATGGCTGGACCACTTCATATAACAATCAACTACCTTTTGTGTCACCCCCACTTCCTCAAAGCAAGGAAGGCCCTCACTCCTAGTGCTTCAGTTTTATATAAGCCAGTAACTTTGTAATGTCTTTTGTTTTGTACATGAACCCTCTAAATTGTAAAGCGCTGTGGAATATGGTGACGCTACATAAATAAAGATAATTATTATTGTGACCACACAAGTTAGTAACAATGTGTCCTCTACATCAGGACATGGTTGTCTTTTGACAGCTGCATCGTTCTGAACCATCAGGATAGATACATGCATGCCTTGATGGATGGGAGCTGCAAAGAACGATTCCACGTGCACTTCAGGCTGCAGTTTGTGCACCCCTGGCCTACAAGGAGGGTAACATGATGTCTGGTAATACTTTTGAAGTAGTAAAATATTACTGTATTGAACTACTGGACTATGGAAACAGTAACTTTAGACGTGTTAAATTCAGGAACTGGGAGCATTTCAAGTGGTTAATGCTAATAATATGTTACAGAGTGTTCAAGCATAACTGATTAGAATTGGTGCTTGGAGATATGTAATTAAGATGATTTTCCTTGTAAGTGAAGTCCTGGATTGGACAGATACAGTATATTTTAAAGATTGCTCATTTAAGGTTTAGTGGAATTAGTCCGGTGATGGAGGGCAAATTCCAGTTGTGGTTTTGCACAGTCAGCAGTACATGAGTCGTCGGTATAAATTATATGTATATTGTGCATAAATAATTTATATTTCTTATTTTAATGTGGTCTCTGTTCAGAGAATAACCAAATATCTTGGTAAAGAAAAGTACGGTAATAAAATGCATGTTTTTGCAATTATGTCAAATTTCGACATCTATCTCAGTTTCACTGTTCTTTATTAGGTTAAGATGGCACAGCTATGTGCTAGCTTTATCTTTGGTGTTTTTTTTAAATTTATTACCTTTATTCATTTTGTCATGAAGAAAAAAAACAATACAGCGTACAATGAAGTGTACAACACGAAACAAATCAAACAATACAGCAACTAAAAAGAGGGGTCCTGATAAACATACAGAGATATGTTCAGCACTAAAGTCACGTGGCAAAATAGACAGCAAAAGTACTTCCCTTCAAGTGAAAATACATATCATAGCACCTACAGCACAGAGACAGAAGGGCACCCAACGGGAGGGGGGGTCACATCAGGATTTTGTATAATGGAAACCTGATGGAATGCTGCTTTCCTTTTTTTTTCTTTTGAAAACAGAATGTCTTTAAACTGTTCCGTTATTTTACGTTTTAATCAAATTTGAATAGATCGCAGAAAGAGAAACGCTGAGGTGAACCCCCCCACCTCCCCAAGCTAGGTCCGTTGAGCCCACAGGTAGTAGGTGGAGGATGGTTTTCTGTTAGAGGGATGCTGTGACCATCATGGAATCATAAAATGCTTGGTAGGTGGCTACACTCACAGAATACTCATAGCCCACCCCATATTCTAAATATTCTTGTATACTATGAAGATTTATACTTGTATATCTATCCTCTCTCAAATTTTATGTAAGTAATGACTTACCATATGTATGTAGGCATGGGTGGATTGGCCATAGACGTTACAGGGAAATTTCCCGGTGGGACGATGCCCAGGGGGTCGCCTGGGCCCTCCTCATGGCCAGCCAGTGGAAGTTTTGGGGCAGTATTTTGTGATGGACTGTGGTATTTGGCTCTGTTGGGGTGGTATATTGAGCCTCAATATGGTATTGCTGACTCTGCCTTCCATTAATTTGGACCGGGCTACAAAACAGGGCCACTTTTAGTATTCTTTCCAGGGCCACTTTAAGTTCCCAGTCCGCCCCTGTATGTAGGTATAGAATAGCTCTAAGGAGATGGCATCCCGCAGAGCATTGTATGTCGGCATATGAAATCCGTGCAGCCCTCTAGTATGGAGTCATACAGTTACACCATACAGACTTCATGCCCTGAGGCCTCTGGCTGTGTTTACACAATTCAATTGTATCTCGTTTGTATATTTATTTTGTTAATTATGGGAAAACCTTGATACTGTGACAATATGAACACAGCCTAATAGATGTGCTCTATTGGAGTATTATAAACTACAGCGAAAGTTATTGCTTCAACAACTCTTTAATTTTTGAGCTGTTCTCAAAAATCCTATGGTAATAGGTATAGCTGATAAGACCATTTTGCTATGGTTTAATTAAACAAATGCCGCTGTGAATAAGTTCAAGCTTAGAAGGGCACTTTAAAAAATCCAGTTGCTAAGCTGCTAAATACTAAGCTTAGTGACATGCAAGAAAGATTTCCCCTGTCGCTGTGCAAAGCGCATATGGTAAAAGTGAAATGTCACCGATGAGACCGGCATGACCAAAGACCCCTTAATAATGCTAAACTGAGCAGATGATTGTCAGGAAGGGAAGCGTACCTTCCCTGTAATTGCCTGCTTGTCAGTGAAGGAGACCACTGCTATTACATGCAGCAATCTCTTCCACAGTATGGGGAGGAACGATGCTAATACCATTGCTCATCTCCATACAGAATCATTGTTTGCCAGCATTAGAGTACTGTTTAGACAGCATGATCTTCTGCCAGCAAGCGATAATTTAGGCGATCACATAAACAACCCTATAACATCAGGTAATTGTCGGCCAGTTTACACCAGCAGATTATCGCGTAAAAACACTTGTTATCAATAATCTGACCAAACATCGGTCAGTCTGAGCTAAGTTTACACATTCCTGTGGACCTCCTCGTACCAATTTTACATGTTTGGATGAAGTTAAACATCTTATAATGACAATGTCCCACTGGCACTTTTGTTCTCTATTAAATCTATCTATGCTGCAGTACCACAGCAGCGCCGCACTTACTTCTGCCCAAAAAAACAGCCTTTACAATGATTTTTTGCACAGCCTTTTTTATTCTTAATAATCGAGTACTGGGACTTCACATCTAATGTGCCCATTATATATCCTGTTTTCTACTTTATGTCCCTTAGGATTTGTAATACATGTTTTGTATCTTTTAGATACATAGGAAGCGATTGGGCACATGGCTGCAAGTGTTGATCCACATATTTAGATAATGAGCTGGTTAGACAATTTATCCCAGACACTATTGGTCTCCCTGGGGGGTTTTCAGTCTTTTTATGTATCTTGGGGTTACCATAAGGAGAAAATAGAAGAGACTATCCTCCCCATTATTTTACACCCCACATTGTGGGGTGTAAAAATCGACACACAATAAGAAATGTGGGGAAATAAAGAGCAAATATGGGTCATATATATATGAGATTAAACAACATATAACCTGCTATAGTCGGGGGGTTATATATGCCAATACATGTCCCTGTGAAAAAACCTATATTGGTCGCACAAAAAGACAGCTAAAGAAAAGAATAGGTGAACACATATATAATATCCAGAGGAAGTATGGGGGCCACCCACTATCTAGGCATTATGTAGAAAAACATGAGAGAAAATTTGAGGGATCTACATTTAGTGGTGTGGAAATAGTACAGATGGACAAACGAGGAGGGGATTATATTAAATGTATGTCACATACAGAGACCAAATGGATTTTTAACATGAACACATTAATACCAATGGGCCTGAATGCAGAAATTGAGTTATTTGGTTTTGAATAGAGGTAAAGTGTAAGGGACTGTGATTAATTAACTTATTATGTGGGACAATATGGCAAAATGATAGCAAGAAGTAAGCATAAGGTGGCAAATGATAAGAGACATTGGTGGATGTAAGAAAGTGATGGAAGAGAAGGGGTTAAGGGAGGAAGCATGACGGAGTGTATAAAGTGAGTAACCATGAGAGCCAGACGTATTCCTTGAGGAAACGTCCTGTTCGAAACGCATTGAAAGTGTTTTGGCACTCACGATCTTCCATAGTTTGGGGCTAGTGATGTCACTAGCGCTCCACGTGAGCGCGAGTCTTTGAAGCATACGAAGCGGTGCTGCCGGCCGGGGAGCGCTCCACAGTAAAGACACCAGATTTACATTCTGAACAAGCGAGATTGTGTGAGAGAGTCGTCTGGGAAGTGTGCAGTACCATAGTAATGAAGTAAAACATGCTGCGACTTGTAGTTCTACAATGTTTTGGAGTGAGTGGTAAGATGTTATACTAGGATTACTTTTGTGAAATATTCTATGATATTAGTGCACTGGTTTTGGGTTGCAGTAGTATTAGGCTTCTTTCACATGAACAATACAAATTGTGTCAGAATGTATTCAGTTAAACTCGCACCATTTTGCAAGCAAGAACCGCAAAAACAGAAAATTGTAAGGTCCTCTGCGGGTTAATTTTCCTTCATTCCCCCACCACTGTTCTCATGTATTTGTAATGTCACTGAGGGAAACAGAACTGTTGAAGCTACCTAATGTGTAATCATTAAGGATAAACTCTTAATCTGCTGCCTACTTTCCTTCACTACTCTAGTTAATAGATCTCAGGCTACCACTAGGTGTTCACCAGAGCCCGCTCAAGGTAGGTTGGATTTGGCTCCTAGGGACCCAGTTTACATCCTTGAAGGTAGGCAATAGAACACAGGTGGAAGCTCACAGTTAAAGCGGTATTCCCATCTTAGACATATGGGGGCCCTATAGAAATGAATGGAGGGTGGCTGCGCATGCGCAGTGTGCCCTCCTTCTCTTTTGGGGCTCCGTTCTCGATATAGGTGCGGGTCCCAGCAGTGGGACCCGCACCTATAAGACAATGGGGGCATATCCTAGCGATATGCCCCCATTGTATGAGATGGGATAACCCCTTTAACAGTCCTATGACATGCCAAAGAGTAGCAGGAGAGAAGTGCAAGCCAGAATTTAAGAAAAGTCAGTGGGAGCAAAAACAGTATACAAGGGGTTGATCCCGAAAGTCAGTTCTCCAATAGTTCTAAGCAGGAGTTGAAAGTAGCACAATGCACAAATGAAGTAACAGGAGCAAGAACACATAGTGTATGAAACACAGGCACTGACAGCAGCAAATACTAGTTTTTAATCTCCTGCCTATCTCTGGGATTGGACCAGGGGGGACACCGACAGCTTAGGGCCCCTGTGCAAACAATGTGCCTGGGCCCCTCAACCACCATCCGGCCATGTGATCTGGCAGAGAATGCAAGTAATCGGCTGGACACAAACTGCAGCATGCAGCGGTTTGTGTCCCGCTGATTCTCTGCATTTTTGCCAGATTGTGGCCGAATCTCTGCCGGACCCCATTATAGTTAAAGGGTTATTCTCATCTTAGACAATGGGGGCATATCGCTTAGACAATGGGGGCATATCGCTAGGATACACCCCCATTGTCTTATAGGTGCGGGTCCCACCGCTGATATCGAGAACGGAGCCCCCAAAGTAAAGGAGGGTGCACTGCGCATGCGCAGCTGCCCTTCATTCATTTCTATGGGGCCAGCGAAAATAGCCTAGCACTGGCTCGGCTATTTCCGTCGGCTACATAGAAATGAATGGGAGCGGGGGCCGTGCTTGCACGGTATGCTCCCATTCATTTCTATGGGAGCAGCGGGGGAGCTGCGCCTGGTGGTGGCCGGACCCCGGGAAACCTGGGGTCCTCCAGGCGCGGAGCTCCCCGCTCCAATCTCGATATAGGGACGGGTCCCAGCGGATATTGTCTAAGATGAGAATACCCTTTTAATGGGGCCAGTGGGCATTGCTTCTGGCCTAGTGCCTGTAGCTTATCAGATGAATGGGGAAAGGAGATGCCTCTCCCTTGCCCCGCCGCAGCATTAATCTGTATCGACGGCAATACAGATGAATATGAAGATGAATGCTTCCACAATGGAAGCGTTTATTTACCTTGGCCCTGCCGCTTAGAAAGGACCCCTCCGACGCTGGACCCCTGTACAGCCAAACCGGCTGCACAGGCGGTATGTCTGCCCCTGGTATAAACATACAGTATGCGAGCAGTGTGGCTTATATAAAAGTCTGTGTACAAATATATTTAGACCCCTTATACTAATATTAGACCACATACCAGATGCTGGACATCATGATTGTGACCAGGAGTGGAGCCAACATAAGAGAAAGGGTATAATGTTAAGATTTGCACCTGTTTTGCGTTTCTGACCTGCACCTGGTTTTGGCTCACAATCAATTGGACATCTTCAAAGTAATTTCTGTTCACTTCTGTTTTCGATAAATTGGAATGTTTCAACTCTAGCAACACTGGAGAGCCAAACTAAAATCATTTTCTAACGATAATGTGTAATATATCATTGGTGTACAGTATATTCAGAAAGCATTAGACGTGTACATTTCAGTCATTGAAAAGAATAAGATCGCCACCTATGGACAATGCTGCGAACTACATGGACAATGGTTTTTGGGTTCATTTTTGTGCTGCTTTTCAAATACAGTAGTTACATGATCTGTAATTCCTAGCAGTTGTATTTTATTTAGTTTAAGATGCATTTCGTAATATAGATTTGCCATGAATTTAAATCTGGCCCCATACAGCAAAGTCGGTTGATGTAATGTGTTGATAACTTCAAGTACAGCAGTAGACATAAAACCCGAATACTGTACACATGTAACTTTTTCTTTCTCTTACTTCTGTTTTACTCACATAAAACACATTTTAGTGTACAAATTAGAATATAAACCATGAAACCGGTTTTCCAAGAGAACAATATTGACTACCTATTCTCAGGATAGGTGATCAATATCTCATAGTGGAGGTCTGACTCCCCCCCCTGATCAGCTGTTTGAAAAGGTCATGGCATTTTGGTGAGATCTGCAGCCTCCTCATACCAAGTACAGCGCTGTACATTGGATAGTGGCTGTGCTTGGTATTGTAGTCCTGGCTCATTCAGTTCAACGGGACTGAGTTGCACATAAGCCATGTGACTTAATGTGACGTCATTGGCCTAGGAAGAGCAACTGATCGGCGGGGTTGCCAGAAACAGACCCCTTACCAATCATATATTGATTACCTATCCAAATCCCTGCAATGATGTAACTGAGTTTAGGCCTTCAGGATGCAGTCCCATTTTTCAGTGACACATTTTACTTTGTTAGTAGTTAGTTAATAGTTTATGTTTATTTATAAAAAAAAAAGCAAAATGTACAGAAAATTTTTAAAAGTTTGCAATTTTCAAAATTTTAATTAGTTTGCTTGTGGGACCATATATCATACCACAATAATTAGTTAATTTTACATTTACTATGTCTACTTTATGTTAACATACTTTGTTAAACATCCTTTTATCTTTTAGGATGTTATAAGCAGGGCCGTATTTACAGCTCACACTGCCCTAGGCCTGAATATGCCCCCTTTAAAGTCCTATTTAGACTCGCCAATTACAATCGTGATTTGCTCATATCTGAGTAATTGTAATGATAGTGCTAGCTAGGGTGATCAACGATAAAACTATCATTTATCATGGATCAGTTGTGCTGCTGTAAAACTACCGTTGGCAGTATTAACAGATGTAAATGCTGCACAATGTACATAAGACATAGCTCTCACAAAAAGGTCCTGGTGTTTAGTGGTATGGACTGTGCTCCTCCAGACTCATGTGCTCTGTTGAGATATACAGGATATGCTAGACTGTTCCAGAATCTGATTTCTGTGCGCTTCACCCAAATAATGATACAAATGGTGACTGGATAACATCACTATGTTGTAACTGAATAATACCAACATACCATATCACCATATCATAACTGGGTAACACCACCATACTGTAACTGATAAACAGAATCATACCATGGCTGGATAATACCACAATACCACCATATCAAGAATAGATAAAACTACCATGCAGGGACTGATAAACAGCACCATACAGTGGTTGGATAATACCACAATACCACCATAACATGGCTGGGTAAAAGCACTATACAGTGATTGAACAACACTAAAATACCACGACTGGTAATACTAATATAAGTGAATATTACCACCATACTCCATCAGTAGCCAACGTGAGATTGTTTTATAAAATCTGAACAGAATAGCACAGCATGCTCTTTGATAAAATACCAGAATCCTTGGCAGGAACCTGGACCCCATCATAGTCAATTGGGGTAGTTTTCTGTTTGATAAAGTGCTAGTTATTGACTTTTGGCAAAAACTGAGAGTGATAGAATCCTTGAACTGAAAGACCTTGGTTTATTACTCTGGCAAATCGCTACATGCCTAGGCTAAGATGTCAACACTGTTCAACTTTAGGTATCTCCAGGTGGTTGGGAGAACAACAATGAACTGAAATTACAGCAAGAGGTGCACAGAGGAGAACCTCTGCACGGACGTGTCCTCTGATTAGAAGAATAGTGTGTAGTGATTGACTCTGTACTGCAAGTAAAATTGGATGTCACATCCCAAGCCTGGGTTGGTAAGGAGTGTCTACACTGGCCATCAGAAGATGTTTGCACAGCATTAAGCTACGAGCCAGACGTCCAGCTACAGGTGTTCCACTGACCTCACACCAGTGCTCTCAAAGTCGAGCAGCAAGACAACAACGCCATGAAGAGGCCTTAACAAGGGAATGTCACCTCAGTCTTACTCCCAAGATTATTGTGTGGTGTAGTATGGCAGCTGGACCCCTTTAGTTTTTATTTCAGGAACACTAACAGCATTATGTTACATTGATTTGGTTGTGGAACCAGTGGTACAGCCAGGGGCGTACATAGAAATCATTGGGCCCCATAGCAAGAATCTGAAAGGGGCCCCTAACCCCGCCCACTACCCCGGCCCATCCCACATGCTACCCTGGCTCCTCCCATGCCACACCCCCATTTGCCAATAAAGAAATGTATACATGAGCTACTGATTTATTTATTTATTTTAAATTAAGGAGACGTTATACTGAATGGGGGCAGCCACAAGGATGGATTATAGGGTATATTATACAGCATGGTGTACGGATTATACTGTATACTATACAGCATGGTGTAGGGATTATACTGTATATTATACAACATGGTGTACGGATTATACTGTATATTATACAGCATGGTGTATGGATTATACTGTATACTATACAGCATGGTGTAGGGATTATACTGTATATTATACAGCATGGTGTACGGATTATACTGTATATTATACAGCATGGTGTAGGGATTATACTGTATATTATACAGCATGGTGTATGGATTATACTGTATACTATACAGCATGGTGTACGGATTATACTGTATACTATACAGCATGATGTATGGATTATACTGTATATTGTACAATATGGTGTATGGATTATACTGTATATTATACAACATGGTGTACGGATTATACTGTATATTATACAGCATGGTGTACGGATTATACTGTATATTATACAGCATGGTGTATGGATTATACTGTATAGTATACAGCATGGTGTAGGGATTATACTGTATAGTATACAGCATGGTGTATGGATTATACTGTATATTATACAGCATGGTGTACGGATTATACTGTACATTATACAGCATGGTGTACGGATTATACTGTATACTATACAGCATGATGTATGGATTATACTGTATATTGTACAATATGGTGTATGGATTATACTGTATATTATACAACATGGTGTACGGATTATACTGTATATTATACAGCATGGTGTACGGATTATACTGTATATTATACAGCATGGTGTACGGATTATACTGTATACTATACAGCATGGTGTACGGATTATACTGTATACTATACAGCATGGTGTACGGATTATACTGTATACTATACAGCATGGTGTAGGGATTATACTTTATATTATACAGCATGGTGTACGGATTATACTGTATATTATACAGCATGATGTACGGATTATACTGTATATTATACAGCATGGTGTACGGATTATAATGTATATTATACAGCATGCTGTAGGGATTTTACTGTATATTATACAGCATGGTGTAGGGATTATACTGTATATTATACGGCATGGTGTACGGATTATACTATGTATTATACAGCATGGTGTAGAGATTATACTGTATATTATACAGCATGGTGTATGGATTATACTGTATACTATACAGAATGGTGTACGGATTATACTGTATACTATACAGCATGGTGTATGGATTATACTGTATACTATACAGCATGGTGTACGGATTATACTGTATACTATACAGCATGGTGTACGGATTATACTGTATACTATATAGCATGGTGTACGGATTATACTGTATATTATACAGTATGGTGTACGGATTATACTGTATACTGTACAGCATGGTGTACGGATTATACTGTATACTATACAGCATGGTGTACGGATTATACTGTATATTATACAGCATTGTGTATGGATTATACTGTATATTATACAGCATGGTGTACGGATCATACTGTATACTATACAGCATGGTGTACGGATTATACTGTGTATTATACAGCATCGTGTATGGATTATACTGTATATTATACAGCATGGTGTACGGATTATACTGTGTATTATACAGTATGGTGTATGGATTATACTGTACATTGTATAGCATGGTACAGGGATTATAATATATACTGTACAGCAAATGCATGGCGGTTACACCATGCCGGACAATATAACCCCTGCGCCACGCTGTACAATATACAGTACGTACAGTGTATGCATATACCCACACACACATACATACACACACACACACACACACACACACACATACATGAAACACATAAAAACCTAGTTACTTGTCCTGACGCCACTCTGGAGGGGGCTGGGCCTTGGTCTTCTTCTTTCCCCTCTTGCATAAGGGAGGAGGCAGAGCCAGCACAGGAGCGCTCTCAGGACTTTAGGGTAAAAGTTGCGGGTTGCGGCGGTGAGGGGGCCAGGAGAGGCCCGGAGCGCAGGGACGGGACGCGACTCATCTTGATGCAGAGTAGGGGCGGGGCCTCCCGTGCACTCCAGGCCCCCCTGTGCCGCGGGCCCCATAGCAGTGGCGTGGTCTGCCTATATGGGCGGTACGCCACTGGGTACAGCCATTTCTCCAAAGAGTCACAAGAGACATTTTTCAACAGCACAACACTAGGCCACATGTTGCTTGTGCTACTGTGAGCAGCCTGCATGACCTAAATGTCCTACTGTGGTCTGCACTGTCTCCGGACTTGTTAGCCATCGAGCACACCTGGGACATCATTGGTTGGCAACTGCAAAGGGAGCTGCCAGCATCAGTGATTGACGATTTGTGCATTCAGCATGGCAGAAATTTTATCAGACACCCCTCAAAGTACTGAATACAGCACTTAGGCATTTCATAGAAATTAAAGCAAAGTAGAGGTAATTTTTTTTTTTTTTGCAGAATTTCAATTTCAAATCCATTTTTGTAGCTAACATAGAAGGTGTTAACAGAGAAATCCAACACAATATTTATGACCCTGATTCTGCATTTTTAGAAATATCCCTTTTGTGGCCCTAGTTTGATACCTGACTCAAACAAAGGCTTCCAAACCATCCCATTTACAAAAGTACAACCCCTCTAGGGGTATAGTGAGTATTTTCACTCAACATGTATTAGAATATGGCTGGGAAAATGAAAAAAATATATACATTTTTCCAATAATTTTTAGCTCAACTATTTTTATATTCACAAGGGTTAACAGGAGACAAAGCACCCAAATAATGGTTACAAACTGCAATACCCTACATGTGGTCATAAAGCTGTTTAGGCACAAGACAGGGCCCAGAAGGGAATTACTGTCATTAGGCTTATCGATTATAGATTTTGCTGGAATTATTTTTCTAACAGCCACTTTTTTTTGTCAATGGAGCTGTGTAAGGGCTTTTTACTTTGTGGAGTGACCTGTAGTTCTTATTTGTACTATATTGGGATACACAGATTGTTCACTTTTTAGTTTATTTTTTGGGAGTCAATGTGGCCAACAAACGGCACTTCTGCCAGTGTGTTTTTTTAAATTTTATTTACATAAATTACATAAATGGCATGATAACTTCATTATGTGGGTGCATATGATTACAGTGATACCAAATTTGTAAAGTTGCTTTTATGTTCTACTGGTTTTGTACAATGAAATCTGCTTTGAAAAAAATAAATTGTGTATAAGGATAAAGAACATAATACACAATTATATCAACACTTCATCTGGAGTCCTGACTAAATCCAGAATCAGGGTACATACATCACCGATTGAGTTATCATCATCTGACAGTGAGATCAGCTGGGAAGCCCTTTCAGCGAAAGAAGTCAGAATCTCGATCGGGAAAACACTGGTCCCTACGCGAGGCGTCCCCCCGCAGGATGAGCTTCTGACTTATTTCCTGAAGGGTTACAGCTATATACCAGTTAAACAAAGAGCTCCATTCCCTAGTGGAACGTAGCCAGCACATGCACTGTATAATTGTCACTGTGTACGTGTTGTTCATCTGCTCTCACCCCAGACCTTGGAGCGGCCAGTTCCCAGGTCCGCAGCGAGTCAGAATCCCAAAACAACCTTGAGAAAATATGTAGACAAAGCCTTACTCCGTGCACCTGCATTCACGGGTCTTAAATCAGCACTTTAACTGAACAGATACAAAATGGAATTCAAATTATCAGAAACTTCATCTTCACACTTTAATTGCTATATGAAAAAAGTATTTTGGCAAATTGGCCAAAAAACGGTGGTGAGGCCAATGGGGTCAGAAAGTGAAGAGGACCAGAACCTTATGAACTTTGCGAAGACAATAACCAGTACAATAAATACCATTGTGTATGTCAACTTTATTTTAAAAAGACAATAAAAATAGATCTGTATAAATAGTGGTATAAATAAGATCATGTACATATTAAAAGACCTTAGCAGAAGTATGGTTAAATTTCATTGATTTGCTTTTTACTTATTTTATCTTCAGGAAGAGGTGGAATTAAATGGACAAACTCAAGCAGGTTCAGAAACAATCCTCTGTCAAACGGGTTGTAAAACACTCCTTTCTCGTCCATCAAGTAGTCGTACTTCTTTGCATTCATTCTCTCGTTTGTTGTTACGTTAACGGCTGCCATGTATAGCTGTAAATATGAAATGCACGTTAATAAATTACTATTTTTAACCTGATGCAATCTGTGACTTGCTGGGACTTCCACTTCTCCTAAGGATATCTAATCCTGGGTTTCCATGTGGGCCCATGGTCACGCTCTACTGAAATAATTGGAAGCAATGAAAGGTGTCTAGTGCTGCATATTAGGTCATTCCCAGCTGAGAGGGTTCTTGACAATATTGCACCAAATCAACTTACGTTTCTAACAAGTTTCCTCATTGTAATTATTTTAATGATGATATTAATTTATCAGCCATAATATCTGGTAACAGACAACTACTTACACACATTCCAGTCATCATAGCCGAAATAAAAGCAATGACTGTAAGGAACAGGCAACCAAATCCAATTAATAGACTCCGACCTTCGACCTGAAACCAGCTCCAACACAGGTAGATGCCAATGAGGCAGCTGATGCACATGCTCAATAGGAATCCCACAAAGTACGCTCTGTGAATGGAACATAAAATATAGAGAGGCAGATTAATGACAAATTTTACCATTTCTTCTGACATTTGGAATTTACTTGAATATAGATCCTTTTCTGATAAACAGAGAACAAACATTTCTTCCCCCGGGTGCTGGTGTCTTACATAAACATATAAAGAAAACACATTAGCTAGGCTATGGAAGATAAGTGCTTCCTGCGTTACTCTGGCTGAGAAATCAATGTAGGATGTTAAGCATTTACTGAGTTTCATGCTTTCACTTCATCATCTACAAGCCTCACACTATAATGTGAATGAAAGAGTTTCCAAACCTATTACGCTGACCGACATCATTGTAGACGTAAGGACAGTAGTGATCGAAATAAGCCACGCAGCGGTTTGTCATGCGACAGTGCTTTGAACGCAGAGGCTTGACGAGATGACAAGTATGGCAAAGTCTATTTAGAGGGTTTTTACCATTCTTCCAGTCATTAAAATTGATAGCCTAAAAGAAAACGGTAAAAATCATAAAAAAATCAAGAATTGTTTAAAATGTACATTGTTACTTAAAATGATGCCTTTACTAACTGGGTTTATTTTTGTTTTTTCCTTCTCACATTCCAGTAGCCATAACTTTTTAAATTTTCAGTTCATCTATCCATTTGAGGGCTTATATTTGTTTTTTTTTTTAAGTTTTATTTTTTAATGGTACCATTTAATTTACCATGTCTCGTATTGGATTACCCTGTCTTGAATTGTGATTAGTCTTAGATGGAAGTAGAACTACAGAGTTCAGCAGTTGCTGTGTTTTTAGGTTAAACATAGTTTTTGAGAATATGTATGATTTATTTTATGTTTCCCATGTCACAGTCTAAAAAAAATCCTAAAATCCTGCAGTTTTTGCACTGGCCCCTAGGCCTAAGACTTTCTGTCGTTTGAGAGCAGCTACAAGGGACATTGACAAAATGACAGGAGCTGACCCTCCTGACTTCTAAGGGGTTGTTCATATATCAGTTATTTGATCAGTTATTTCCATCAGTTATTGTGAGCCAAAACCAGGTGCGGGTCAAAAACACAGAACAGGCGCAGATCTTTTCATTATACCTGATCTCTGTTTAGTGTCCACTTCTGGTTTTGGCTCACAATAACTGATGGAAATAACTGATCAAATAACTGATATGTGAACAACCCCTAAGGCTTCATTCACACGACCGTATTTTGTTTCCGTGTCCGTTCCGTTTTTTTTGCGGACCGTATCCAGAACCATTCATTTCAATGGGTCCGCAAAAAAAACGGAAGGTACTCCGTGTGCATTCCGTTTCCGTATGTCCGTATTTCCGTTCCGCAAAAAAGATAGAACATGTCCTATTCTTGTCCGTTTTGCTGACAAGGATAGGCATTCTTACAATGGAGCCGCAAAAAAAATGGAAACACGGATGCCATACGGAACGTCATCCGTTTTTTTTGCGGATCCGCAATTTGCAGACCGCAAAATACATACGGTCGTGTGAATGAAGCCTAAGGGAGAGTTTTCTGGGCATGTTCTGTAAGGCTTCATTCACATCACCGTTCAGCCTTTCCTTTCTCATGCTCCGTTTAGGAGTAGGAGAACGGAAAGGATGGATTCGGCACATAACTGAGCCGAACGGAGCCTAAGGGACCCCATAGACTATAATGGGGTCCGTTAGGTTTCCGCTCAGAAGATGATTTTTGAAGCGGAGACAAAAGTCCTGCATGCACGACTTTTGTCTCCGCTCCAAAATCATCTTCTGAGCGGTAACATAACGGACCCCATTATAGTCTATGGGGTCCTTAGGCTCCGTTGGGCTCAGTTATGTCCCGAATCCGTCCTTTCCGTTCTCCTGCTCCTAAACGGAGCATGAGAACGGAAAGGCTGAACGGTGATGTGAATGAAGCCTAAACTGTGCAGGGGTCAGGAGGGAGTAGATAAGCTGTGATATCACCTAATGTGAAAGGTGAATCCTGTGTTATCTATAAACAGCAATTCTGACTGTGATGTTAATGAGATAACTACTGAAAAGTTATTCTAGAGAACAGGGAATAATTGCCTATTATTAGATGTAGTGGTCGATGCAAAAATTGCAGGATTTTTTAAAATATAGATAGTAACATGGAAAACGAATAAAAAACTCAACAAAAATTCTTAAAAAATATGTTTAACACAAAACATGCCTTAAACAATAGTTAGTTTTATGATGACACATTGCCATTAAATGTTGGAGAACGATTCTCTTATGTATTGAGTAAATGCCTGAACTAGCATATTCCTTATAACAATAACAAAGTGATCAGTATATTAATACGTATATCCCCACTCTGAAAACTTTTACTTGGGGAAAATTCATGGGATGCAAGGTATCTATTGAACACATCAAGTGAACCTAGATTTAATTCCATACCTCCAAGTTTTGTAAAACTATACAGAGCATAAACTACCAATATATTATTTACAGGTTAATGTGATATCTTTATCATTGTTATAGACCAATAATACAGCACCTGCCTGACAGCATAGTGATAGTCTTCAGTGTCCTGAGGAAGGAAGCCAGGATCCATCAAGGATGCTTTTAAGAAAAAGATCCACATCAATACATTGCTGAGCAAGAACATCATATGCCATTCCCAGAAAGCACTGTGTAAGATGGGCAGAATCTGCACACAAGGATACAAAAAGAAATAGTGTTTAGTCAGCACTACTGTCAGAGAGATCATATACCAAAAACACTATAAGGAATCAGCCTCATAACCAAACGGCAAGCATGCCAGACTACATCTCTACGTTTTCTACTTTCTGACACACTAAATATAGTAGTAATGTAGTAATAATTATTAACATCCCTTCTTCTAACTTCTGTCAACGCAAGTTTCACTGCATTAAACACAAATCTCTGGTGTTTGACATAGGGGAATAGGTAGTCAATTGTGAGCCATCAACCCTGCAAAGGTGTGAATACATCTATATCTACTGAATGTACACTATATGGACAAAAGTTTTGGAACCCAGCTCTTAATCTTTGAATTCAGGTTTTAAATACAGTCTTTTTACCACATGTGTATAAAATCCAGCATCGAGCCATGCAGTCTACCTTTACAAATATTTGTGAAAGAATGGGTCGTTCCTAGAGCTCACTGAAGTCTAGCATGGTATTGTAACAGGATGCCACAGTTGTAACAAGTTGATTCTTGAAATGTCATCCCCCTTAGATATTTCACAGTCAAGTGGAAAAAGATAGGAACCACAGAGTGGAAGTAGATAGCTACTCAGCCACAAAATGGTAGACTATGTATAGTTACAGAGCAGGGTCTCCGTGTGCCGAGGTGCGTAGTATATAAAAGTCTTTAGCACTCTGCTGACTCAATAACTGCTGCGCTCTAAACCTTCTCTATCATTCACACCAGGAGCTTCATGGTATGATTGTTCATGGACAAGCATCTGCATGCAAGCCTTACATCACCACACACAATGTCAAGCGTTGGATGGAGTGGTGTAAAGACTGCCACCACTGGACTCCCAAGCAATGAAGACGTGTTCTGGGGAATGAAAAATTATGCTTCTCTATCTGGAAGTCTGATGTATGAGTCTGAACTGAATTGCCCTAACTGTAAAGATACTGTAAGTCTTAATGCTTAAGCATACCAAGACATTTTGGACAACTGTATGCGTACAACTTTGTGTGAACAGGTTGAGGAAAGCCCATTACTATCTCAGAATGACTGTGCTCTAGTGCACAGAACAAGGTCCATAAAGGCATGGTTGAGTGATTTTGGTGTGGAAGAACATGACTACCCACACAGAGCTGACACCAACCCCATCCAACACTTGATGAAACTGAACAGAGATCTGGAGCCAGGCCCTCTCATCCAACATCAGTGTCTGACCTCACAAATGCTCTTCTGGATAAATGAGCAAAATTACCAGAGACACACTCTAAAATGTTGTAGAAAGAAGTGGAAAGAGTTAAAGCAGTTTCAGCTGCAAAGTGGGCACAGAATCCATCTATCAATGCCTTTGGATTTAGAATGGGATGCCATAAAAGCCCCTGTACCTTTGTCCATATAGTCACATCTCTATGAATACAAACTCTGCTAGAATGTCTGTCTCTCTGATTTTGATGTCATCTTAATTTGGAATTTTACTCTACCCTGAAGCTCTGCTGGTGACTAGGTATAATGTGGTTGTTTGTAACTTCTTAGATGTAAAATAAAAACTTAAAATATATGTTATTATCGTCACATTCTGTGAGCATGAGACATGCAGTTCTCTTAGCTTGGCAGCGCAGGCAGAAGCAGGAGCCCGCTTCACCCAGCTACCCATGTGCTATGCCAGGAGTTAGTAATCCTCCGGGGGTACGGGCAGAAGCAGCAATATGAACTCCTGCCCGTACTCCCTGCGCTGCTGTGGCCCCATTAATAAATTTCACAGTCCATACTCCGTACACAGCTGAGCTGTCAGCGAGTTTTAAGCGCACAAGGAATGGTGCGCTTTAGGTAGGGGAAAGACTATGAAAAATACGAACTTGATTTATAAAGTATATTAGAAAAGGTTTTATTAGGGCATTAGGGGCATCATATAAAAAGTTTACACAAAGGTTTAGTTACTCTTTAAATCCACTCACTGAAGATACCTGTGTGTGACAAGTCTGATAGGCAGGGTGATGGGCAGTGATAGGGCACATGTACATAGTCATGGACTGAGCCAGTGACAAGAGGCAGGCCGGTAGCCTCTGTATGTTACACACAGGGGTCCTCGGTAGAACTGAATATTGAAGACACACCTAAGCAACACTCAGTTAGAGCTTTGCTAAGAAGACTCTTTACACCCTGTTTTATAATTCAAAGAAATATACTACAAAAATGTTTAATACCCTGTCCCAAAACTATATTAAAAATGAACTTAAGTAACAGTTACCTGTACACTTTAAAGAGGACCTGTCACCTTTCCTGACATGTCTGTTTTAATAGCTTCATGCATACCCCATGCAATAACAATTCTGGAACATCTATTCTTATGTCTCTATGTTGTACCATGCCTTTATTATTTCTACTAGAAGTTATGGATGGATTGCTATTAGCTTTCAGTAAGGGTACAGAGGGGAGGTAACCAGTTGGGGGTGTGTACCTGCACAGTCTGAACATGACAGCACTGATTGGATAGAGTGAGTCTGTACAGGTACACCCCCCCAACTTGTTACCTCCCCTCTGTTCCCTTACTGAAGGCTAATAGCAATTCATTCATAACTTCTAGTGCAAATAATAAAGGAATGGCACAACATAGAGACATAAGAATAGATGCTCAAGAATTGCTATTACGTGGGGAATGCATGAAGCTATTAAAACAGGCATGTCAGGAGAGGTGAAAGGTCCTCTTTAAGCAAGAAAATTCTAAATTAGTGCACTGTTTCTTCATAAATGCTGAAATGTGAAGTTGGATGTCATCAGCCTTTTTGGGCTATGTGTGCGAACATTAGACACAGTTACTGTATTAACAACCCAAGGGGATTATATCTCATGTTTATCTATGATGATCAAGCTGCAGGAATGGAATGTGAATGGCCAAAGTATACATCTAAATTGCACAGACCCTCTCAATTTTGTATATACGTTTGAAATTTTTGTTTTTGTGGACTATTGCCACAAGGCTATTTGTTGGTATAAAACGGATATAGTATGAGATATAAACTGCTCATTGTCACTTTTATACACATTACACAAATAGCACATGGATGCATTTTTTCTGGATTTTCTGTTTCACTGTGAATATCCAAATAGTTTTCAAATAATCTGAAGAGGTTATTAAATCAGGACAAATAACATTACCTTAAGAAAGTATGTCGGGTAGCCCCAAATGAATAGATTGCCATAAAAAAATAGTATAGGGATTTTCGTTTTGCCTGGATGACCAAGAAGCCACAAACTATAAATAAAAGTCAAATAAACCCTCATCAAAATAAATCCATTAAATTACATAAAATATGTTAGAAAGTATAAAACATGTAAAGAAATAGCCACATTTTACAACCAAACAGAAACTGATGCATAACACGTAGTTCAAATACCTGGTGCCATACTTTTTAATCTTTATGTTTTCTCTGATTCCTAGTCTCTTCTTAATTTCTAAAAAATGGCCACCAGCTTCCGAGACATCTCTATGCACATATACTTTGGTAGCGTAAAACATTCTCTCTGCACTTGAACCAGCCAAGAGCAAGGGCACTGTCTCAGTCTACCAAAGCACAGTGTGCACAGAACAGTCTGAGTAGCTGGTGACCATTTAACAGAGATTAATGTACGGTACTATTTTTTTTGTACTGTTTTTCTTTTATGGATTTTTTTAGCATGTTTAAAATCCATCATTATATTGCTGTAGTTGATTGCTGTTGGAATTAGGACTTATTCATACAACCGTTGTTCGGCCATTCTGTGCATTGGGGATTGCAATTTGTGGTCTCCAATTCACAGGCACCATCAGTGCCAATTCACAGGCACCATCAGACCCATTCTGCCTCCGTTCCGCGCCGACCTTCCTTATTGCAAACCCATTAAAGTGAATAGGTCTGTATCCGTAATGCAGTGAGCACACTGCCAGTGCCTGCATATTGCGGACCCGCTTCTTGCGGGCCGCAATATGAGCACGGCCAAACAACATCCCTTAATTGGATTACTTATAAAACTGAAGTATGTAAGCCCATCCTATAAAACCTGTCTCAGTGACAGCAGGACAAGAACACATTAAAGGGGTATTCCGGTAAAGTAAAATTGTGAAGGTAGACCGGTAGAAATACTGAATTTTCCCCTCACAGTGTTATGTCATTTGTATATACATGTATTTAATGCTATACAAATATATATATATCTCAGCTTTGTAAATGCTTATGCAGCTGTATAGAATGTCTATATCCTGGTATTGTGTCCAAGATGCTGCGGTGCAGTGTGTCACAAAGGAATGCGTGTATAATGCTTATCAGCTTGCTGGGGAAACAAGACTGTGAACAAAGCCCCCCCACCTTTTTATATTATATTTTTATACTTTGTAACTTTTATAAAGCTTGCGTATAATATATGTATATATTTAACTAGTCCAAGATGGCCCCCGTACTCTTATCAATATGACTTTTTCAGGCTAGTGACGTAGAATGGAATGCAACTTCTATCCAATCAAGAATGATATTGTTTGCTATTTACATGCTTACGCCCCCCTTTCCTTTTTGTATCGAATAAGTACGTGTGTTAATAAAGGAAAAGTCCAGAGGCTGTAATGATTTTGCCACAAAAGCACGGCCAAAGGACTTAATACTGGAATCATAAGTCTGTGTTTTGTCCTTAATTATTGTGCGCACCCGTGTTCAAAACAATTCAGAATGACTGACTGAATTCCAGAAAGGACAGGTTTAAGTCCACCTCAACAAAATCATTTTTGAAAAACTGCATTAAGGCTGCAAGCAGTGACCCAACCAGAACCCATACCTATACATATACCCAGAGATTCATTTTACCTTGCAATTCATTGGTCTAGCTCCTGTGTGACCCTGCAACTCACTGACAGTATCATGGTGCCTGATCTTCCCTCACAAAACTACAATCCCCACAATGCCTAGCTTTCCTGCTATGAGTTTCTGCTTGTTCATGAGTGTTGATGATTACTGATTGGCTGCCTGATATTCCAGTCCAGTCACGCCCCCTCTACTCAGTAATCAGCAGCATACTAACATTTAGTAGAGAATTGATAGCAACACACTGAGCATGCTCGACCTAACAAAGGCTCAGAACTACAGGTCGATGTCATGGTAACTTATGAGGAAACACAGTGGGTAGCAGAGGAAGAAAACTACTTTTATAACTACTGAACGGTAAATATGTGAAATTGACATTATATTAGGTAATGATTGATGTTGAATTAGTCTAAAACATAAGTTATACTGCATTTATGGTACCCCTTTAAAGCATGTAACAGAAAATATAAGCCACCTCCAGTTAAACTTTGCATGTAGATTTTTGGACCGCATAATAGAGCTTTGTAGAAAAGAAACAATTTCCTTTAATTTCCGTCCCCTGGCTAGGCGTAATGGGGTGTTTCTATTGTTATCTTCACTTTCCAGGTCAACTCCATCCTAACAATGAAAACAAATCCCTCTGTTATTACAAGTAAATAGTTCTGATACAACTTATAAAGATTATAAAAATATAACACTATACACTATACACTCACTGGCCACTTTATTAGGTACACCATGCTAGTAACGGGTTGGACCCCCTTTTGCCTTCAGAACTGCCTCAATTCTTTGTGGCATAGATTCAACAAGGTGCTGGAAGCATTCCTCAGAGATTTTGGTCCATATTGACATGATGGCATCACACAGTTGCCGCAGATTTGTCGGCTGCACATCCATGATGCGAATCTCCCGTTCCACCACATCCCAAAGATGCTCTATTGGATTGAGATCTGGTGACTGTGGAGGCCATTTGAGTACAGTGAACTCATTGTCATGTTCAAGAAACCAGTCTGAGATGATTCCAGCTTTATGACATGGCGCATTATCCTGCTGAAAGTAGCCATCAGATGTTGGGTACATTGTGGTCATAAAGGGATGGACATGGTCAGCAACAATACTCAGGTAGGCTGTGGCGTTGCAACGATGCTCAATTGGTACCAAGGGGCCCAAAGAGTGCCAAGAAAATATTCCCCACACCATGACACCACCACCACCAGCTTGAACCGTTGATACAAGGCAGGATGGATCCATGCTTTCATGTTGTTGACGCCAAATTCTGACCCTACCATCCGAATGTCGCAGCAGAAATCGAGACTCATCAGACCAGGCAACGTTTTTCCAATCTTCTACTGTCCAATTTCGATGAGCTTGTGCAAATTGTAGCCTCAGTTTCCTGTTCTTAGCTGAAAGGAGTGGCACCCGGTGTGGTCTTCTGCTGCTGTAGCCCATCTGCCTCAAAGTTCGACGTACTGTGCGTTCAGAGATGCTCTTCTGCCTACCTTGGTTGTAACGGGTGGCAATTTGAGTCACTGTTGCCTTTCTATCAGCTCGAACCAGTCTGCCCATTCTCCTCTGACCTCTGGCATCAACAAGGCATTTCCGCCCACAGAACTGCCGCTCACTGGATGTTTTTTCTTTTTCGGACCATTCTCTGTAAACCCTAGAGATGGTTGTGCGTGAAAATCCCAGTAGATCAGCAGTTTCTGAAATACTCAGACCAGCCCTTCTGGCACCAACAACCATGCCACGTTCAAAGGCACTCAAATCACCTTTCTTCCCCATACTGATGCTCGGTTTGAACTGCAGGAGATTGTCTTGACCATGTCTACATGCCTAAATGCACTGAGTTGCCGCCATGTGATTGGCTGATTAGAAATTAAGTGTTAACGAGCAGTTGGACAGGTGTACCTAATAAAGTGGCCGGTGAGTGTATGTACATAGCATAACTTGGACGTATAGATTTAAAGTGTGAAAATAGGCCTTTACTTACTTGTTCACATAACAGCTGAACAGTAGGGAGATTTCCACTTAATACTGCTAAATGTAGTGGGGTCTGCAAAGAAATAAGACATACAGTACTCTTAATAAAGACCACAGACTTTAATGGTCAGTACTTTAAAAAATCTGTGCATTAATCAAAAGTAAAGATGAATATAAGAACCTTTCTATTATGTTTATGTTATCTTTCTATTAAATCAGAGAAAATGGTCTTTTTTTCTGTCTAGCATCTCACTCTTCCACACGCCTTCCCTCTCCATAGACATCTATGGGCAGCAGTGGTGTACATAGAGAAGTAAGGGCCCCATAGCAAGGATCAAACCAAGACCCCCACACAGGATAGAAGGGTTTCCGCCTAAACCCCTTTCAGTGACCTTTGGGTCAATTTTTCCACTGCCTCATTTGCTAAAAGTTGTTCCTTTAGAGGACAGAGTCCTGATCAAGTTTTCATTCCCAGTAGAAGAGGAGATAATCCCAACTGAGACTGGCCCCCCTCTTTTCCTGGGCCCCACAGCAGTCGCATGGTCTGTCTCTATGGTAGTTACCTGATGGGCAGCATGTAATTTGATCCTTCAGTGAGAAGTACAGTGACTCTTTAAATCATCATAGCTGAAAGAAAACTGAATTGAACATATAGTACCAACCTCCATTTCTGTATGTACTTACTAGCAGATCGATCAAAACAAATAACAATCACTTCACAAAGTATATAATGATTAGAACAGCAATATGTATACCATACAGCTTCATTATCAAAGAAAATGTTAAAGGGAATAAACCTATATTTTTCACTAATTAAAACCAGATAGTGAGACATATTCTTTTTTTTCTAATCAGTTTTTATTTTCTGATTGTAGATTTATATCCTATTTTCTGTACATTATTATGGTGGCAGACATATTGCCTGAACTTCTCTTAATATTTTGAGATATGCTTTAGGCCTCTTTCATACATCAATGATTAATGTATGTGTGCTATCCTTGGCCTTCATGCACTACTCACATATTCATTGACTTTAATATGTGTGAATACACAAAAATGCCCTATTTTCTCTGTGATTACAGATCCCTCTGTATGTTACACATAGGAGTCTTCAGTGCTCAATAGAACTGAATACTGAAGACAGTATTCAGTTTGTGAGGGATCCGTAATTGCAAACAAAATAGGTCATCTTTCTGTGGTGTCACCCACTGATCTTTGAATATACACATTAAACCCTTCAGTACCAAGCCACTTTTCACGTTAAATCCCAGGCCGTTTTTTGGAAATCTGACGTGTCATTTTATGTGGTACTAACTCTGGAATGCTTTTACACATTCAAGCCATTCTGACAGTGTTTTCTCATGACACATTCATTTTAATTTATGTTACTGATAAATTTAAGTCAATGTTTTACTTTAATTTATAAAAAAAAGTCCAAAATTTACAAAAAATTTGGACAAATTCACAATTTTCAAAATTTGAATTTCTCTGCTTTTAAGGCAGAGAGTGATACCTCATAAAATAGTTAATAGTTTACATTTCCCATATGTCTGCTTTATGTTTGCATCATTTTGTAAATTACATTTTATTTTTGTAGGACACTAAAAGCCTTAGAATTTTAGAAACAATTCTTAAAATGTTTAAGAAAATTTCCAAAACCCACTTTTTTAAGGACCAGTTAAGTTATGAAGTCACTTTGTGGGGCTTACATAGTGGAAAGCACCCATAAATGACCCATAACCATTTTAGAAACTACACCCCTCAAGTTATTCAAAACTTTGTTAACCCTTTGTTAATCCTTGGGTTCCACAAGAATTAAATAAAAATGCAGGTGAAATTTCAAAATTTCACTTTTTTTATACATTTTCCATTTTAATCCCTTTTAATTGCTGTAACACAGAAATGATTAGCAGCCAAACAAAACTCAACATTTATTAGGCTTCTTTCACATTAGCGTTATTGCTGGATCCGGCAGGGTTCAGCAATAACGCTTCCGTTACTGATAATACAACCATGTGGATACGTAATGAATGGATCCAGCTGTATTATCTTTAACATCGCTGGGACGGATCCGTCATGAACTCCATTGAAAGTCAATGGAGGACGGATCCGTTTACTACTGTGTCACACCGAACGGATCCGTCCCCATTGACTTGCATTGGGGGTCATGACGGATCCGTCTTGGTGCGGATCCCCAGGACGGAGAGCAAACCGCAGCATGTTGCAGTTTGCTCTCCGGTCTGGAGACGCAAGTGAACTGAACGGAATGCATTTAGGAGCATTCCGTTCTCTTCAGTTCAGTTTTGTCCCCATTGACAATGAATGGGGGCAAAACTGAAGCGTTTTTTTCCGGTATTGAGCCCCTATGACGGAACTCAATACCGTAAAAAGGAAACGCTAGTGTGAAACTAGCCTAACCCTGTTTCTGCAGTTTACAAAAACACCCCATATCTGGTTGTAAACTGCTGTATGGGCACACACAGCACACAGGGTTCAGAATGGAAAGAGCACCATATGATTTTTGGAGGGCAGATTTCACTGGGATAATTTTAAGTTGCCATGTCTGAAGACCCCCTGATGGCCCCTACAGTGGAAACTCCCAAAAAGTGTCCCCATTTTGGAAAATACAGGATATCTGATACATATGATTTTTGATTACACTTTTTGTGAGGCAAGGTAAAAAATCATGTGACTGTGTCTACATTTTCTGAAAGCCATATTTTTTAATTTTTCTGCTGATCGTCTTGTGTAGGGGCTTTTTTTTGTGGGAACAGTTGACGTTTTTATTGGTTTGATTTTTGGGTACTTATGATTTTTTGATTGTTCAATATTACATTTTTTCGGGCAAGGTGACAAAAAAATGGTTGTTTTGGCACAGTTTTTATATTATTTTATTTTTTTTATGTCATTCATCTGAGAGGCCATGGAATATTTTTATAGAGCAGGTTGTTACAGATGCAACGATACCTAATATGTCTATTTTTTTTACAGCGTTCACCTGACAGGGTGGCTCATCTGATACTTTTATAGAGGCGGTTGTTGGGAATGTAGTGATATCTAATATGTCTGTTTTTCTTTACAATTTTGTATGTCTTTATTATGGGAAAGGGTGTATTTCTTTTTACTTGAAGCTTTTATTTTTTTTATTATGAAAAATACTTAAAACATTTTTTTTTTTACTTTTTATTTTTGTCATTGTGCATTCTAATGCATTATCTGTCAGTATAATACACTGACAGCCTGCCTATGAGACCCAGCCTGGGGGCAGGATCTCATAGGCTTCTGTAGGAGGCAAGCTCTGATGCCTGTATAAGGCATCGGGCTGCACTTCCAGCCATCAGGTCCCAATCACTGCAGCGTGGGGACCCGATGGGTGCGGTGTGGGTGCCCGTACCTTCCGTAAACTCTGTAAATGCCACAGTGTTGACCATGGCATACAAGTGGTTAATACGTCAGCATAGGTGTATTCACCAACAGTGTATACAGTAGGGGCCCGGCTGGACCCCTGCTTCTAATCAATCAGGTGCAGCTCCTGCATCTGTCTGATCAGGGCACCGTACATATACGGCACTGGGACTGATGCGCTGGTATCCTATGGGTTAAAGTCAATGAAGCAGTGAGCAGTTCATACAGTTTCTCTTGTTAGGTACTAAGGGGGGAATGTATCATTCTTTTGCATCAGTTTTCTGGTGTACAAAAGTTGCAAATTTTTGAGCAAGTACTGTTTTGTGCCAATTTTTTTTTTTTTTGCAATTTTCTGCCACCCTACCCACTTTTGCAAAAAGTGCAGGTGGGTTGCATGGGGGTCACTCACAGCCTAATACATTTACCAACATGTGCACCAGAAATCTGACATACCTTACATCTGAAATCTACACCGGCTCCCTTGCCGCAGCATCGTACGCCTGCGAGGTTTGTTAATAAGATGAGTGTATGAAACTCCAGCCTTAATTCATTCCCTCCAAAGTATTCTGCTTAGGGTACATGTACATATAAAAGTAATGTTGCTCCAGAAAGCCACACCATCAATAAAGCGCAGCGACAGAAATTTTTTCGGTGGCTTTGCCACAACTGTGGTTGTGTTTTTACATAGGAGGCAGTTGAACTGTATGAATGGAAATCTGCTTTGCATTATCTTGTTTGTGTTTTTGTATGTAGTTCTCAGTACTGCTTTTTTCTTTAGTGTTACACACTACAACTGCCCTATGTGACTGACAGAACCACTGTTGAGAATAAAATTTGACTGTTTTTATATACTGCCTGACCTGTCTTGTTTTACACGACGTCACTGGGTCAGTAACATTTTTGAGAGTTTGGGAACTAGATATGCAAATACCCTCTTTTCTAACAGGAACTTAAAGGCTGTAGGAATACATTTAACTGTAAGGAACTTAGCCATTTCCCACCTCCATCATACAAGCTGAATGCTGAGAAGCATGCAGCATGGAATAACTCCAGGGGAAGCAGGCGGGCGCCCAGCCAACATTCTGTTATAAGGATTCAACAACATGTGCCATTTGTTCTTTATTTAGTAAAGGTTAGAAGAAATGTCATCGGTCTGCATCTTCACTTCCGACTATCACCTTACATCAGTCAGCTCATATACACATCGCTGGTCACTTCATGGATGGATTACACAATCAGAATTCAAAAAGCTACTACTTAACCCTACAGTTTCAGTTGCATGTTAGTTAGTGTTAACCTATTTTTTTTTTTCATTTTAATTTGTTATATTAAAAATACAGTAAAGAAATAGATATGAAGATGAAAAACAGCAAACAACTCATCCAGTAAAGCCCATATTAGCAAAACCTCACAATTCACTTGTCATGATAACCTGACAAATATATTTTTAGACCCTTTTTTCTATTTTTTAGACATTTTTTTTGACAATTTCTCTAATTTTACCACTAACATTCAAAGAGAAAGTGCTATATGTATAACAATGGTACAGATATAACGCCCATGCTATAACACAAAAAGGTGTAAAAGTAGCTTTAATACCCTGGTCATGAAGTGGTTAATATGAGACATTTTTTAGGACACAATTGTGTCTGTATTACAGTGCAGAAACCTCAAAATACGGATACTTTGCAAGTACACTTCGCATTTTCTCACTCCCATCACTAGAAATGACTATCCTCGTCCACAATAGGACATATGGGTGCAGACAGACCGGGTGCGGATGCAGAATACAGTCGTGTGCATGAGCCCTTTATCGTGAAGTACTCATTTTGTAAAGATGGAAATTGCATATGCCTTTTCAGGAAGGCCTGCAGAGAGGGATACGCAATCATGTACATGAACATATGATATCTTTGTGCAGGAGAGCCAATCTGGACCTGTCCTGTGATATCAGAGACATCCAGGGTGTATTATGAGAACCAGGGTTGGATTGGCCATAGACCCTACAGGAAATTTTCCGGTGGGCCAATGCCCCAGAGGGCCACCCAAGTCCTCCTCTCTGCTGCTGACCAAGTACATAATGAGCTCTCAGCAGTAATTAACGCTGTGAGAATCAGGTACTCATGTACCCGGCCAGTGACCGCATTTGCCCCTCTGAATTCACCTGCTGTGGCTCGCACATCACCACCTTAGCGCCCTGCTCCATACTGGAGGAGGAGGACAGAAGATGGTAGCTATTGATGGCTACCACAGAGGGCCAGCTTTTGGGGCAGTATATTGTGCTACACTGTGGTATATGGTTCTGCTGGCATGGTATTTTGAACCCACCTACTTGTGTTGCCCTGCCTTCTGTTAATTTCGAAATGCCTACAAAATAGAGCCACTTTTAGTTTTTTTTTTCCAGGGCCACTTTAAGTTTCCAGTCCACACCTGGCTTTAGGGAAGGGTTTCCTGATTTCACATGAGAATATTGGGCCCTTATATATATGACTTGCAAATGAAGCAGTAACCTGGTTCTGTTCTTGGAGCGTTACATCTATGAGCACGGCTGAATACCCCTACCCAGGGGGAAATAATATTGAAAAGATTGGCTTTTCCTCTGTAATTCGGCTGTTTTTCTGTCTGAGATAACAAGAAATTGTCTGGTCATTGCTTATTCATTCTTGTATCCTTCAGGTGTGTTAAATAGTGTTAACTACATTTACACCACATCTTAGAGCTGTAATGACTAAAGAGGTTCTGGGACTGTAATACTGATAACCAAAGATAGGTCATAAATATCAGATCTTTGGGGGTCCAACTTCTGATTGAAGGAGTGCTACGCCCTGGTAGAAAGATTGCTGTCATCTGCAGAATGCAGTATCTGTATCCTGAGGAGCTGGTAAAGGAATCCAATACAATAATAATATTCTTTTAGGAAATTGCTAAAATGCAATCCTAAAACAGCAAATGTAGCTCAATGCTGGAGCTTCAAATAGATGAAAAGAAATTTAGTGCAGTTCTTGCTTTTTGCTGTTTTCTTAAGCATTTTGAATGAAAAAAAAAAAAAATTGACATTCCTGTGGTTGGAAACCAGTGTGAACTTTTCTTTCTGTTTTCCTGGCACAGCAGACTCCCATGATAATACATTTTTCATATAGCCCTTTCCATAAATGCATGTTTGCGGCCATTACTCTCAGTGATAAATCTCATTAGGCTATGTCTATTTCTGCAGAGAAATCTTTCTCCTACAAGCAATGTACAAGTAACAATGAGGCCATTCATTTTCAATTATATACGCATAAGCCTCGTCCCTTTCATGGCACTATTCGTGGGACTGTCCTGGCAAAATCAGCACTGCTGGCAAATATGATTCTCAGCAGTTGGACCATTACGACCAGAAAGTGATGACATGTCCTAGAGCTATGCCATCCTTTTCTGTGGTGTGAAAACTGCAGGTGTCATTTCATCTGGGAATGATTATGGGATAAGGCCTGTAATATTATTGTACCCAGACCAGTACGTATGGTTGTGTCTGCGCCCGGCGCTGCAGCTCGGTCCTACGCAAGTGAAAATGGACTGGGTCATTAATTACAGATGCCCTATCCTTAGGTCATGTCATCAATATTTGACCAGTGGAGGTTCGACTCAAGGCACCCTCCCCTATCACCTTAGTTCTGGATTGGAACTGAGTAGCAGTGCAAGGCACAGCCACCACTGTGTATATAGTGCTGTGGTAACCACTGAAGGGGGCTTTTAATCAGCTGATCATGGGGTGAGTCATCTACCACTGTTCCAATATTAATGATCGATCCCAGAGGTAGGCCATCAATATTAACCTCTTCCTGATATGGCTATTTTCAGTTACTGCCTTTCCATTGTCACTCCCTGCTTTCCCAGAGCCATAACTTTTTTTTTTATTTTTACGTTCACTCAGCCTTATAAGGGCTTGTTTTTTGTGGGACAAGTTGCACTTTCTAATATCGCCATTAAATATTGCATACAATGTAGTGGGCAGCTGGAAAAAAATCCAAGTGGGGTAGAATTAGAATAAAAACACAAAATTATGTCACGGTTTATGGGTTTTTATTTTTACTACATTCCCTATGCAGTAAAACTGACCTGTGCCCTTCATTCTTCGGCTCAGTATGATTACAGTGATACCACATTTATATATTTTTTCTTCTGCTTTAATAATTTCCAGATCTCAGGTACAGTGGAAGTCCAGTCTTTAAAGATGGCGCCCATTCGCAAGTGGGCGCCATTCGCAAGTGAGATCAGGAAAGGCGTTTCATACTAGTAATAGGCCTGGTTTGCTTTGTCCAGTTAAATGCAGGACACCAGGATGGAAACTGGACAGACCCAATTATAGTCAATGGTGTCCATCAGCGTTCTGAGTGTCATGTGACAGATCTGACACTGCCATCATTTTTCTTGTTCTGCTCATATAATGGAAAAACATCAATGTTAGAGTACTCTGTGGCTTACCTGACCAAAATTGTCTGTATGCCTTGGGTTGGAACCTGAGTATATAAGCAGGTGTGATAATTCACAGTGACCTGTACAAAATGGAACAAACAATTAAAATGAGCAACCTATATATTTGTAATGAGACGTAATATTTTTAGACAGGAGTATTGACTACAATATTAAGTGGCCAACAAAAAACCCATCAGATTGCTGATAGATGCAGCCAGAAAGAACAGAGAAACGTGCAGTGTATATGGGCAACTTGTGGTTTACATTGCCACCATTTTGGGGTACAACATTTTTTGATTGCTTTTTATGTAGTCTTTTTTCTCATGGCAAATAAGCAAAAAACAGCAATTCTGCCGTGCAGGATATATTACTTGATAAATGTATAGTGCAGGTTGCTACATCCGCACTATACATGTGGAGGGGATTTCATTTTTGCATTTTTTCCAGTGAAAAACATTTTTCCAATGGAAAAATGTCTATTTTTTACTTGGATATTTTTTCAAATAAAACTAACTTTTTTTTTAGTCCCAAATTAATGATGCATGGTATTACACATTTGCTCCAGGCACTTTAAACCACTGAAAACGTGCTTAATTTATTTTTTAACTCTCCAGGGACTGGTTTCCATAGACTGCAATAACCTCTATAAACACATGGAAACCATGAAACTTTATATTTTCTACTGATGTAACTGTATAATACTCCCTATATGAATAAAAAATACAATATGGACAGTGATGGCAATGCACAGCTTAGTATGGTATTTGCCCTTCAATTCGTCCTCTGTGCTTTCATTAAAAATGCATATTTTAAATATGGTGTTCTGCTAGTACAGTGGAAATAATAATGAACTTCGGATGCTATAAGTGCCAGTTAGACGTCTAATCTCCTCCTGGCAAACATTAATAATAGTCCCACATTCCTGGAATCTGGGGAAAAGAATGAAATAAATATGGTGTCTATAAAAGAAAAAAAAACTGAAAAAATAACTTACAAAATAATCACACTACACATATGAAAACTAAGATATCTAAAGGTTACTTTATCAATACAATAGCCAAAATAAATGGAGCAACCTGCTCTTTCTGCCTGAACATGATTATTATTAACAAGGTATAGTTATGGAGAAGGATATAAGTGTTTTTGTTAATGTTCTAGTCCATTATTTTCCTCTTTATACAATTTTTTACCTGGTATTTTGACCTTTTGCATAGTTTTTCTAATGTGGGAGCTCTCACGGAACAAAAAGACAGAAAGGCTAAAATTATAACTGCGCTTGTGGTCACAGTTTTAAAGAAGGAAAGAATGAAGAGGTGTATAGGACCACATCCGTAACTCCAGATCCAGCATCCACACAATCAGGGCTCTGCCTATAGTGCACAGCGCACAACTCTTTCCATAACGCTCAGTCTACAAGTCTCTAGTTTCACAAGACTAATACTTGTTCCATGGCGCCTAAGAGCATCACATGACTAAAGCCACGCCTGGGATGTAACATGGAGTAGAAATGGTTATCTACTGTGAATCAACTGAAAAAAAAATAATTTCAAGAAATGCCATATTTTGGATAGCAGCTTTTATGTTTTCTGTAGTCTATATGCACACTATCTACCAGAGTGCGCTACTCCTTGTTTTTCATCTATATCTCTAAGCAGCACCAGTTTGAAAAAGGTCTGTCGGCTAAATCGTGATTTGTACAGCCACCTTCCAATAAATATGACTTGAATTTTACAAGTTCTGTTTTGTGCCTGACTTTTTAAATGGATTATACATGAGTGGTCAATACAAAAAAAAAGCTTAAACAGGACTCATTCCAAGGACTGTACAAAGGACCAGGGGACATACATGTGGAGAAGAGGCAGTTTAGACATCATTTGAAAGCAATAAATGACAAACAGAAAGCATTTAAATCACTAAAACAGGAGGGGAGCGAGAAAGCATTGAAAAACTATAAGGAAAAAAATAGAATATGTAAAAGACAAATAAAAACAGCCAAACTAGAGACCGAGAGATTAATCGCCAAAGAAAGTAAAACTAACCCTAAAATGTTCTTTAATTATATAAATGGTAAAAAGTATAAACCTGAAGGTGTCGGCCCCTTACAGAGTAATGAGGGGGGAGTTGCAGAGAGCGATGAGGAGAAAGCAAAGCTACTAAATATCTTTTTCTCCACTGTATTCACTGAGGAAAATAAACTGTCAGATGAAATGCAGAATATAAAAGTAAATTCCCCATTAAAAGTGCCCTGTCTGACCCAGGAAGAAGTAGAGCTGCGTCTTAAAAAGATTAAAATAGACAAATCGCCAGGACCGGATGGCATACACCCCCGTATCCTAAGAGAATTAAGTAATGTCATCGCCAGACCCTTATTTCTGATATTTAAGGACTCTATACTGACAGGGAGTGTTCCACAGGATTGGCGCATAGCAAATGTGGTTCCAATATTCAAAAAGGGTCCAAAAACAGAGCCCGGGAACTATAGGCCGGTAAGTTTAACATCTGTCGTGGGTAAACTGTTTGAGGGTTTTCTAAGAGATGCTATCTTGGAGTACCTCAATGAAAATAAGCAAATTACTCCATATCAGCATGGCTTCATGAGGGATCGGTCATGTCAAACCAATTTAATCAGTTTCTATGAGGAGGTAAGTTCTAGACTAGACCACAGCGAACCAATGGATGTCGTATATCTGGACTTCTCCAAAGCATTTGACACTGTACCACATAAAAGGTTAGTATATAAGATGAGAATGCTTGGCCTGGGAGAAAATGTCTGTATGTGGGTAAGTAACTGGCTCAGTGATAGAAAACAGAGGGTGGTTATTAACGGTACATACTCAGATTGGGTCACTGTCACTAGTGGGGTACCACAGGGGTCAGTATTGGGCCCTATTCTCTTCAATATATTTATTAATGATCTTGTAGAAGGCTTGCACAGTAAAATATCAATTTTTGCAGATGACACTAAACTGTGTAAAGTAATTAACACAGAAGAGGACAGTACACTGCTACAGATGGATCTGGATAGACTGGAGGCTTGGGCAGAGAAGTGGCAGATGAGGTTTAACACTGACAAATGTAAAGTTATGCATATGGGAAGGAATAATGCAAGTCACCAGTACATACTAAATGGTAAAATATTGGGTAACTCTGACATAGAAAAGGACCTAGGAATTTTAGTGAACAGAAATCTAAGCTGCAGAAACCAGTGTCAGACAGCTGCTGCCAAGGCCAGTAAGATAATGGGCTGCATCAAAAGAGGCATAGATGCCCGTGATGAGAACATAGTCCTGCCACTTTACAAATCACTAGTCAGACCACACATGGAGTACTGTGTACAGTTCTGGGCTCCTGTGAACAAGGCAGACATAGCAGAGCTGGAGAGGGTTCAGAGGAGGGCAACTAAAGTAATAACTGGAATGGGTGGACTACAGTACCCAGAAAGATTATCAAAATTAGGCTTAATCACTTTAGAAAAAAGACGACTGAGGGGAGATCTAATAACTATGTATAAATATATCAGAGGTCAGTACAGAGATCTCTCCCATGATCTATTTATCCCCAGGACTGTGACTGTGACGAGGGGACATCCTCTGCGTCTGGAGGAAAGAAGGTTTGTACACAAACATAGAAGAAGATTCTTTACGGTAAGAGCAGTGAGACTATGGAACTCTCTGCCTCAGGAGGTGGTGATGGTAAGTTCACTAAAAGAGTTCAAGAGGGGCCTGGATGTATTTTTGGAGGGTAATAATATTACAGGTTATAGTTACTAGAGAGGGGTTGTTGATCCAGGGAGTAATTCTGATTGCCTGATTGGAGTCGGGAAGGAATTTTTTTCCCTAAAGTGGGGAAAACTGGCTTCTACCTCACAGGGTTTTTTTGCCTTCCTCTGGATCAACTTGTAGGAAAACAGGCCGAACTGGATGGACAGATGTCTTTTTTTCGGCCTTATAAACTATGTTACTATGTTAGTAGTAGTAGTAATGGCAGATTAAAAAAGACTAGATGCTTAAAGGGTTTCCGAGATTTTTATACTGATGACCTATCCTATGGATAGGTCATCAGCATCTGATCGGTGGGCGTCCCAGGTGTCGGACCTCTTGTGAGCACCGCAGCCTTCTCTCAGCTTTTCCTAGGCCAGTGACGACACCTTCATGTGTCACGTGGCCTAGGAGCAGCTCAGCCCTATTCAAGTGAATGGGTACCAAGCACAGCCACTATACAATGTACAGTGCTGTGCTTGGTTAGCTCAGAGGAGGCCGCGGTGCTCACAGGAGTGATGGTGCCTTCTCAAACAGCTGATCAGCGGGGGTCCCGGGTGTCAGGTTGGTTAGGTCATGAGTATAAAAATCTCGGGAAAACCCTTTTATCTAATACCAAATGGCATTTAGGCTTATAATTAATCTAACAATTAATATCATATAATTCATCTAGAATGGTTGAACTTGATGGACCTGTGTCTGTTTCCAACCTATGTAACTATTAGTGTGGGTTCACATCACGTTTTCCCCATCCTTTTAACATATACAAAAAAAGTATACATTAAACAGATGCCTCAGACTGATGTCATAGGTGGCATTCATTCACCATAGTGTTCCATTGGATACAAGAACGTGGTGTGCTGCATCTTTGTGTCCTTTTTTTGTAACGTATACATCAAACGGAGGCATAAGATGTGATGTGAACCCACCCTTAATGGGAACGTAAAGGGGTGAAGTTTTTAAAGAAGAACTCACGCAAAATTTTTTATTCTCTGATCTGTTAGAAAGGTGCATGATATAATCTGTAGTGATTGTCATTTTCTTATCAGTGACTGTTTCTGTGAGTAAAATCCTCTCTTCTTATTGTAGCTGGGTCATGTGACCAACTCCCTGACCTCCAACTGACCCAGGACAGAAAGCCAGTGACTGCTCTATTCATTCCTATGGAAGCCTCACTTTCAGTCTCATAGGAATACATAGAGAATTAGACTTCCTGTCCACCCATAGTTCTGTGTGTGAGTTGGTGGGTCTAATTGCTGTTCACATGACACAGATAAGAAACTTCAGGATGATACAAGTCAAAAATTCAGACACTGGTAAGAAAATGACATTCACTACAGATTATATCATGTACATTTCTAGCAGGACAAGGAATAAAATTTTTGTCGGGAGTTCTTCTTTAATGTTTTCTGTAATGACAACAGAACAGAATAACATACTGTACAGCAAAACAAAGGTATGAACAGAGCCGTATATACAGAGAATTGATAGCTATAAGCCAGAGAAGTGACAGACTGAGACTAAGAAGCTGGCATTGATTTTCTTTGGTTACTGCATTACGGTAAATCTTCACTAATGACTTCCTGTTTACTAAGAAACCGCTCCTAGACTTAGGTACAAGTTTTCATTACATATGTACGTGGATTTTACGGCATGAAAACTTGTGGGTGCTGCAGGATGATAACATTCAGTGATTTATATTCTGCCTCCAGTGACGCTTTTTCTGTTGTACTTCATTTTATCAGATAGCTATACTCCTGTATCTCCAGCAGTCCCACTGATAATGAAATGGGCGACACTGCGCACCCTCGACCTGCTGCTCCATTCATTTGGGGTGCACACGGTCCCTATTTCATGATTGGTAGGAGATCCAGCAGTCAGACACATAAAATAATCTTACTGGAATACCCCTTTTACCTGAAATTAAAATATATGGAAAAACATACAGTATTTGCAGTTAAAACACTCTTCTGGGCAGGCTTTCTACGAGATTTTCGAGCGTTTCTGGGAGAATTTTTGCCCATTCATCCACAGAAACATTTGTGAGGTCAGACACTGATGTTGAATGAGATTCTACGTTCTACAAGTAGCACTTTCCAAAACTGGAAGCGTATAATTGTCTAAAAGGTCTTGTTATGCTAAAGCATTAAAGGGGTTGTCTGCTTTTATAAAGTTGAAGTGACAAAAAATGGCGAATTGGCCGTTTTTATTTATTTTTTTCTGTTATGCCATTCGCCATATGGGATAAATATTATATTTTAATAGTACGGGCGCACACACACAGCAATACACATGATGTGTATTTCTTTTATTGGTTAAGTATTTTGATTTGGGGGAAAAGAGGGTGATTTAAACTTTTATATTTTTTATTTTAGATTTTTTAAAACTTTTTTTAAAACTTTTTTTAAGTCACCCAGGGTGACTATGACTGGCAATCATTTGATTGCCCATTGTGTTATGTAATGGCTATATAGCCATCATTGAACACTCCATTCCAATATACCAATACAGTGTTGCCATCTGGTGGACTGTATTGTTATATTTTGCTAATAGCTGCCGAAGCCTGATTGAGGCTTCGGTGTATTAGTACTGTGCAACAGACTCCTTGATCTCAGCCAGGGAACGCTGCCGTGGTCACATCTGATTATAGCATCTGTGGAGTTAAATGTATGCAATCAGCCTTATGGTTGATCTCATACATGTGCCATGTATAGCTGTGGCTATGGCGCCCGCTGCATGTGCGAGCGGGCGCCATATTTAAAGATGCGACTTCTGCTGTGCATATACGGCGACAGTTGCAAAGGGGTTAATGACCAGCGCCCTGCATTTCAGCAAGGATGGATGTGGCCTTGCTTTATGTGGGAGAAGTTGTATTATTGTTTGGTTCTGTTTGGAAAAAGAAATGTGCCATTTATATATTTTTTTAAGGAAAAGGAAAATTAATTTTCAAAATTTTTTGTTTAATTTTCACACAGAATAAATGAATCGTACTGTATAAAGCAATTTTTTAAATGCCCTTTGGCTGGGGCATAATTCCTCAAGACATCATAATACAGACATCATATGCCTTTCCATTATAACGGATTGCAGAATAAAATACACTTTTGGTTGTGAATGTACATATTTAGACAAAAATCTATATAAAGATCCATCAAACATAAGTAAATATAGTGTCTGATCTACTAACCTTTGAAGGCTGCCCAGTGCAATGCTGTGTCTCCCTCCAAGTCACTCAGATGTACCTTGGCACCTTTTGCAATGAGATAACAACACAGGGCTGTGTGCCCATACTGAGCTGCGGTGATTAATGCCGTACACCCTTTCTGATCTTCTACATCTATGGAAACTCCTGCTTTCACAAGCAGGTCAACCACAGGGATGTAGCCACTGACTGCAGCCCAATGAATAGGGTGCTGCCCTGTCTCAGACTGACTTGGCAGATTCACAGGTCCTTTACAGTCCACAAAGAGCCCCATCAGCTCTATAGATCCCGCCAGGGCTGCCCAGTGAACTGGCGTGTGTCCCTTTTCATCATAATTTCCCAGAATTGAAGGGCCTTCTTCATCAATTATTTGCTGGCACTTCTTTAAGTCGCTGTCAAAAAATGGTAGAAAGCATGAATTTCATTTCAGTGAAGAAAAATTACAGCCACATTTGCCAAATCTGTCAGTAAGGACGAGGTAAATCAATTTTTACTGTGGGATTTGGCGCTATCACCTCAGTCCAGGCACTCTGCAGATCCTGCTCACCAATTAGAGATCAACCAATCAAATCAAATTGATTTGTCTCATCAAGCAGACTTCTGGAACTGTGACGGGGTGTACCCGAAGCTTCCCTTGCCACCTGATTGACAGGGCTCGACTGCTTGGTTGGCTGTGACAATCTCGCCCCTGTGCCTCTGCTTCAAGTAACACAAGCGCTGAAGCTCTGCACATGCGCTCTACACTTCCAGGTTAATAAGACAGCTATTTTCAAGAAATTGTTAGCCATATTGCCTCCTTTGCTGGCTGGATTCATTTTCTCATCACATTATACACTGTTTGTTTCCATGGTTACAGCCATCCTGTAATCCAACAGCGGTGGCCGTGCTTGCACACTATAGGAAAAAGCACCAGCCTATGTGAGCTCCTATGATCTCAGCCACCGGAGAGGCCGGCACTTTTTTTCTATAGTGTGTAAGTACAACCACTTCTAATGTATTGTAGGGTGATCATAACCACGGAAATGAGCAATGTATAATGTGATGAAAAAATGAGTGAACCCAGCAAAAGAAGCAATATGGAAAATCACAATACATTGGTAAGTGGCTTGTATTAACTTCCTCTACATCATAAGTGCTACTTGCTGAAGTCAGAGAACCCCTTTAAAGTCTCCATACATATTTCTATGTACATAACAACTAATATCAGAATGGCTATCATCAGGCAAGATGTCACTTTAAGCCTACATTGTAAGCCTCCTGAATTGTATCCATGCTGCTTAAAGGGGTTCTCCGGGAAATAAGAAAATAACATTTCTGAAAATACTTAAATATTACTTTATTATAAATATATTCCCAAATACCTTTCATTAGTTATAATGGCTTGTTTTGTCTATGGAGCAATTATCAGGGGAAATAAAATGGCCGCCGTCCTATTAGTACACACAAAACCTGTCCTAATCACACATGGGGACAAGTTACTTCACAACACTGCGGTAAAGAGCCGCCTCATCCTCCTCTCCGCTTGTCAGAGAATATGATCCTGAATACAGCTTATAAGAACTTTAGCTGAATCTCTGTGGGAATGGAGTTCATGAGGAGACATGAAGTACAGAGAGGATGGACAGGACAGACTGTGGTAATGGAGACTGCATACAAGAGCTGCTGCTCATTAGTCACATCCCCACCCTCCTCTCTGTCTCCTCATGAACTCCATTCCTACAGAGATTCAGCTGAAGATCTTCTCACTTGTATTCAGGAACATAACACCTGACAAGCAGAGAAGAGAGGAGGATGAGGCAGCTCTTTACCTCAGTGTTGTAAAGTAACTCTCAGTAAGCTCTGCTGTGTGATTAGGACAGGTTTTGTGTGCACTAATAGGACGGCAACCATTTAGTTTCTCCTAATCATTGCTCCCTAGACAAAACAAGCCATTATAAATAATGAAAGGTATTTGGGAATATATTTATAATAAAGTAATATTTAAGTATCTTCATTTTCTTAATTCCCAGAGAACCCCTTTAATCAAAATAATATCTGATGACTATTCATTAGGGGCTCTGGCTATGTCCAGCACACTTAAAGGGGTTGTCCCATGAAAAATATTCTCGTATTCAAACCAGCACCTGGATCTGAATACTTTTTTAATTGCATGTAACTAAAAATGTATTATACCTACTGAGCTATTACATGAAATCTATCTGTATAGCACCAACTGCTGTTTGCTCTTTTTCTAATTTCTCTGCTCACTGAGACGGAAGTACATGGTCAGTTCCATCCTTCAACTGCCACTAGCTGCAGCAGACAGGACTTGCCCTCTGAGAAAGGACACGCTCCCTAAACTGCAAGCTTAAAATAAATCCAGCAGAACAATTGGAGCAATGAATGGGGAGATCTCTGGATGCATGTGATATACAGGTCTGGTTCTAGCTTTGATAGAAGAAGGTTATCCTATACTAGATTATGGATGATTTTCATCTTATTCATGGGATAACCCCTACTAAACTGTACATAAATAGACAGTTTCATCTGCTGGCCAATAGTTAATGGGACTGGTTACAGTGATACATGTGAGAGCATTTCCACCTAAAAAAATTATTGCCTTAAAGGGGTACTCAAGTCATTTAAAGGGTTCTCTTAGACTAGGAACCCTTTTCACATGTACGTACAGGCAGGGCGAAATAGCTTAAAAAAAAGACTGATCTGTTGCCAAGCTCCCATCTCTTCTGCTTTCAGTCCCGACAGGCCCGGAACTGTGATGTGATGTCTACGTGCATGTCACTGCTGTCGGCCATGTCTGCAAACGTCCCAGCTGACTGGCATGTAGATGGCACGTCACACTTCCAGTCCACCTCGGTGCTGGATCCAGAGTGCTAATGACAGGTGAGTCATTGGGAGTTGGGACATTTTTACAGGATCACAGAGACCAGTTTCAATGGACCTACATACAGTGACATGACAGAGTATATAAATTTAGGAAGCGGATGGAGCGGCTGCCGCGACGCGTCTGAAAGATCGATCTTGACTAGCCACGGGAGTCAGGGGAAGTGAAAAAGTTGCTAGGGACCCTGTTCAAAAATTTGCTGTGGGGCCCAGTCTTTTCTACTTTTGCCATTGATTGTGAGTCATTTGATGGAGAATGCACCATATTTCTATTCCCAGTAAGCTTCTTATGCTTCTACTCCAGCTAATTAGCTATAAACCCTATCCTGTAATTGGAATGGTGTGAATTGATCTCAGGGCCTATTTTTAAAATCCATTAGTCCCCGCTGCAACACCTACAGATACACTGTACATATGTGCATACAGGTCATTAAGCTATTTACTGAGCGATTAATGCAGACTTTATATGTACTGAGTACCAACAGCTATTTTAACCCCTTAGTGACCAAGCGATTTTTTTCATTTTCTCGTCACATTCCCAGAGCTATAACTTTTGTTATTTTTCCATCCATGTGGCCATATGGGGGCTTGTTTTGTGAAGGACAAGTTGTAGTTTTTAATGGCACCATCTTGGGCCACACATAACTTACCGATTAATTTTTATTATCTTTTTTTGGGGGGGTTGCTAAAAACAGCAATATTACCACGAGTTTTTATGTAATAAATTTTGCAGCATTCATTTGTTTGCATAAATGACATGATAACTTTATTCTCTGGGTGAGTACAATTACAAAACGATACTGAACACATATAGGTTTTTACATTTCTTGAGCACAATAAAAACCCTATATAAAAAAAAAAAAAAAATGTTTTTGCATTGCCACATTTTATTCTGTTTTTGTTGTCGAATAAGTAAAAAAACAGCTTTTTTATGGCATTCGCCATACGAGATAAATCACATGATAATTGTGTATCGCAGTTCGTTATGGATATGACAATACCAAATATGTGGAAAAAGACGGGGTGTCCCATGAAAAAGTAGCCTGCCTCCAGAGATAGTATGAGATGAATGAGCAAGTGGATTGTTTTTTTTAATTACCCACAAGTCACACAAGATGCTGAAATTGGTCCCCGCTCCACATCTATGCATCTTTGGGCACGTCAGATTATGTTGGCTGATACTGTTTGTAATGCTGCAGAAGAAAAAATGTCCTGCTTTTTCCATCAAGATTGGGTAATATGCCGCACCTCAGGGACCTCACTGGAACGGGTTCATGGGCTGTTTACAGAGGAGCAAACGGTGAGCAAGGGGCTACGGCCACCACGTTCCCCAGACTTGTCCACATGCAATATTTATCTGTGGGGAAATCTAAACTGTGTATGATAATGACAGCCCTGGCCTGTGTGCTGCAGTCTGTAATACACATGGCAGGCTGCTGCACTCTTGTTATCATAGCACAGCAGGCCAGGGCTGTCATTACCATACTGTGCAAAACAGTTTACTAGAAGCTCCTGTGTTGCACTGAAAGAGTTAATAGGACAGCTCTGATCCGGAAAAGAAAGGGTTACCCAGGCACTGCTGTAATGTTGTGATCCAGGGTAGCAGGAATGAAGGACGAGCAGCTCAGCCAATAAAAGAGAGGAGGCAAGTCAGGACAGCCAATCAGATGTAAGACCCTCCCTGTCTGCAGTTTATACCAGAGAGTAAAGACATGTGCTTCTGCCTGGGCTCTTAGGTTTGAGGGGAAGGGGGTGCATTGCATAGTGTATACTGTGTGTATGGAGGGGAGGGGGGTAGTGACTAGTGTTGAGAGAACTTGTGTTTTAAGTTTGGCGTCCAAAGTTCAGGTACGTGTTATCGAAGAATCCCGTTATGGATTCCGAAATCCTTTATGGTCCGTGGTAGCGGAATCCATAATGGGATTCTTCGATGACACGAACCCGAACTTTGGATGCCGAACTTAAAACACAAGTTCTCTCAACACTAGTAGTGACTGCATAGTGTGGGGAGGGTGGGGGGCACAATGACAATAAAGTGAAATCACACGCCCTACTGGTGTGTCTACATCACCTAGGTTCACCTCACGTTTCAATTTCCATTCTTCCGATCTGTCAGAAGAACAGAGAATAAAAAAAGTAAATAATAAAAATAAAAAAATCCTTTATTTTGTAGCTATTTTCGTGTGAGATCTGTTATTTTAGACAGGAGGAAAAGTCCTCCACACAGGACTTTTCCACCTGTCAAAAAAAAAAAAAAAAAAAAAAAAGGATCTTAGATGGGAATGGCTAAACGGGATGCAAAATAAGCACAATGGATGCTCAAAATAAAGGATTTCTTTTCTTTTTTTATTCTGTCAGGTCAGAAGAATAGAAAACGAAACGTGATGTGAACCTGACCTTACTTATATACTATACCCGCCTAATGAAAAGGATTAGTGATGAGCGAAGCGAGCGCCGCATGCTACATCCGAAGTCGCTTCGTTCAAAACTTCGGAATAACACGTTTGGTAACTTGAGTTCAGTTCTAAGTCGTAAAGTGGTTTTCCACTTTAAAAATGAACTATCGAAGTTATTCAACAAAGTCTTGCGCAACCACGAATAACTAACTTCAGCTCATCGGAGCCCATATATTTTAATACTGCTCATCACTAAAAAGATCATTGTATTGGACCCGCCAAGTGTTATGACGGTTTGCTGAACCCGCTCACATGGCCTGACCCCGCCTTCTACCAGTTTGGCCCTGCCTACAACATGGGTCCATTTGCATGTTATTTCCCAGGGCCACTTTCAGTTACCAATCTGCCCCTGTCTGCCATCAATCATGTAGCACAGACTGTTGCCTGTTGCGTGTCTATATAAAGAGGGTCGTCAAGGGCATGCTTCCCACCATAATAAACCCCCAGACACCTCCATTATAATAAAGATTTCTATCCAACCACCCTGATAACTTCTATAGCAGGGATCAGAAACCTCCGGCACCCCAGCTGTTCTGAAACTACAACTCCCAGAATCCTTTGTTCACTTCTGTGGGAGTTACAAAAACAGCCGAGCAAGTGTGCATGATGGGAGATGTAGTTTCACAGCAGCTGGAGTGTCAAAGGTTGCTGATCCCTGCTCTATAGGGTCTATCTTTCGGGTTATACACCGCCACATCCACTACTAATAATTTCTATGGAATAACAGCCATATCTTTTCTATCTAGAAACTAGAATGCAGTGATAAGCAACTCCGTCTGCCTAAAGACTACTACTCCCAGCATGCACAGACAGCTGTAAAGCACCCTTCCTACTGTATGCAGAGCTGAGGGAATTTACCATTCCTTGACTGCTTTGAATATATCTGCCGTGCAGCTGCTGTCCATGCTGTCTCCTTCCCCTGGGGCACCACAAGTCTCCGCAGTCGGTGTAGTCCAGGGTCTCCGCTGTGAGGTGAGGAGTCCCCCTCTTCCAGCAGGAACTTCTGGTGGGGGTTCCAGTGGCAGCTGTGTGGAGAAGTTTCCTGTCAGGACAGTGTCCCTGCGTTATCTCCAGAGAGAGGGTCACATAGCAACAACGTGCGGCTCAACAGTCACCACAAACGCTGTAGTGTGTATGCTGTATAGGAGGAGGACACAACAGCGAGGTCGTTGTCTGTAATTACAGGTTCATGTGTCACAGCACTCATTGTATAGAGCAGCGCTCCTCCTGTATACAGCTATACATACAGTCCAGCTAGGGGAGGGGGCAGGTGTGGCTACACTGCCGAGCAGCCTCGTCATTCGGTGTTCTAGGAAAACTGGTTGATTCAGTAGTGACTGCTGAATAGAATGAAAGCAGAAAAACTAAAGTTTAGGAGTTTGTTTTTTTTCAGTGAAAATAATTGACAAGTTTGGGTCTCAAATCCAGATACCAATCTCAAACCACAGAGATGCACACAACAGCCCTTGACTCCCATTATAAAGTATACTTTATCTGGGGGAGATTTATCAAACTGGTGTAAAGTAGAACTGGTTTAGTTGCCCATAGCAACCAATCAGATTACACCTTTCATTTTCCAAAGCTGTGAAAAATGAAAGGTGGAATCTGGTTGCTATGGGCAACTAAGCCAGTTCTACTTTATGCCAGTTTGATAAATGACCCCCTCTGTGTTTGTGGGCTTTACACTGGAAATTTTAGTAGACTGTAGTGTACTATGCCAATATAGTTAGGAAGAAAGGGTATGCCTACAGATACCAGCTGAGTCTTTATTGCCCTGACAAGTGGTGTATGACCCTCTAGGGTCAAAGTGACAGTGACATATGGCCATGGGTAAGTGGATCGTAGCCAGTAGTCACAAATATCCTGCAGTCTTGGATATTTCATGATCGGAGGTCTGATATAGGGGTCTGAGGATCTGATATGGGGGTCTGATCTGACATCTGATATGGTGGTCTGATATGGGGTTCGAATCTGACATCTGATATGGGGGTCTGATATGGAGGTCTGATCTGATATCTGATATGGTAGTCTGATATGGGGGTCTGATCTGACATCTGATATGGTGGTTTGATCTGAGGATCTGATTTGGAGGTCTGATATGTCGGTCTGATTTGATGTCTGATCTGAGGTCTGATATGGTGGTCTGATGTGAGATGTTATATGGGGTTCTGATCTGAAGGATGAGAGGGTATTTTTTGTACTGGCGCACATTATAAGGAGAATTATTACTACTAGGGGACTACTGTGAATGTTATTTCCATGTTATTTTTGTACCCTATGCCATTATTTGAGAATACAAAATGTCCCATGTAGAGATGAGGGAAATTCCTAAAATTCATTTCAGTTCCGATTCTAGTGAGTCAGATTTCAGATTACATTCTGTCCGAATAAATTCGACCCAAATCGAAAGTGCCCCAATTGCCCTGAAAAGTGGTGTATGTTGCTCTAGGGTCAAAATGACAGTGACATATGGCTATGGGTAAGTAGATGGTTGCCGGTAGTAACAAATAGCCTGTTTAATAACACTGCAGGCTTGGATATTTTATGCAGTCCAAAAATGATACCCAGTATGGGTAGAAGCAATGGCTTTTTAACTCATACACGCACCACAATGTTTGTACGTGATTGGTGCAGTGTAAATGTATAGAGTGGGCTCACACGCTGACCCCAGAATACAGCCGACACCTGGTCACAATGACCAGGATTGAAGATAACACTGATCCTGGTAATTTAACCACCTAACCCAGGGATCAGCAATCTATGGCACTCCAGCTGTTGTGAAACTACAATTGCCAGGATGCTCTATTCATTTGTATGTGAGAAGAGCATGTATGCATGCTGGGAGTTGTAGTTTCACAACAGCTGAAGTGCTGGGGGTTGCCTACCCCTGACCTAGCTTTTCAATTGTTGAAAGGCTAGGTGCACCCCTGCCACAAAGCACTAAGGGAAGGGGGCCCAAGCTGAACTCTTGCACCAGGGCCCATAAGTCTTTAGCTACGTATGCCGTTGTCTGCTTCCCATTCATTTCAATGGAAGATGCAGCACTGATTCTGCCCCAATATAAAACATACTGCTTATTTTTCCCACGTATAAGAAAAAAGCTGCTGCTTTCCATTGAAATGAATGGGAGGCTGTTTTGAGGTGTTTTTTGGAGCAGATTTTGAGACTCTAAAATCAGCTCCAAAAAACTCAGCATGAACTGGCCCCTATGGTGCAGATTTGTGTTCAGAAAACCTGCAAGAAATCTGCAAGAAATCTGCACCAAACTGCGCATAACTCTTCACTTTTTAACGTGGTTTTGTTGTGTCTTCTTGTGCAGTTTTAATGTGGTTTTTGGTGCAGATTTGATATGGCTTTGCGGCAGATCTCACCCTTCCATTGGAGAGGGTGTAATCTTCAAAAAGCTGCAAAAAAACTGCAAAAATTGACATGCTGCAGATTTCAAAATCTGCAGCATTTCCTACTGGGATTTGCATCCACACCTGTCCCTTGGTTTAACTTGATGGACTTATGTCTTTTTTCAACTGTATTAGCTATGTAACTATGTAGCTATAGCAGGTCATTTTCCACACCAAAAAAAGCAAAGTGTACATGATATTTCTCTAATCTCATATACTTGGTGGTACTGTATTACGCTGCGTTTTTTTCCTGAACGAAATCCGCATGGTGTGCAGGCACCCTTAAAGAAGAACTCCCGCAAAAAATTGTATTCCATGTCCTGCTAGAAATGTACATGATGTAATCTGTAGTGAATGTCATTTTCTCACCGGTAGCTGAATTTTTGAGTTATATCATCCTGAAGTTTCTTATCTGTGTCATGTGACTAGGAATTAGACCCACCAACTCGCACAGCACCTTATGTGTGGACAGGAAGTCTAATTTTCTATGCATTCCTATGGGAACCTCACTTTCAGTCTCATAGGAATGAATAGAGAAGTGACTGGCTTCCTGTCCTGGGTCAGTTGGAGGTCAGGGAGTTGGTCACATGACCCAGCTACAATAAGAAGAGAGTGGAAACTCTCAATTTCAGCCTCTGATAAGAAAATGACAATCACTACAAATTATATCATCATATCAAAATATATCACCTTTCTAACAGGTCAGAGAATAAAAATTTTTGCGAGAGTTCTTCTTTAAAGGAAACCTGTCATCTCCGAAACACCCCCTGAACTAGAGTAAGTGGTGTATAGTGTAAGTGATGCTGAATCCAAATATGTAAGTTTTATCTTCATATTTGCTTCCATTCTGACGCTGTGCTCCCACAAACCAGCAGTAAAATGCAGTCAGTGGACTCCAGTGCTCACTCACATAATGGAGAGGACTCAAAGAAGAGTCCTCTCAATGCATTTGAGGTTTGTGGGAGCACTGCATTGGAATGGAAGTGAGTATGAAGATAAAACTTACATATTCGGATTCAGCATCACTTACACTATACACCGCTTACTCTAGTTCAGGGGGTGTTTCGGAGATGACAGGTTCCCTTTAAGCACACAAATTAAAGCTCCATCTAAATTAATCTGCACAAATAGGATCATTAAATAATCAGACAGACCCATATTTCATTAGAGAACCGGAGGGAGAGCTGCAGACTACTGTTCAGCGAAGCAAGCTTCAGATACTTCATCCGAAGTCCCTTCATTCAGAACTTCGGAATAATACTGTACGGAGATCCGAGTTCAGTTCCAATTTTAAAAAGTGGTTTTCCGCTTTAAAAATCAACTATCAAAGTTATTCAACGAAGTCACGCACGACATCGGATGCCATACATTCTAATACTGTTCAGAGACAGATCTCCGTACAGTATTAGGCCCCATTCACACGACCGTATGAATGGGGCCGTATCTATCCGCAAAAATGCGGGAATAGATGCGGCCCCATTCACCTCTAGCTAGCTCCGTGCCGCGGCTCTTTTGAAGCATGTCCTATACTTTTCCGTGCGCACGGACAAGTATAGGCATTTTCAATGGGGCCGCACGGCATGTGTTCCAAGCGCTGCAGAACACACGCTGGGCGGCCCCCGTACATTTGCGGGTCCGCAGTAATGCGCAAATATATGGTCGTGTGAATGGGGCCTTATTCTGAAGTTTCCAAAGCATCCAAAGCTCTCTTCACTCAACACTACTGCAAAGCAAATTCTTACCCCAGCAGATGTCATCATGCACACCAAAATCTATCTCGTTAAGGTTCAGAAGAATTCATACAAAATTCTTCCCAAATCAAAGCAATGTATAGTCCAGTAAGTGACAGCTACTGGAGATGTGAGAAAGCTTTCCTACATATTTGGTGGGGATGGGAAAATCTGACTCCATTTTGGCAACAAGTTTTCAACATTACTAAAGGAATCAGCAGAATCTGTCTCCTTCCCAAACCTGAAATAGCCTTACTTTCTCTTTTCCCACCTAAATAGCCAAAACAAATACTAAAACCTTATTACCTATATGTTAGCAGCACGCATACTTATACCAATCCACTGGAGAGCTCAGGAAATACCATTTATTTTACACTGGCTTAGTAGAGTGGATAGAATTTAGAAGAACTGTCACACCAGGAATTACATTAATCAAACTTTCATAAAAAATTGGTCTATTTGGACATCCCATAGAGCACAACTTTATAGGTCAAGTAGGTAAAGGGGTTATCCCATGAGTAATGTAAAAATAAAAACCTGATATCATATAGTACATGGCTGCCTCATTGTAACAAACTTAGAACCAGTCCTGTACCTCACAGGGATCCTGAGATATGCCCATTCATTGCATCAATTGCTCTGCTAGATTTATTTCAAGCGGGCAGCTCAGGGGGCATGTACTGTCTCAGGGGGTGTGTCCTTTCTGCTGCGGCTGGTGAATTGGACAGAGAATTTAGAAAAAAGGCAAACAGCAGATAGATTTCAGTGAATAACTCAGTGGCTTTACTAAATTTGATTCCAAAGCTATATTAATCAAGAGAGGTGACATTAATTGGAACAGACAAAAAACCTGGGGTATTAACCTTTGGGTATTAACTCTAAAGTCTCCTCTAATACTCATCCTAAGGCTACATTCACACGGCCATTGTTTTCAAGGCCTCTGAGCTGCATATTTTGCAGATCAGATCCGGACCCATTCATTTCTACAGGGCCACAAAAGATGCGGACAGCACACTATGTGCTGTCCGCATCCATTGCTCCGTGCCGTGGCCCAACAAAAAGAATAGAACATGTCCTATTCTTTTCTGCAATTGCAGACAAGAATAGGCATTTGTATGATATCTGCAGCATGTGCCGTCCACAAATTGCAGAACACACATGGGCTGGTATCAGTGTTTTGCGGATCCGCAAAATACAACGGTCGTGTGAATGTAGCCTACTACTTCCCCCAACTAATCACAGTTCACATTATCAAATACCTTCTTGCCACCTGTTCTCAATAGAGCTGGCTCCCCTGTATATATATCCTCTACTCACTGTGCTGAGCCACTATACCAATAGACACCTTTTTCCTCCATACAAATCTACTTTACAGGGGCATATACTTTCCTGTAAAAAATGACAGGCAGGCAAAAAGCTCCAATAAAAAATGCCATATGGTAAAACACACTATATGGGCAAAAACGCTTCAAAATGGCTAAAGAATACTGTAAAAAATATTGTCAGGCACTTTTTGTGGCTCCCTAAGGAACACTGATGTTACCATTTACGTAGCTGTATGAGTACCATTTTGGGGTGTATAAAATGTATTTATTAACTATTTAAATATATAATATTATTTATTTGGGGAGTGGGGGAGGGAGCGGTTGAGTGGAAAAGAACTCATGGGACTCTAACCCATTAACAAATAACACTGAATCTTTTAACAGTGCTTTTGATAATGTGGATTTAAACCCCCAGAAATGTAACTCGTATTGCTCTACAAGTGATAAAGTATTAAAAATTAGGCACTAGGTAAAACAATATAAAGGTCCACGCAGGAATATGAGTTATGTAAGGCTAGCCAGGAGCGCCATCTAGCAGTGGCTGATAAGTACTACAATGTGAGCAGCAGGCATATACTTTCACTGCAGGAACACATAAGGACTGCACCTCACCTCCTAAGCCCCCTGCGCCGTATCTTAATCAGAGACAACTGGAGGAGGAAACAGAAAATGGCAGCTATTGATGGACACCAGAAAAGGGACAACTTTTAGGGCAACATAATGTGCTGCACTGTGGTATGTGGTTCTGATGGGACAGTATTTTGCCCTGCCTTCTGTTAATTTGGAGCCCGCTACAACATGGGGCCAATTTAAATTTTTTTTTTCCAGGGCCACTTTAAGTTCCCAGTCTGCCTTAATTTAGACACACCAAGAATCATCCAGATTACTGATCAAGCCTTTCATACAGACACAACTCCCCATTGAACAGTGAGGTTGGCACTTGTAACTTATAGAGGTGTAGACTGTGTTGCAGTGACGGGCCGTTACAATCCTCAAGTGCTGTTTTGACCCCTCTAATCTAGACTGACAAACTTGCGGATGTTATAAGCTTATGTGCTTGGTCACTGTAATACGATCTCTGAGCACTGACTTTTATGTGTTTGTTTGAATTTTTGTTGTCATGCTGCCTGCTTGAATCTATGGTAACAGCTTGTACGGGGCAGTGCCGTAATACTCAGTGTAAAAGCCATCTATTGGGACTTTACCGTAATGCATGTTATATAGGGGCACTGGTAGCGCACTGGTGTATATAATGTACACTGTATACGACCGTGGCAGTAGTATATTAATGTGCTCTAGGGTATCTTTAAAAATAGTATTACATTATTATTTCTCTCTTGCCCAACAAGTGACCCTATTGCGGCACAGATTTGTTGCCGTACGATGGGGTTATGTCAGTGATCTATTTGCATTAATATATATATATTATATATATATTTTAACTCAACTGTATTATGAATGATTATTTTTATAAGTTCTCATGAGTTGTGAGGGTTAAATGCAGGCAACATGTTTTAATTTTAATCAACTGTACAAGTGTTGAGCAAATCGGACTTCGATTCGATTTTCTGAGAAAATTTTATATCCTGCGAAACCGAGTTTCCTCTTGCTTCATGGGAATGAACGGTTAAAAAATACTTACCTCATACTTGCAAGGAGCCGGTCGCTGCCATCTTGATTGAAGATCCCATGCGAAGTCTCCGTGCGCGGTGACCTATGACGACACCCGCTGGCCAACATGAGCTAGATCTTTAATCAAGATGGTGGCGACTGGCTCTTCGAAATCAAATGGATAAGGTAAGTATGATTTTATGTTATTTATTTTTATTTTACACTGTAATATCAATGTCAGATATAAAAATACGGAAAGCAATCAATTTTTTTGCGGACATGCTGAACTGTCCGCAAAAAAAAACAGATCCATATTTTTGCGGACAGCATATGGCCGTCTGAATGAGCCCTAAATCTTAAAGGTATTTCAACTTCAAATAAGTCATCATTCTCAGATTGGTGGGAGTCTAGCACCGAACACCCCCTCCAATCAGGTGTTTGCTGCAGCTACCGGACGAGTCTGGAAGCAGAAGGCTCCATCAATGGTAGTTGGGGTGCCAGCAACCTACAACTCTGTTCCCAGTCACTTGATTTGGAGCCGAGCTGTAGCATGATGGCACAGTCACTACTCCTTCCAGTGCTGTCCACTGCTTAGATGCTGGTGCCATCAGTTGTTGACAATAGGTGATCAGTGTGGGTGCTGGTTGTTAGATCCCCATTAGAGATGAGCGAACGTGCTCGTTACTAGCACTGTAGCGCTCGGCTTCCCTGCGAACGAATGCCCGCAGGCATTGCGGATCTGTCCTCAGCTGCATGTAAGTCAGTGGGGACGGATCCATTTGGTAGGACACTTTCAGTCGGGTGAGGAGGACGGATCCGTTTGGTATGAGTATCATACCAAATGGATCCGTCCCCATTGACTTACACGCAGCTGAGGACGGATCCGCAATGCCTGCGGGCATTGCGCAGGGGAGCCGAGCGCTACAGTGCTTGTAACGAGCACGTTCACTCATCTCTAATCCCCATCAATCTGTTATCAATGTCTAAAAGCTAGAATATGTCTTTAAATCACACAGATTCCTACAACGTAATCAATTTACGACACTGAAAACCCCTTTAACTCCTTAATGACCTTTTTTCAATAGCACCAATTTGGAATACATAACATGAATTGGTTAACTTTTGAAATCTATTTCTGGGAGAAAATGGAAAAGCATAAATTCTTCCATTTTTTTGCACTTTAAGATTGTGCTATTCACTGTAACTAAATGTTAGCTTTGTTCTATGGGTCAGTTCAATAATGGTGATTCCAGATACACTCCTCAACATTGAAACTGCAACACCAAGAAACAAAAGTCGTGAAATTTTGGAAATCAGAGGAACGAAGAACATGTTAATGATATGCAAACTTTTTTTAAAAAATGGAAACAAAATATTTTTTTCAAAATTCTATATTTATTCAGAATCAAGTATGAGAGCTAGGGGCTGAAGTATACTTTACTTACATGCCTTCACATGCTATTAATAGGTGTCTGAAGAATGTTCTGGCACGCTGAATGTTCTTGGCCACGCAAATTCTCAAAATCTGCTCTGGCCACTCCCTTTGCAATTGCCGACCAATGACGTCTCAATTGTTTTTGATGAAAGGCAAGTTCAGAGACACTGCAAGCCATGGTAGCACGTTTAGGCCATGCAGGCTGCTCATAGTAGCACAAGCAACATGTAATCTGCCATTGTCCTTTTCAAAAATGGCTCTTGGGGCACTTTGGAGAAATGGTTGTACCACTGGTTCCACCACCAAATCAAAGTAATGCTGAGCTGTTAGTGTACCTGAAATGAAGATTAGAGGGTACCAGCAACCATACATTATGCCACCCCACACCATAATGTGTGATACACCATAATGACCAGTGTGATATTCCCTTGAATTCCTCTTTATGGCGTTGCCCACAGGGTTCCAGACCAATCTCATTGCAGCCAAGACAAAAGCATGACTCATGAATGAATGAGTGGATTGATAGATCTTCATTCCAGCCTCCAGTCCCATCTTGCTGTGCACCAAGAAAGCCTTTGAGAACGGTGGCATCAATGGAATACCTGTGGCTGTATGTCTGGATCGTATTCCAATGTTGTGCAAATGTATTCCGATGGTTTGTGTAGACACTGTTTGCTGCCCTAGGCTTGAGATATAATGTTCAATTTCACTTACAGTACAGAGTGAATCACTACCCACCATGATTATAACCAGAGGATCTATTCATGAAGAGGTTCGCCTCTGTGCATCTCTTGATGTCATTCCAGTTCATCATTCTCCCAATTACCGAGGCACACACAATGTTGAACAGTCCTGACATCTTGGGGTGGCCATGTAGCAATCTGCTTGAGTGATAAACCAAGGTCTCTCAGTTCAAGGATTCTTTATCTCTCAGTTTGTGGCAATAACTGACACATGGACGGAGGCACAATCAACCCACAATGTAGTTTTCAATCTAGCTTTTATGTCCCGCTCACATGCCACAGATTGGAGCTAGGTGCCTGAAAATGTGATCATTTGGAGACCTTAGCAACACCCACTACTTTCTCGATTTGCATAACGGCTTGTCCTTGGTGTTGCAATGTTAAGTATATTATGTTTTACCACTTCTGCACAATAGCACATTTTATGAAAAAACATTTTTATGTCTCTGCCATAACTTTTTTATGTAGGTGTATGGGGATTGTTATTTTTAAATAGTTTCTTAAAAACTTTTGGAAATAAAAAACAATTTTTAATGGATTTTTTTTTTACTGTGAATACTTTTTTCAGTGAATAATTTTTGATAGTCCCGGTAAGAGACTTCACATGGGGATCTGCTGATTGCTGTATACTATACTTTGGTATACCAACTCATTATTGCCTGTTAGTAATAAACATAAAGCCATGGCAGTCCGGGCGGCATACGTTAGGCCCCTAGCTGCTGGCAACACATTGGTGTTAGGTTTGATCTGATCACATTGGAGTAGGATGTCAGTTAGGTGAAAAGCAAAGATTTCTGGGAAGTGTAGTTCAATAGTGAGGGAGTAAATAGCTAAGTACTTGAGCTATGTAGTCAGTTTAACGACCATAACTTTTTGATTTGTTGGGGTTTCTTTCATAACACCTAGGATTGTTCTGTTTTGTATGACGTGTACAAAAACATTTTTAATTATAGTTCTTTATTCTTCAAAATGGACACCAAAATAAATGATTAAAATTGGTTTCCTATTTTGTGAAGGAGTGACTGTGCAGCAGTTGGTGTTGGTATGGGTACTTTTTCCTTTATTTGTATTTAATTAGTCATTTTTTTATTTATATGTGCGTATGTTTTTGGTACATAATATGTCCCCCAAGAGATTATAAAATGACACTCTTACACTTACATTGTTTTTTTCATTTTGCAGTTTTCCATTGTAACTTGGAGGCCTGAGGAAGGTCAAAACAACCCCTTGTGGTGGCACTTGTGACTGGCAGAGCTGATCTGTGTTGTTGACGTGATCACCAGGTCCAATAAAGACAGCGCCATTGTCACTTCCTCTGTTCACAGTTTAGCACTCGTTGCTTGCAGTGCAGCCTGCAAAACAGAAGATACAAGTGGTTATATACTGCTTCTATCCTTTCCTCATGGTCCCTGTCTGTCAGAGCACTGGTCCTACTAGATTCTAGGAGCGTTAATGCAAAGATGCCAAAAGATGATGCTACAGAGTTTGGAAACTGCACTGCCTGTCATCCAAAGGACAGTTGTTAAGGGGTTAAAAAAGGTATGATGGACAAGACATTATTAGCAAATTCAGCAGTATTACAAATATGTGATACATGCACAACTTGCTGCCCACACTGCCTCTAGTTGTAGCCCCTGTCCTGCTATAAATGCACAGCTGACCATATAGGCAGAAGATCTGTTGTGTCTGACGATTCAGCCCCAGCGGAACTATAATGAGTGTTTTCCTTCATAGTAAAGAGAGGACTCATTTGTTAAAGCAGTCTCCTGTCACACAGGCATAGCATGAAAATGTGTGACAGGCCCTGGTACATCTCCCCTAAGCCAGGGATGCCCAACCTGCAGTCCTCCAGCTGCTGCAAGACTACAACTCCCAGTATGCCTGGACAAACTACAGCTATTAGAGTATGCTGGAAATTGTAGTTTTGCAACAGCTGGAGGGCCGCAGGTTAAGTATCCCTGCACTAAGAAGTTTCTGTGCCTGCTACACAGTTACAGGTAATATCTGTGTGACAGGAGCCTAAAATAAACAGTGAGCACTCTATTAATTAGGCAGAGTATTCCAACTTATTAATAGTATGGGCGAAGTGCCCCTACTTATTAATAGTGTGGGCGGAGTGCTCTTACTTAGTAATAGTGTGGGCAGAGTATCCCTACTTATTAATAGGGTGGGCGGAGTGCCCCTAATTATTAACAGTGCATTTGGAGTGCCCCTAACATTAATAATGTGGGCAACGTATCCCTAATTGTTAAATTAAGTTTTTCACCACCCTTTCAACAATGCCATGCAGGTGTCACACGGTTTCCCAAACATAAATTTTGTTCCTTTTGTGCCTCCACTATGCTCCTGGAAAATGACCTTGATCCAATATGCAAATGATGCGAAAACAGCCCACTGGGTGGTCTTAAGCACAATCAGTGCCCACGTCCTCTCATCTAAATTGGGACCCGCTCCTCCCCTCAGCGCCTTTATTTCAATCTCATTCAGCTCATTATTGCAATCTTCAATTTAAAATCCTGTGCATGTTCTCTCCATACCCTGGTGTGGTAGTATAGAGAAACGGGAAGAAGAGGACAGCGTGGGATGTCGGCAGCTGAAGAAGGTGGAGAAAAGGTTCTGTGGGGGGAGGAGCAGGGCTCAATTTTCATAGGAGAACCTGGGCATATTGCCACCATGGACCGCCAAATGCCGGTGGACTCTTTTTGCCTCATTTACATATTGGCTCAAATTCGTTTTTGGGGGCTTAACGGAGGCACAGATGAAAAACAAAATATGTTTGGGAAATTGCATGAAAATGTTTATTGCGTTGATTGTGGTCCCTTGCTGTAGCACAATTTTACACTGCAGCCCTCTGACTGAAAAAAGTTGTGTACCATTGCTTTATATGTATTTTTTTAGATATAGTATGTATTTTTATAAATGTATTATAGCACAACTTTTGCCCTATAGTGCCTTTGGTATTCAGATTCAGACCTGCAGGCTCAGTTTCTGTTTGTTAGGTGTCCTCTTTGGTGTGGATGGATCCCAGTGGAATATTTTAGACAGCATTATGAAATGACAGTATGCTATATTTGAAAAGACAATAAGATTTATATAATTTGTAACTATTGCTGATAAGATTATTTTAACATATCCTGTCCACATCTTTCTATATGTACAAAATATTAATCTGTTTTCTCATTTAAGGAGTTTAATATGCATTAATATTTAAAGTATTTTTATGTGATGGTGTTTAGGACATATTATCTAAAATGTCCTAGATGAAACTGTTTTTTATAGAAAAAAGCTGGCATCCGCCATACATATCATTCACATTCAGTCATAGAGCCGTAATCAGACTTCACTGGGAGACAAGCCAAACCAATTAATCTATTAGGTTACTGGGCAAGATCCCAAAAAAACTTAAATAAAGTATAATAGAAGAAAGTGGTTCCGAAATTGTCCTCACCGCTTTCCCATCCAAGATGTCGCTCTTCGGCTTCCATTTTAAGTTAAAACAATTTATACTGTAACTCTAACTAGGAGTGGAGCTACCCTGTGTAGTGTACTTAGAACCCGTAGCACATTTGGGATGGAAAACACTTTTAGAGCAGAGAGAGATTTTGGCACTGGTTTCTCTTGGACCCTTGTGGACACAATGCAATCTGCAAGGATAGGTATTGAAATACAACTAAAAGGATAGAAAATGTTGGAGAATATCAAATCAATTCCTGCAAAAGAAATTCTGAACAATAATATGGTAAATATGGAAGTGAATGGGGCTGCCAAGAACAGCCACTATACAACGTAGGCCTTTGTGCTTGGTAAGCTTCGAGAAGGCCACATCATACACAGGAGCACCGATGCCTTCTCAAACAGTTGATCGGCAGAGGTCCCGGGTGTCGAACCCCCACTGATCAGATACTGATGACCTATCCTGAGGATAGGGAAAAAGAAAATGGGGACATGCACATGGACGGTATCTGTGTTTTGCAGACCGCAAAACACATATGGTCGTAAGCATGAGGCCTTAGATGGGTACAATCCTGCTTTCCTGGAAATTGCTATTGTGAAAAGTAACCAACAATAAAACTCAGAGGTTAAAGTTCAAAATATGTACATCTGATATATATAGACATAAAAGCCCTTATAAGTGGTACATATGTATATAGAATTGTCCAGAGCATGCCAGCCTTAAAGGGGTATTTCAGCTCTCAGATACTGATGACTTATTCTGCACATAGGTCATCAGTGGCGGTCCGACACCTGGTTTCCCCCACATCGGAAACTAAACATTAAATGTAATGGGAAGTAGAATGTTCCACCCATTGTGTATTGGCTGTGCTGGTGTGCTGAATGGGAAATAAGCCACAATACTCCAGCACAGCCATTACACAATGCCCACTGTTTAATTTCCGGCACTGGTGGCTGATCTGTGGGGGATACAGAAAGTGGCAGGAGATTACTAGTGTTGAGCGAGCACGCTCGGCCGAATACTGTATTTGGTCGAGCATGGCGGCGCTCTAGACCACGCGGTGTTCAGCCGAATACCGCGTGTGCTCAAGCGCCATGCTTGAGTCCCCTCCCTGCATGTTTCTTGGCTGCTACGCAGCCAATCAGCGTGCGGGGAGGTGCTGGCATTCACTGTAACGCCTTAGCCATGTTAGCTACTGGCATTACACTGATTGGTCGTAAGCATGAGGCCTTAGATGGGTACAATCCTGCTTTCCTGGAAATTGCTATTGTGAAAAGTAACCAACAATAAAACTCAGAGGTTAAAGTTCAAAATATGTACATCTGATATATATAGACATAAAAGCCCCTATAAGTGGTATATATGTATATAGAATTGTCCAGAGCATGCCAGCCTTAAAGGGGTATTTCAGCTCTCAGATACTGATGACTTATTCTGCACATAGGTCATCAGTGGCGGTCCGACACCTGGTTTCCCCCACATCGGAAACTAAACATTAAATGTAATGGGAAGTAGAATGTTCCACCCATTGTGTATTGGCTGTGCTGTTGTGCTGAATGGGAAATAAGCCACAATACTCCAGCACAGCCATTACACAATGCCCACTGTTTAATTTCCGGCACTGGTGGCTGATCTGTGGGGGATACAGAAAGTGGCAGGAGATTACTAGTGTTGAGCGAGCACGCTCGGCCGAATACTGTATTTGGTCGAGCATGGCGGCGCTCTAGACCACGAGGTGTTCAGCCGAATACCTTGTGTGCTCAAGCGCCATGCTCGAGTCCCCTCCCTGCACGTTTCTTGGCTCAGCCAATCAGCGTGCGGGGAGGTGCTGGCATTCACTGTAACGCCTTAGCCATGTTAGCTACTGGCATTACACTGATTGGCTCGCCAGGAACGCGTCATCGGGTGCTATATAGCCCCCGGTGACATGTGACCCGGCTCAGTCCGAGTCAGGGAGAGCTGCTAGGGAGAGATAGTGTGGGGATAGAAATTGGCTAGGCAGGGCTAGTTTTTGTGTTTCGAAGACCCAAAAGCCCTTTTAAGGGCTATTATATCTGGCAGAAATATATTTTTTTTGGGGGGGGGGGGGGGTCGAAAATTGCGCAAGGTTGCCTGACCTAAGCACCACCTGCGCAGCATGTGCATTATAATGTGTCTGTATCCTATATACCTGACATCCGTTGCTATTTTTTCTGCCATTAATCAAGGCGACATTACCTGTGTTGCATTTGCATTATAACGTTACTATATCCAACATACCTGACATCCGTTGCTATTTTTTCTGCCGTTAATCAAGGCGACATTACCTGTGTTGTGTCTGCATTATAACGTTACTATATCCAATATACCTGACATCCGTTGCTATTTTTTCTGCCGTTAATCAAGGCGACATTACCTGTGTTGCGTGAGCATTATAACGTTTCTGTATCCTAAATACCTGACATCCGGCGTCATTTTTTCTGCCGCTAATCAAGACGACATTACCTGTCTTGCATGTGCATTATAACGTTTCTGTAACCTAAATACCTGAAATCCTGTGTATTTTTTTCTGCCGCTATTCAAGGCGACATTATCTGTGTATTGGAGTGCCTGTTCCTTGTAATTTATGGCAGCCCTTTCACTTTGTGCATAGGCTTTATGATTTTAGGAGTCCCACGACATGAACAATTGTACCACAATGTGAATGAGGCCCTCCTTTATGTGATATACCGGTTGTATCGCAGTGCCTGTTCCTTGTAATTTTTGGCAGCACTTGTGCTTTATATACAAGTAAATATATGTTTCCTAACAATATTTCCTCTAAAATCAATGTTATATTTGGTTTTGGGGGGTATTCTTGTCATTCCGTAAAAGTGGCGTAATACTCGGACAACATCGTTCACAGCAGCGACTTTGGAGTCCAAGATGCATCCAGACATCCTCCCCATGCTGTTCCCAAACCATTTCAGTGGTGTTTCCACCATTTTCTCAACTTTCCCTATGTACCAGACACCCTCCCCTCTTCAGAGAAGGGGGGTGCCTGGTTTAATGTTCAGGTTCTCCCATTGACTTCCATTATACTCGGGTGCTTGGCCGAGCACTCGAGCACCACCTAGTGTTCGGCCAGAGCACCCGAGCACCTGATCATTACGGTGCTCGATCAAAACTAGAGATTACCACTCAGCCAGTCACTAGCTACAATGGTGAACGACCTCAGCCAGTAATTGCCATTCATTTCCTCTTTGTGTAGCCCTAACCTGGAAGTGGAGTACAGCATGGACCTGGTAAGCATTGTAACACCAGTGGCAGGTGATCGGTGAGGGTATATATATATTTTTTTCAAACCCACCTTTCTGATAAATTTGCTAAATGATTTGTCCCCTCAACAACCCCTTCAAGCATGATAGGTTACTTTGCTACAAAACAATGTATGTAAACTCAGAAAGTTCCTTAATCAAGAATGTAATATAATGTGAACACTCAAAGATGGAATTGGAATACAATCAGTTCCTGATTACCATTGAGATCACCAGCACGCCAGTAGCTGAACTGAAAATAAACATGAATTAACCACTTCCCGTCCGCACGTTGACTATAAACGTCCGGGAAGTGGTTATCTATCTCTGAATGGCCGTTTATAAACGGCCATTCAGAGATAGCAGCTGCACGCTAATCGTGCAGCTGCACAGTGGGGTACCTGCTGTCAGTGACAGCAGGGTACCCCAAAGAGAAGGCAGGGACTGTTCCCAGGGGTCCCTGCCTTCTAGATCGCTGTATACACAGCGCTCAACGAGCGCTGTGTATACAGATCAGGAAGCGCTATTGCGCTTCCTGTTCCGGCCCGGCGGTCACGTGATCGCCGGGGCCGGAGAGTGCAGGAGCTGCCGGGTCTCTCATAGACCCGATCAGCCCTGCACTGAGGCTGTACAGCATAGTATTATGCTGTACAGCCTCTCTGGGGATGTATTTCCTCTGTAACTGGGGCCACTATGTCAGCCCCAGTTACAGGAGAAATCAAGTGTAAAAAAAAAAAAAAAAAAAATAAGTGAAGTTAAATGTCCCCCTGAGGTCTTGTATGACCTTATGGGGGACACAAAGTGTAAAAAAAAAATAAAAAAAAATAGTATCATAAAAAAAAAAAAATCACATATATATAAAAAAAAATAATTTCCCCCCAAATATTTCATTAAAAAAGTTACAAATAAAAATAAATAAATAAGATACACATATTTGGTATCACCGCGTCCGAAACGACCGTCTCTATAAAAATATCACATGATCTACCCCATAAAGTGAACTGCGTAAAAAAAATCTAATAAAAATTAAGCCAAAACAGCTCTTTTTGTTGCATCACCTACCAAAAAACATAATATTAAACAATCAAAAAGTCGTATGCATCCCAAAATGGTAGCAATAAAAACGTCACCTCCTCCCGCAAAAAATGAGCCCCCACACAAGATTATAGCCTGAAAAATGAAAAAAAAATGGCTCTTAAAAAACTGCAACACAAAAACATGATTTTTCTTCTAAAAATGCTCTTATTGTGTAAAACGTAAAAAAATAAATAAAAAATAGACATATTTGGTATCGTTGCGTCCGTAACAACTGGCTCTACAAAAATATCACATGATCTACCCCATCAAGTGAACTGTGTAAAAAAAAATGTAGAAAAATGCCCCTAAACTGCTTTTTTTTTTTAGTTAACCTCCCAAAAATTAGATTAAAAAGTGATCAGAAAGCCATATGTACCCCAAAATGGTGCCAATAAAAAGCACAGCTTGTCCCGCAAAAAATAAGACCTCACGCAGCTCAGTCCACAAAAAAATTAAAAAGTTATCACTCTTACAAACCATGACAAAAAATTCCATGTTAGAAAATGCAGATGCTGCTCCTCCCCTTCTGAGCCCTGGCGTATCCCCAAATAACAGTTTACGACCACATGTGGGGTGTTTCTGCAAACTGCAGAATCGGGGTAATAAATATTGAGTTTTGTTTTGTTGTTAACCCTTAATGTGTTACAGGAAAAAATTATTAAAATGGAAAATCTGCAAAAAAAGTGAAATTTTGAAATTTCACATCTATTTTGCTTTAATTCCTGTGGAATACTTAAAGGGTTAACAACATTTCTAAAATCAGTTTTGAATAGTTTGAGGGGTGTAGTTTCTAAAATGGGGTCATTTATGGGTGGTTTTTATTATGTAAGCCTCACAAACTGACTTCAGAACTGAACTGGTCCTTAAAAAAGTTGATTTTGCAAATTAGCAAAAATTGCGTCTAAAATTCTAAACCTTCTACTGTCCTAAAAAAATAAAATGACACTACCAAAATGATGCCAACATAAAGTTGACATATGGGGAATGTAAATTAAAAAGTATTTTATGGGGCATCACTATCTGTCTTAAAAGCAGAGAGATTGAAATTTAGAAAACAGTGAATTTTTTCAAATTTTCGGTAACTTTTGGATTTTTTTATAAATAAAATTAAAACTTATCGACTCAAGTTTACCATTAACTTGAAGTACAATGTGTCACGAGAAAACAATCTCAGAATCGCTTGGCTAAGTAAAAGCGTTCCAAAGTTATTACCACATGAAGTGACACATGTCAGATTTGAAAAATTAGGCCTGGTCAGGAAGGGGGGAAATGGCTCAGAGCTGAAGTGGTTAAAGTTTAAACCAGTTTTCAAAGTTCAGGTCAAAGTTTAATAAACCAACAAGATGAGATTCACGTCCCAGATGCTACAAATGGACTCCATTTTCTTCTAGGAAGGCCAATGCTTCTTCACTGACCCCATATCCTACAGCATTTGATACCCTTTGATGGTCGATTATTTTAAAGGGAAGAAATTATTAGTATGTAATGAATTACAGGAGCCCTTAGTGTGTGAAATTTGCTAGTTTATGGTTTAACTGGAAACGTATGTACAGATAATTTATCACAATAATCAAATTTGTATGTTAGGAAATAAATATTATTTATTAACTTACAATGCGAGATGTCAAATCAACTCATTTTTGTCAATCTCTATATATGCCCAGCAAATAGATGTGAATACACATAAATACATAGAAATTGTTATATTGAAGGGCTGTCTCACCTCACTTAGTGGGCATGGCTGCTGGAGCACTCACCAGGTCCCTTCATTCCATTTTCTGGTGATTCATGCCCACCAGTGTCCTCTTACTTCCTCCTGGCAGGTACAGCCACCAGAATAGCGCAGCACTACTTCTCTCCTTGCCTATGTTCTGCTGCCTCTCCTCCTGCTGTCTGAATGGCATGTGCACTCTCTCCAGCACTGAAAGGCCCAGCACACGCATGTTAGTTGTCCCCAGCCTATGGTTGGCCACATTAGGGTATTTGAGGCACCTTCCCATATGGGAGGGTCTCTGGGCAGTAGGTTCTGGTTAGCTAGTTTCCTGCAAAGGTTTGTTATTGTCTTGTTTGCCTGCTTTTCCACCAAACTCTGTCAGTTTCTGAATTTTACCTTTTGTCACCTGACCAGACCTCTGTCTGTTCCCAGTTCTGACCTATACTGCCTGCCTGACCCTTGGTCTGTTTTGTCAATTGCTCCTATGTTGCCTGCCCTGACCTTGGCTTGTTTCCTGACTATGGTTTTGCGTGATCCCTTGGTGCTCGGCACTGGTGTGTTTTGCCCTCATGGGTCAGCATTCACTTGAACAGAGACAATTCCAAGAGGTAGCGGAACATAAAACACCTACATATTTGTTATTGCCATAATTGTTTCAACCGAGAGAATGAAGATAACATTTTATTTATGCTGAGCGAGTATGAAATATGTTTTGCCAGTTTTTCTGCTGCCTAAAACCTGTATGCATTCTATAGTCAGGTGCATCTTATAGTCTGAAAGATATAGGTAATCATATTTTTCCACTTATCTTAACATGCATATATACTGTACATAACTGAGAAAGGGAAATTGATGTTTTCAGCGTGGCACATCATTTGTGATTGCCTTCTGCCTAGTGAATTGTATACAAAATTATTCTTATAAATGTTTGAGGTCCTGTAGGACAGTATTGCATGAAGTAGTTTAGTCTCTGATGTGGAGGTCGTCGTGACCTATAAATACTGTATTTTTTTAATGCAGTATCCATAAGTAAGTAATATCTACAAATGGCTCTGAAGTCTAGGAACCTGTGAATACTTTTGTGGTTCACAGTTTTATTATTATTTGGTAAGTTGCCTTGGTAAATTGGATTGATAGGACTTATGAATAGAGATGAGCGAACGTGCTCGTAATGAGCACTGTACCGCTTGGCTCCCCTCAGGTGAGGAGGACGGAAGCGGCTGCCTGCGCCCATGCAAGCGCAGGGGAGCCGAGCGGTACAGTGCTCATTACAAGCACGTTCGCTCATCTCTACTTATGAATCAGACTCTGTAAGTCAATGGGGTCCATCAGGAGCTGCTGGTATCAGTTGTATAATGACAAATGCAGCAGAGGTTTGTAAACAGAAGCCACAATGCAGATACGAACAAAGCCTTAAAGGGGTTTCTAGCTGTCGATAAGTGATGGCCACTTATAAGGTAGGCCATCACTGGATGATAGGCAGGGGTCTGATAACCCGCCGATCAGCTATTTGGGTGTAGCTTTGTCACCAAAAGTTGGCAGCAGAAAGAGACAGCGTTGTGAACCTTTTAGAGAAGGGAGCTTGTTACTACAGCACTGCTTAGGCTACTTTTACACTAATGTTTTTGCTGGATGCAGCAGGGTTCAGCAAAAATGCTTCTGTTACTGATAATACAACCGTCTGCATCCGTTATGAACGGATCTGGTTGTATTATCTTTAACATAGCCAAGACAGATCCGTCATGAACTCCATTGAAAGTCAATGGGGGTTGGATCCATTTTCTATTGTGTCAGAGAAAACAGATCCGTCCCCATTGACTTGCATTGTGGGTCATGATGGATCCATCTTGGTCCGCATCCGAGGATGGTAAGAAAACAGCACTGGTTTGCTTTCCGGTATGAGAACAGAATGGAATGCATTTTGGAGCATTCAGTTCTGTTCAGTTACGTTTTGTCCCCATTGACAATGGGGACAAAACCAAAGCGTGTTTTTCCGGTATTGAGCCCCTATGAGGGATCTGAATACCGGAAAATATTAACGCCAGTGTGAAAGTAGCCTTACAATAGTGCCATCACTTAGTAAATGCTGGACAACCCTTTAATGTGTAGTATATGGGTGTGAATAATTACTTAAGAACACTAGTAATACTAAATGTGATTGTAATGCAGGAACGGTAAGATTGTCTACAACACAGCTGTGCAAATAACCAGCCTCTGACTTCACTAGGAAACCTTTCAATGTACTTTTCATGAGGATGTAAAGGGTACACACATGTTTCAAAGATAATGTACTTTACAGCTTTAAATTGTAAGAACAGTTAGGGCTCCATTAGGGTGACAATGTTTAACACCTAAACCAGTATGCTGTAGAATGAGACCTGACCACCAACATTTTTAATTAGCTTCATATGGCAATAATCTCTAACCATTAGGTAACTAGGCTGTGTTTCAGCAACTGACCTAAAGGTTAAAAAGAGTGTGCTCTCTGGCATGCAAACTTTGCAGCTCAGGTTTGATTGTTTATGAGTTTTCCAATTCAACTTAAACTTTAGGTAACATCTGCATCCCATTTACTTGTATATAAAAATTATCATTACTCATACCCTTGCTTCTAAAAAGAGAGGCCAGGAGTTGACCTTTTCTGTGCCTGCTCGTTTTTCCCTTTACCTGCACAAGCATACAGAAATAAATATATAAAACAGTGTAAGTAAGGTATAGCAAAGTACAGGAAAGTAAGTTAAATTGGGGTTTCTACTTTAATAGAAATAAAACATGATATTTGTATAATGAAAAGGTGTGTTGCAGGTTTTTTAAATCATATTTTATATTTTAATTCATAACTATTTTACCAAGATGTCTTATTCTTTTCAATGAATGAAATAATTAACTGTTTTCTGTCTATGGCTAAAAACATAACTGAGGACTTCTTTAGGTGTGCCAGGCAATCTCCAAGCTAATGTCCTTGTCTCCATACTAATCGCACCAACCTAGATTGATACATTAGGGCAGATTTAGTAATTTTGTAGACAGTGGCCCCAATTAACTATTGTGACTACACCTGAATTTAGAATTTGAGGCCAATTTTGGTGCTGCAGTTTGGCACATTACATTTTAGAATGTTTATGAAGCACTGTAGGGAGTGAGTGTGCTATAATAGTATGGTACACTGATCGGGCTGTCACAGAGGCCACACTTGCTCAATCTGCATCCGGGGCCCAGCTGATACTGCCAGCCTTGCCCCTGCTGTATCAGCCAGCGTCGGTGAAAACGCTGATGCTGCCACATCTAATGGGTATGTAAAGGGAGGGGGCTCCCTCTCTCACCCCATCAGATCCATGCAATGCGATTGCGGGGTGCCAATGGCTGCTTTGGCAGCCCCAGACCTTGCAAAGGTCTTGGAGCTTGCATGCTATGGTGGCCTATGAGGATCAGTTCCCAGGCAAACTATCAGTGTAGAAATTACAGTTCAATGCAGTACAATACAGCAAGTAGTGTACTACATTGAAATAAGAATCAAACCCTCACAATTTGAAGTCTTATAGTGAGACAAAAACAAAAAGTAAAAAAAGGGTTTTATAAAAAAAAGCCCTTTCCTCACATCAAGCCGTTTACAAAAAAAACATATCAGGTATTGCCTTGCCTCATAAAAGCATAATATCCAGTAATCAAAAAGTACTATACACCCCAAAAGGGTACCAATGAAAAGTCAACTCATCCCAGAAAAAAAAGCCCTTACACAAGCACATCACCAGAAAATGGTGACACAAAAACATAATTTGTTTTCAAAAATGCTTTCATTGTACAAAACTGAAAAAAACATGCCGCTCTATTGACCAAAATTTGTGCCAGAACAGCCATTTTTGGTCACGTCACCTTACAAAAAGCATAATGTTGAGTAATCAAAAGTTGTATGTAACCCAAAATGGTACCAATGTCACCTCTTTCTGCAGAAAATGACCCCCCATGCAAGACAATCACCAAAATTTTTTTAAAAAGAATGTGGCTTCCAGGAAATGATGACACAAAAACATGATTTTTTTCACAAATGCTTTGTGTAAAAGCGGTAAAACATAAAATAAATTATATAAAATTGGTATCTCAGTGATCATACTGACCAGCAGTATAAAGAAAACAAGTCATTTTTCCCATACGGTGCACGCCGCAATAACAAAACCCAAAAAGCAAAATCCTTCTTCCCAAAAAGGAAAATAAAAAAATGATCAAAAAGTCATATGTAGCCCAAAATAGAACCAATGATAATGGCAAATTATCCTGCAAAAGATAAACCCTCAAACAGCTCTGTTGAGAGAAAAATAGAAAAAAGTATGGTTGTCAGAACTACAACGTCAGGGGCTGTTCGAAAGTCAAACAGCAGCTTATGTCCACATTTATAGCATTTCTGAACCCACCTAACAATTTAAGGGGTATGGTGTATCTCTAATGGCACAAACTGGGCAGTGCATATTGGGCACTGAAATGCCATATCTGTTGGAAACTTGCAGTTTTCACTTTGCACGGTCTGCTGCACATTCATTTCTGCAAAATATCTCAGGCATCAAAATGCTCACTCCACCCTTTAATAAATACCTTGAGGGGTGCTGTTTCCAAGATGGGGTCACTTCTCAGAAATTTCCATTTATTATTTTACCCCCAGAGCTTTTACAGTTGTCAGCACAATCTGTGTAAATTACCACATTGGCCCTCAATTGCTCATGGTGCTCTTTTACTCCTGAGCCCTGTTGTATATCTAGGCAAAATATTAAGACATGTAGGGTGTTTCTAAAACCAGGAAGCACAACATAGTAATAAGAGGGGACGCAATATATTGGGCACTGAATTGGCATATCTGTATAAAAATGGCAGTTGTCACTTTGCACCTTTTGCTCTGATTTAATTTTTGCAAAATACCTGTTGGGTTGGTACGCTCCTTAATAAATTCTGTGAGGTGTAGTTTCTAAAATGAGGTCACTTCTTGGGGGTTCTTTTGTTTTTTTTCACCTCAGAGTCTCTGCAGTTCAGTCGGTGCTGTATGAAGCACCAAACTAGGCCTCAAATGCACGTGGCACTCATTCTCTTTTGAACCCTGCAGTGTTCCTAAACAGCAGTTTACCGCCACATATGGGGTGTTGCCATATTTAGGAAAATGAAGATTACTTACGGTAATTGGATTTTCCAGAGCCCAGGACAGCACTACGAGAGAGTGGATCCGCCCCCAGAGACAGGAAACCTGCACAAAATAAAAGGGCGGAGACTCTCCTCCACCTCAGTGTGAGTATCCAAGATCGAGAGAAGAACTGAATTTAATATAACCCATCACCATACTATTGCTTTTTTTTTTAATGCTGTGAAACACCAACACACAAAGGGTGGGATATAAGGATGCTGTCCTGGGCTCTGGAAAATCCAATTACCGTAAGTAATCTTCATTTTTCCCAGTCACCCAGGACAGCACTACAAGAGTGAAATACCAGAGATAGTATTTAGGGTGTGAGAGCAACGGAAAGCACCTGTTCCCCAAAGAAGAGCTCCTCAGGAGAGGAGAAATCAAGTCTATAATATTTGTAAAAAGTAGACGGAGAGGACCAGGTCGCAGCTTTGCATATGTCCTCAATAGAAACATTGCGTCTCTCCGCCCAGGAAGTGGAAACAGCACGAGTAGAGTGTGCTCTGAGGTTTTCAGGAATAGACACACCAGAAGAAGAATAAGCCAGCGAGATGGCAGAGGTTATCCACCTTGCAATGGAGGACTTCGATGCTGCTTTACCTTTCTCTTTTCCCTGAAAAAGAACAAAGAGGGAGGAGGCCTTCCTCCAGGCTTTAGTACGGTCAAGGTATTGTAACAACGCTCTCCTGACATCTAAGCAATGTAGATCTTCCTCCTCTTTATTTTTTGGATCTTGAAAGTAGGCTGGCAAAACTACTTTTTGGGACCTATGGAATTTAGAAACTACCTTGGGTAAGAAAGCTGGGTCTGGAGACAACACTACCCTATCATCTAAGATGGTCATAAACGGAGGATTGATGGACATAGCCTGGAGTTCACTAACTCGTCTAGCCGAGGTAAGAGCATTCAAAAGACATACCTTTAGCGTTAGAGTTTTTATAGGAATGGCCTCTAAGTGGGTTCAAAAGGTGGTTTAGTCAAGGCTGTCAAAACTAAGTTAAGGTCCCAAGGAGGTAACCTTGGAGACCTTATCAAGGAGGACCTACTTATGGCCCTAATGAATCTAGCAATCCATCTGGAGCTAGTTAAATCCTGATTCAAAAGTGACGATAGAGCAGAAACATGGACCTTTAAGGTACTAGGAGCTAATCCTAGATCTACCCCTTTTTGAAGAAACTCCAGAATTAGATTTATAGGAGCTACTACAGGAAGGTCATCTACTCCAATACCCGAAAACTCCAAGAATTTAGACCAAATTCTCTGGTAAATGTTAATCGTGGATCTCTTTTTACTCTTTAGTAGAGTAGACACTAGTTTTTCTGAGAACCCTTTTCTTTTCAATAAACTCCTTTCAAATTCCACGCCGTCAGATGGAGGTTTTTGACCAACAGGTGGAATACTGGACCCTGACTGAGAAGATCCTGGTTCTCTGGAAGGACCCAGGGATCTGAAACAGACATCCTCCTTAGCCACGAGAACCAGGCCCTTCTCGGCCAAAAAGGAGCTATTAAAATGACTCTTGTACCTTCCTCCCTGATCTTTTTCAAAACTCTCGGGACTAGTCGAAGAGGGGGAAAGGCATAAGCTAGTGGAAAATCCCATTTCTGAGTAAAAGCGCCTATCGCTTTCGGGGATCCCCTGGGATTCAGGGAAAAAAACTTTGGGAGTTTTTTGTTGGCTTGAGTGGCAAACAGATCTATGGTCGGGCACCCCCAGAGAGCTACAATCTTCCTGAATATCTCTTGATTCAAGCTCCATTCTGCCTGAGACAAGTGATGTCTGCTTAGGAAGTCTGCTTGAAGGTTTTCTACCCCTTTGATATGTACTGCCGAAATGGAGAATAGATGTTCTTCTGCGATTGAAAAAATTTTCTGGGACTCTAGCATCAGACTCCAGCACCTTGTGCCACCCTGTCTGTTCAGATAAGACACCGTGGTTTTGTTGTCTGACATTATTTTGACATTCTTCCCCCTTAGAAGATGAAGAGCTCCCAGAATAGCTTTTGTACCGCTGTCAATTCCTTCAAATTTGACGAACCCTTTTTCACAGAGTTCTCCCAAGAGCCCTGAAGAAGAAGGTTCTGGACATGAGCTCCCCAACCTGTTGGACTCGCATCCGTAGTAAGACAGATCACATTCTTTAACTTCCAAGGTAACCCCTGATATAGATTCTCTTCCTTTTGCCACCTGGCCAGTTCCCTCAGTGTCTGGTTCGAGATTGTCAGAGACCTCTCTAACGGAATTCTTCCTCTGTCCCAAAAGGTCAGGATTTCCCATTGGAGGGATCTGGCATGAAACTGAGCTCAGGGAACCGCTGGGATACAGGCTGACAGTGACCCCAGAATAGACATTCCTCGTCTCAGAGATACCTTCTGGGAGCTCCGAAGGTTGGAAATTAAATAAAAAATGTTCTGGATCTTTTCTCCGGTTAAAAAAGTCCTCTGGGCCACAGAATCCAGAATGAGCCCCAGGAAGGTCTGTGACTGAGACGGGTAAGGTCTGGACTTCTCTGCATTTACAATCCACCCTAGATCTGATACAACCTGGGTTACTTCCAGAACAGCCCTCCTGCCTTCCTCTTCTGACTCTGCAATAATAAGGAAGTCGTCTAAATATGGGACAAAAAGAATATCTTTTTCTCTTATGTGAGCACTCATCTCTGCAATAATTTTCGTGAATACCCGGGGGGCCATTGATAAACCCAAGGGCATGGCTCTGAACTGAAGATGTAGTAATTCCCCATTCACCTGAACCGCTACCCTCAGATATCTTTGATGCGGAGGAAAGATTGGAATGTGGTAGTATGCATCCTTTAAATCTAGGACTGCCATAAAACAAAGGGGAAACAGTAAATTTACTACCTACTTTATTGATTCCATCTTGAACCTTTTTACGTTTAGGTAAAGATTTAAGCTTTTTAAATTTATAATAGTCCGATAAGAGCCATCCGGCTTCTTTACCAAAAATAAATGGGAGTAAAACCCTTCTCCTCTTTCTTCCTCCGGGACGTGCGACAAGACTCCTTTGCTCAGGAGCTTTAAGACTTCTTTCTCCATAGCCAAGATCCCCTGTTTTGAAGCCTGGATTTTAGTGGTTAGGAACCTTTTTGGAGGAAGAGAGTGGAAATCTAATTTTAGACCATTTTCTATGATACCTAAAATCCAGGAACTGTCTGATATTTGAGCCCAGGCAGGGAAAAACATTTTTAATCTTCCTCCTACCTGGCTCCTGGCGTCATTGGGGGTCAGGCTTCTTACGGTCAACCCCCGACTGATTGAAGAAATAACCCTTTTCTGGGATTTAAAGCTATTGGTTCTATCCCTCCTTTGCGTTTCCTTCCTTTCTTTAAAGGGATGAAAGTACCGATTCTGTCTATTTGAAAAGGAAAAAGGAAGGTCTGTACCCCGGAAACTTCTTTTTATTATCTGCTGCTTTTTCCAGCAGCTCATCAAGGGCCTGGCCAAACAAAAATTCTCCTTCGCAAGGAACTCCGCAAAGTCTCTGTTTAGATGGAAGATCTCCCCTCCAATTCTTCAGCCACAGAGCTCTACGGGCTGAATTAGATAAAGCAGCAGATCTTGCGGCCAGTCTTACAGAATCCGCAGAGGCATCTGCTAGGAAATCCGCTGCTTTTTTAATAGTTGGAAGAAAAGCTAACATGTCTTCTCTGGCCACCTTGTTACGTAACTGAGTCTCAAGATCGGAGAGCCAAACCATTAAAGACCGTGCGGTACAGGTAGCCGCAATACCAGGCCGAAAAGAGGATGTTGACGCTTCCCATGCACCTTTTAAAAAAGATTCTGCCTTCTTGTCCAAGGGATCTTTTAAGATTCCTGTATCTGCGAATGGCAGGGTCACTTTCCTAGATACCTTGGAAATAGCCACATCAATTTTTGGTGCTTTGTTCCATGAACAACACCCCTACTCTTCGAAAGGATATTTTCTTTTAAGAGCTTTAGATAGAAAAATCTTTCTATTTGTTTTTTTTCCATTCGCCTTTAATTAGCTTCTCTACGTTCTTATGAATGGGGAAGGTTTTTTGTTTTCTTGACTCTAACCCCCCAAACATGATGTCCTGAATAGACCTGGGCTCCTTACTGTCCTCTATACCCATAGTACTCCTGATAGCTTTTAATAATTTATCTATGTCCTCCACAGGAAAGCATGGACGACCCCCTTTCATATCATCCTCTGAGGATAATGAAAAAAAATCCGAATTTACAACTCCTTCTTCTTCTGGATCAGACTCAGCGGAGGAAGGGACCATCAAAGGAGAACCCCCAGAGGATTTACTGGTCTTAGAGGTGGTACGCTTCTGGGTTAGTGAAGCGGAAACCTCTGATCTAACCAGGGCCTGAAGACATTTGTAGAAAGACGGAGATTCCTCCGCCACCGTCTTATCAATGCAAGATTGGCATAATTTTTTGTCCCATTCTCTGGAAAGAGCAACTCTGCACAAAGCACATTCCAGGTTCCTTCTTTTAGAAACAACTTTCTTAGGCTTCCCCTAAAACAGGACAGATACAAAAAATCTGGCTATAAAAACATTCAAACAGCAAAATTCCGGAAAACTCACCTGTTCACCAAAGGTACCGGAATAGGAGCGGGGTTGGTCACTTCCTCTGCAGCTTTCTCTTCCTCCATAGTGATCCAACGGCAGAATTAAGGAATCAGCTTTCTCCTCTGTCTAATTTCTTCTGAGAGACACACCACCGCTTTTAGTTAGGCCCCGAACACCGTTATATGCCAAACCTTCTTCCGGCCACGTGACCTCCTCAGCGTCTGACGTCATCACAGCGCGCTCAGCGCTGCGTTCCAGATGACGCCCCGCCTTCCACACGCGCTCTCAGCAGCCGCTCAGGCCCGGAAGCGCTACTCCTCTCCAGCCAGAAGGTCCGTACTGGACTCAGCCTCCACCGTCCGGGACACCCCCTTTGGAGGTTCGTGACGCGGCCATAAACATACTCCGACGCCCCACCGATGCCTCGGATCTAACCCGGGCCGCCGAAGCATTTCATCAGCGGGGACGCCACCGGTAAGGGCCTTGGAGGGAAGGAGCTGTTACCCTGGATACTCCCCACGCAGGCTTCCCCTCCAGAGACAGGAAACCACACTGAGGTGGAGGAGAGTCTCCGCCCTTTTATTTTGTGCAGGTTTCCTGTCTCTGGGGGCGGATCCATTCTCTCGTAGTGCTGTCCTGGGTGACTGGGAAAAAAATGGGTAACCAATTGTGGTTTGAACTTCCTCCTGTTACACCTTGTGAAAATGGAAAATCTGCAAAAGCAAAAATGAGGTGTGTAGTTTCCAAAATGTGGTCACTTTTTGGGGCATTCCAATGCAGGGGTTCCTAGGGGTCTCATCCCATGTGACATGGTGCCCTAAAACCATTTCAGCAATCTGCCCTCCAAAATCCATATGGTGCTTCTTCCACTGTGAACCCTGCAGTGTGCCTATACAGCAATTAACAACCACATATGGGTTGTTAATGTATTCAGGAGTAAATAAGTAACACATTGTGGGGTGATTTTTCTCCTGTTACCCCTTGTGAAAATAAAAAAACAGTCTTGATTATCCCCTGCATTGCCGGAGGATGTGCCTAATTTATAACAAGGTGCAAGGTGGCGTTAAAACTGGGAGATGTGACAATTTTTGTAAAAAGTTGCTGTTAAAAATCGCAAATGCATAGTTTGATTTTTTAACACCACTTTTCAGGCGCAAAGAAGATGATAAATCTCCCCCATAGTGTTTGACAACTGACAGAAGTGTGACAAGGAGAAAAAATGGCTTTAGAATATGTGAATTCACAAATATTGTTTTCACAAAGTCATTTCAAAATCCTTAATAACACCCTCAGGGTCCAATGGTCCTCTCCCAAATCACTAGAGCTAATTTTGTTGTCTACATATCATCTTTCCATTGTGTCCTACAAGCAAATGAATTATTATGCGGCAGTGAATTTCTGTAAAAAGGCCTAAAATATTGCAGATGTATTCTGTCTTGTTATGAAAGTTTGGAAATAATTAAATCTCCTTGGAATGCATGAGACATACGTAGGAAACAAATAACAGTAATGAGATATTGGGAAATTGGTCCCATTTTCTAATTGAATCACAGAGTGCAGCCCTTGACATGCATATATTCATGATATAACAATTTACCTGTTGACAGGCTTGATTAGGGCCTCCGAAGTGAACACATTGGCCATTGGCAAAGCCTTTATCCAGGGCAGCACACAGACTGCATATACGCTTCCACACGAGCACTCAGATGCTCACATCCCTGGGTATGAATTGCTAATGAACATATAGTTCAGTTTCAAGCACTTAGGTCAAATATCTTTCTTACAGTGTTGGCACAGTGAAACAACTCCCTGAATGGGCTCGTAAAGAGATCGCCTGCTAAAAAAGCAATTTGCATGCTACAACACTCACCTTAGAGTGACAGTAAACTAATACCATCTGTGAAATGTGTAATGCAGTCATCACCCGGCTTTCACAGTCTGATTACCCAACGTTATAAGCCTAACCTCTCCTCTTTATGGTTTATGAGGTTAGAATAACAGTGTCATTTAAAGGGGAGACCCGATTGCAGATCGGTGAATATGTGCTTAATTATTTAACACTGCTAACATTTAAACCGAAACTCACTCAGGAATCCAGCCGACTCCTGTCCATAATATCCAATTTTGTCTCATTTACATAATGACATCTGGAGATGAAAAGGAATCATGCTGGTCTGTGACATTTGACCGGGGCTCCTTCTAAAGATTTCTGCCTGATACTTTTTTGAGAGTCAGATTCACAAGTGAGCTCATGTAATTATCCCATAGATTCCAATGATATTGATACAAAGTTTTATTGTAATTATTGTTATTGGGATAGTGTAAGAATTTTAAATTTTTACATTTATAATTTTATGATACATTCAAGTGTTCTTAAGGTAAGAGCCAACACCAACTTACAATTTTAAATGGGTGTTCTGTCACGGGGGAGACAAGGGAAGGTGCGCCCTGTACTGAATACCCCCCCGTTCTCTCCCTGCCTGCTTGCCTCAGTCGGCCCTAGGCGGCCGCGGACAACCACGGTGACGGTCCCTGCTCTGTATAAGTGCACAGGGAGGAACAGGGAACAATTGGAGAGACAAACACAGACAAAACAAACACAATATAAGAATAGTCAGCAAGCCGGGTCATACACAGGAGATAACGTCAATACCGGGGGTAAAGCAAAGAGAGGTCGAAGTCCAAGTCCAAGGTCAGGGTCAAACAGCAATCAAACACTAAGTCGCACAAGCACTGATCAAAGTAGTAACGCTAATCACAGGCAATTAGGGAGGACAACTAGTGGCTTTAAATAGCCCTCCACTGGGTCATGTGACGGGGCCAGCGTCACATGACCTCATTTGCATACCGAGCGCTGGCCAAACGTGACCAGCGCTCAAATATGCACCAAATTTGGTCATGTGGCGTGGCCAGCGCCACATGACCCAAAACCAGGTATATAATAAATGTTCTGAGCGCTGGTTGCCCAGACCAGCGCTCAGATGTCCCCGCCTGCTCGTTTACTAGGGGGGCGGGGAGGACGCCGGACGCGCTGTATCAGTGCGCGTGCCGGACCCTCTCCTGTGAGTGTCGTCATGGAGACGAGGACGCATCCTGCGTCCTCGCTCCGGCGCACTCCTGGGAGACTGGCGGCACGGCAGAGGGGAAGCGCGCCGCCGGCTCCCCGTTACATGTTCAGGGACTTAGATATTGATGAGTTATCTTCAGTATAGTCATCCACTCAAAGCATCCACATTTCCTTGCGCTTCGTGGTAATTAATCAATTTTTCCTAAAATTTCTGAAAATAAAAAAAATTATGCTCACCTCATCCACTTGATTGCAGAGAGGCCATCCGCTCCTATCTTGAGATAAGTGTAATTTTTTATTTTTTTAAATCCTGGAATAACCCCCTGAGCGTGAGTCTCAGATGCCGCAATCAGCATTGAATGGGGGTTGCATGAAGGGGGAGACACGATCGCCGTTCCCTGTCATTGCGCCCGCTCCATACAATGAAAAGTGATTTCTGACATAACTAATCGAATTTCTTAACAAAGTTCGGCGAAGCTCCTGAATCGAATTTTTCAAAACTTCGCTCATCTCTAGTCATCAATATCAGATAGGTGAGGGTCTGACACCTAAGCTGACACATGCACTAATCAGCAATTTCTGGCACTGGAACTTGTACTGTGGGTGAAAGACTTCCTCTACTCTGTAATTTCCAGTGCTGGTCTACTGCACTTGAATGGAAGCTGAGCTGCAGTACACTGGCCCAGCCACTACCCAGTGGAGGGAGCCTTCTGCTTCCTGCACTACTCAGTGTATAGTTACCAGCACTGATGGCTGCCCAAAACGGTTGATTGATGGAGGTGCTGGGTGTTGGACTCCCACTGAATTGATATTCATGACCTACCCTGAGGATAGGTTATCAGTACCTAAGTTTTGGAAAACCTCTTTAAGTAATAAGGAATAGATACAAGAGGTCACACAAAGAAGTGAGCAACTGTACATAAGTAAGATAGAGGTTGTGTTAGAATACCAGTTGAAGAATAGTTTTAGGTCAGGCTTTATACCTGTTGGAAAAGTAAGTTTTCACTATGCTTAAAGCTGTTTGAACGTTTGGACAGTGTGCTGGGTGGCATGTGAGGTTATGATTGGTGGGGATCCAAGTGCTGAGACTGATCACAAAGGTGGCATTCACACGACCGTAAGTGTTTTGCGGTTCGCAAACCATGGATCCGCAAAACACGGATACACACTGCATCACAGTGCAGACCCAATGACTTCAATAGGTCCATGGTCCATGGTCTGAAGTACAAGACATGTCCTATCTTTTGTGGTGTGCACACGGAAGCCTGTAAAGTATATTTTAGGGAATTGATACAATTCTCTAATATAAAAGAACAGGTTCTCCAAAATCTATACTCCTTACATATTATTTTTAAAAACAATTCATTATTTAAAAATATATTTTAAATCTTCTATTTAGTAATTTATGTTTTCTCGGCCTTCTCCCTGGGTCACAATCATTACACTGTTATTAGAGAGTTGTGACTGAGGTTTTAAAAGGAACCTGATTTAAAATTTAGACTAGAGATACCACCTGCTAATTATGGTGTCAGTGTCCTCCTACAAAGGAGAAAGAGTTTTTCGACTCCTTGAGTTCTCTGTACAGCCTATAAACTATACTAATGGTGATGTATAGGGTCAGCAACTCGGGATAAGCGAAGCGAGCTTAGGATCCTAGATCCAAAGACACTTCGCTCAAAACTTCTGTTTAATGCTGTATGGTGATCCGTCTTCGTACAGCATTAAAATGTACAGCCTCTAACTAGTCTTGAGAGACTTCGGTGAATAACTTCGGCATTTGATTTTAAAACAGAAAAAAAAACATTTTAAAACTTGGATCAGAACTCGTCTTAAGTTCCGAGATACCAGTCAGAACAGAAGACGAGTACGGATCCAAGTTTTAATATGTTTTTTCAGTTTAAAAATCAAATACCGAATAACTGACTTCGCCTCATCGGAGGCCATACAATTTTAATGCTGTATGGAGACAGATCTCCATACAGCATTAAACCAAAGTTTTGAGCAAAGCAACTTCGGATCTTGCCTATCAGCAACCTCTGGCTCTCCAGTTGTTGTGAAGCTACAATTCCCAGCATGCTCCATTCACTTCTGTGGGAGCCAACCATGTGTGCATGCTGGGAGTTGTAGTATCGTAACAGTTGGACTGCCACAGATTGCTGATCCCTATTGCTGATATATGTTGCTGTATAGCATTTTAACCCCCTCATCCCTTTTTTATAATGTTCTGTTAAGACTGCTTTTCTGGAATTCATAAACTAGTAAGATCCAGCTGACCATTGCTATTCTCTAGGTCACTTCCAGATGGGATAGAAAATGTATCTTTTGTTAAATAAGTGTCATAAAAAGAATTCTGCATCCACAGATGCAATCTATGGGGCCATGTTTGCTCTCTAACAGAATGAGTCAATTATTTCAGCAGACAAAACAGATGCTTTTAATTTATGTTGGTAAAATAAAGTGATTTAATTGGTGACTAAAATCATCTCTTTAGATTTTTTTTATGAAATACTTTACCAATTGAACGATTCTATTTAAACACGGCCACTAGAGGTCACTATAACCCCACTCTTCCAACAGCAGATATATCGTTTTACCTTCTATTAGCTTAAATTGAAAGTTTATCCTGCCCTGGGCTGTTTTCATTTCAAATGAAAAGTATTACATGAATAAATTGGCCTAACAAAGTGTTTTCAGAACCAGCAAGGAAATATGCTTGAAAATTTTGCAGAATAGGCTGGAAGGCATTTTCAAAATATTAAGCCACAAATATGATCATGTGCAGGTTTGCTGACCCTTACAGCAAGTAAGGGTTTCTAGCAGAGAAAGAAGATACAATAATTAGCACAAAATTAAAGGGAGTCTGTCAGCAGGATATGCTGTATAGAGATAATGACATCTCTGTATAGGTCTTAGTGCTGTCATTCTAAATATGTTATTCTTAATGTCATCAGAGCTATACTTTCCACAAAAAAGCGTTTTAATTCATATTATAATTACCCACATAAGGAGCCCAAGGAGATGTCCTGGGGGCCGTTGGAGCCCAGTCATGCCGCATATTTTCGAGCCCAGCACCGCCCTCCCGCTAATTATTCACTCCCCTTCATCGCTGTGTTCTCCTCCGGCTACGACGAATCCCACGCATGCGCAGTACCTAGTAGGAGAACACAGCCTTTTTCTTAAGTGATAAAACTATATTAAAGTAACAGCACTATTTGCAGTTTCTTATTGTTTGCAAGAAGATGGATTGTAGTAAAACACTTCTTCTTAGCCTCTCCTTAGAGGTACATTTTGGCCACAGTGTGTATATATATATATATATATATATATATATATATATATATAGAGAGAGAGAGAGAGCTAAAAGTGAATGGTATAGAAATAAATGTTGTGATGAGCACACTCAACATCCAGGTCTATTTAGAAACTAGTTTATTAGACTAATGTACGTATTTGTAAAGTATAAAATATGAGTAAATATAAAAGGTTAAAATTTTTTTAACCTTTTATATTTACTCATATTTTATACTTTACAAATACGTACATTAGTCTAATAAACTAGTTTCTAAATAGACCTGGATGTTGAGTGTGCTCATCACAACATTTATTTCTATACGTATTTCTCCATTGGGTTTAGGGTATAACCATAGTGATTTGTAGCACCTTATATCCGCCATCTTGATTTGGTGAGCCACCAATATTTACTATAAAAGTGAATGGTACCATGTGGCACCCTCCTGTACAGTCCAAATGAGCAGGGAAGGGGACATGGTGCTAAACAAGCCCTGCTACGCCTTCATTTTCTAGATCTTACAGTCAGGCTCTCACTAATCACAAAAGACCAGATTTATTAATCCTAAATATTGTGTGAGAATAGCAAAGTTGTCTAGACCTGCACCAGATTTATCATCCAGCCCAAGCTGCTGTAATAAATCTGGTCACTTTTCACAGACCTTTATCAGATCAGTGAGTGTGGACCCACTGAGCCAACTACCTGGTTTGTCTTTGGGCTAAACTCTATGGGAGCTATTTAGACCTTTGACCCCTGTTCAGGGATCTGGCCTTTGCTGCAGGGCTGCAACCGGACCACTACTTCCTGGGATAGTCGTGGTGTAGTTGGCATCCAACCCAAAGGGGTGATGGACTGTGGTGCCAGCGCCAGAAGCTCAGGATACAGAAAATCCTGGAAAGCTGTAGGTATATTCTGAACAGTCACTAAGACTTAAATGCAGGTTTCTGAGATCCAGACAGAACACTTGAAGTGTAGATGGTGGGAGACAAAGGGTAAACAGGCTGGACACTTACAGGAACACAGACAAAGTAGATGGACTAGGTTAACTTAAACACAGACAGAACTGAAACTAGACGTGCTGGAACACACAGGCAGGGCAGATACAAGCTGGAGCACAGACAGGAACAAATGCAGGATAAACACAGGTAAATTGGAAAAGCACTAGACTCTCAAACACCTTTCTTGGTCACCAGGGAACCTAAACTTAAGGCACACTCTGCCTGAAGGGGGTACCTTAAATACCCACAGACCTCAGCCATTGGTTGAGGAAGAATTTGGATGCATGTGCAGTGGCCCTTTAAGAGGCTGGAAGTGAGCGTGTGCACACCCTAAGGAGACAGAGGCTGGAGCACAAGGAGCAGCATGGCAGGGTATCAAACCTGCAGGGGAGAGCAGGGCAGCAGCGGACATTGCTGAGCCTGTCAGACAAACATACAATGAAAACTATTGAAATATATATGTATAATTTTCATAATATGTGCATTGGTACAATCTAGTACATGCAATCAACATGTACATTGGGCAAGCATGCAGGTGAAAAACAGATTTTGGCTACAAGCATTTTTCAGAATTTCTGAGTGAAGGCATATTGGGGGAAATTTATCAAAATGGTGTAAAATACAACTGGCTTAGTTGCCCATAGCAACCAATCAGAAAATGAAAGGTGGGACCTGATTGGTTGCTATGGGCAACTAAGTCAGTTCTACTTTACTCCAGTTTGATAAATATCCCCCATTAATTTTACTTTTATGTAATTGTTAGATGAAAATCATGTTCTATACAAAGTTGCATGAAGGTGACTATGAGTGCAATCTGTTTATTGCCACTTTTACAAACGCCAATGTGGCTTATTTTAGAAAACAGTAGCATAGAGGAGGAATGTGAGTGGGTGAGATATATAACAGCTAGTAGCTGTCCATAACAACCAGTCACTACCTCCCTCATTGATGCAAGCCATATTTTATTCTCGTTGTTACCTCTTCCAGATGTGAAGCTGAAAATCAAAGGCCGGATCCATTTCTTCCTGTTTGTATAGGTGTTATATTATATAAGCAGGGGTAGCAGCCATCAGACTCAGGTTTGGCCATTATATGCTATGTTTACTGTGAAGCTACACATTGGAGTCATTTTAAACACTATATCAGGGTGTAATTTTGGGGCGTACAACTATTTTTAGATGCATGGCACACAATCACTAGGTTATGAAACTAGAATACCCTTATGTACTGTAAACTATTATTTAATTTCATTTAAAGAGGATCTGTCACCTCTCCTGACGTTATTGTTTAAATACAGTAACTTGCATTCCCCATTAAATAACAATTGTGGTCCATCATTTCTTATATTGCTATGTTGTGTCATTCCTCTACTATTCCTAGTAGACGAATAATTGCCAGCAGTTTGCAATAGGTGTTACCACCTGAGAGCATGTCCCTGCATAGTCATAGCCACACACAGCACTGATTGGATAGTGTCACACCCTCGACTGGTAATACCTAGTCAGACTTACTGTAAACTGCTGGCAATTTATTCATAAACTAGTAGGAATAATAGAGTAATGGCATAACTTTTTTCATTGTATTGGGAATGAATGTAGTTTCTAAAACAGACATGCCAGGAGAGGTGACATGGCTTCTTTAAATCTTGCATACTTGCACCCTCAGGAACCTGCATAATGATCATTTTCCTAATATACAGATGTAGCCAGGGTGTAGCGGCAGACCATGCGACTGCTATGGGGCCCAGGGCAAGAGGGGGCCCAGTCTTAGTTGGGATTATCTCCTCTTCTACTGGAGGTGAAAACTTGGTCAGGACTCTACCTTCTAAAGCAGTGGTGCCCAACCTTTTTTCCACCAAGGACCAGTTTCTCGCAAGACAATTTCCCCTGGTACCGAAGGCGGGGGGGTTAGAGGCAGATGTCAGGGGTCAGTTCGCTGGTTGAAGCTGACTGATTTACGCAAGATGCATAGTAAAATATATAAATATAACATAAAATGCCCCTATACAGTGCCCCCATATAAAATACCCCTTCTTTATGGCCTCAGTAGATGCCCCCATAGTGCCCCCCAATAATGTGCCAGTACCAAGTGCCCCCATAGATGCCCCCCAATAATGTGCCAGTACCAAGTGCCCCCATAGATGCCCCCACAGTGCCCCACAATAATGTGCCAGTACCAAGTGCCTCATAGATGCCCCCCCCAGTGCCCTTCTCCTGTATTGTAGGAAAAAAAATGCAAAAAAAAAAAACACATATACTTACCTCCATGCCTCTTTCAGCGATGCGATGCAGGCCTCTTCCGGCCTCTTCCGCCTAAGCCGGCCTCTGATAGGCTACAGGCCTAGTGCTTGCAGCCTATCAGAGGAACGGGCTGGGGAGACGCCTCTCCCTCCCCTGCCCCGCAGCACAGGCATCTGTATCACTGTCCTGAGGACGGTGATACAGATGACTATGGAAATGAGCGCTTCCACAATGGAAGCGCTCATCTCCCTGTCCCCTGCCACCGTGGCCCGGCAAACATCGATTCAGGGCCCGATCCTGGGCCGCGGACCGGTGGTTGGGGACCACTGCTCTAAAGGAACAACTTTTAGCAAAAGAGGCAGTGGAAAAAATGGCCCAAAAGTCATTGAAAAGGGTTTAGGTGGAAACCCTTCTGTCCTGTGTGTGGGGCCTGGTTTGATCCTTGCTATGGGGCCCTTACTTTTCTATGTACGCCACAGGATATAGCGATTTCTAGCTGATGCTCATTAACTAAGAAACTGCAGGAAAACAATAGCCATTAAAAAGCATGGTGTAACTTCCTGCAGCTTTTAGTTAATGAATTAAGAGGGTCAAAATAAAGACAGTTACATGTGTACGACTAATAATACAATAGCTGTCTATATGCAAAGAGGAATGTTCCAAGGAAATGAGGAACATAACGTGAGAAACACACTTCCAGAATTTGTGGTGTAAACTCTGTTTTTCAACTATGGTAACTATTTTTCCACTGCCACCCTATTGTAGGAGGGTGCCTATCAGGAGCGTAGTGAGGAGTGGGTGGGGCAGATGGGGCATGTGCTCCAGGTGCAGAGGCTGGAGCACCAGGCAGTTCCTTTCACTGCTGGCCAGTTAATTTCCATGGTCAAATTACTGTTGTGGTAAGATCCGGACTGGTGCTCCGCCCCTCAGGCCACACATCTCTCTGCTGGCTGTGTAGGAAGAACGCTGAAAGCCCGGGAATCAGCCTCCTGCACAGCCAGCAGCGCAATGTGTGTGTGGGAGCGCGTTCTGCTGCTGGATGTGCCGATAATCAGGGAAGCAGGTAAGTATTTATTTTTTTCCTTTGGTGAGGGCACTGGGGGCCAAAGGGGGGGGGGGCACAAGGAGGACATAAATAAAGTGAGGAGGCACACAAGTTGGCATAACTACAGAGAGGGGGCACATATCTGGGCATAACTACAGTGATGGGGCACATATCTGGGCATAACTACAGTGAGGGGGTACAAACTGTGGGCATACCGACTGTGAGGGGCACAAAGATGGGCATACCTACTGTGTGGGGTACAAAGGTGGGAATAACTACTGTGAGGGGGCACAAAGGTGCATATAACTAATTTGAATGGGCCACAAGGTGGGCATAACTACTGTGAGGGGCCATAATGTGATCATTTATGCTGTAAAGGAGGCTGTAAAGGAGGCACAAAGTGGGAGTGGGAGTACTGTATGGTGGCACTAAGGGTAAATGCCCTAGATTACTTTGTTATACATTGGGATTGCTCCCTCGTAGGTATTTGCCTGGTACAGTCACCATCCCTTTCTTATGTGACTGATTATTCTTTTTTCTCTATCACCACGTGGTTGGTTCTTTCGTTTATTGCAAGGTGTATAGGTACTGCCATGTACCATATGATTGATTTTATTGAGGTGGGACTGGGTGAGTGTAGTTATGCACTGGGCAGAGTTAGAGGAGTGGCTTAGTGTAAAACAAATTTGCCGCGCAACTTCACTGCCCCTCTCTGTGTAAACTTGAGTGGCATGAGGGGGGAGGGAGTGCAGGAAAGCCTAGCTACACCTTTGGTGCCTGTTCATCCACCTGATAGCTACAGTCTAGCTAATAGGCTCAACAAACATACAAATGGGATACATGGGACAGATGCCTGAACAACCACATAATCTTATATTACACCTGCAGATTTTACAGACGATTCTTGGGAAGGAAGCGTTCCTTCCCGGCAATCGCCTGTTGGCTACCGAAGGAGACCACTGCTATTACATGCAGTGATCTCATCCTTAGTGTGGGGACAAGCGACTGCTAATATCATCTCTCTTCCCTATAATGAATCATTGTTTTCCGGAAGCAGATCGTGATTACACAGCACAATCTGCTGCCGGTAAACAAGGATTTTTAAACCTGCTAAAAGATTTAAATTACCCAATGAAAGAGCATAATCGGCGGCAGTATTAGGCTACTTTCACACTTGCGTCGTGGTTTTCCGGTATTGAGATCCAGCAGGGGATCTCAATACCAGAAAAAAACTGATCAGTTTTGTCCCCATGCTTCTGAATGGAAAGAGATACGTTCAGGATGCATCAGGATGTCTTCAGTTCAGGCAGCTTTCAGTTTTGTGAGCGGACACAAAACCGCAGCAAGCTGTAGTTTTGTGTCCGGTCATAAAAACTGAAAGAAACTGATCAGGTACTGAAACCAATGTAAGGCTACTTTCACACTAGCGTTGTTTTATTCCGGTATAGAGCTCCGTCATAGGGGCTCAATACCGGAATAAAACGCTTCAGTTTTGTCCCCATTCATTGTCAATGGGGACAAAACTGAACTGAAGAGCATGGAATGCTCCTGAAAGCATTCCGTTCCGTCTTCAGACCGGAGAACAAACCGCAACATGCTGCAGTTTGCTCTCTGTACTAGGTATCAGCACCAAGACGGATCCGGAATGACCCCCAATGCAAGTCAATGGGGATGGATGGATTGACTTTCAATGGAGTTAATTCCGGATCCGTTTAAAAGATGTTAAATATCATACAACCGGATCCGTTCATTACGGATCCACAAGGTTGTATTATCACTACGGATCCGGTGGGCCCCTTCACCCGCCGGATCCGTAGTAAAGGCTAATGTGAAAGTAGCCTAAGTCAATGGTGACGGATCCGGTTTTTTAGGAGACTAAAAAACCGGATCCGTCACCCATTGAATTTCAATGTATTTAGTGCCTGATCCGTTTTTTTCAGTTTTGATATCACACAACTGCATCTTAACTGAACTGATGCATCCTGATGTGCAAAATCAAAACGGATCAGTTTAATTCAGGTATAGAGATCCTCTGCCGAATCTCAGTATCTGAATTAACAACGCAAGTAGCCTTACACTGCCAGATCATAGCTAACAAGGATTATCTGCAGGTATAATATAATCTGTAGAGAATAGTTGCTATCTCTGATCAAAAGCTGAAACAAAGGGGCATTGCCACATCTAGTGCCAAAAATTAGCAGCATCTGCTTGACGTTTGTGAGGAGTCAGATCTCCTAATTATGAACAGATCACAGTATATACAACTGCCTAACTTTATTACTGGAAATCATACGAAACCAATAGCAGAGACGTAACAGGTAGGTGTGAACTGTGTAATAGTGAGATCATTCTTCTAGGGCTGTCATGGATAACCTCCGACACTCCAGCTGTGGTAAGACTATGACTCCCAAGATGTACCTTTGCTTGGCTGGTCTCAGAACTCCATAGAAATGAATGGAGCATGCTGGGAGTAGTAGTTTCACCACAGCTGGAGTGCCTGAGGTTAGCAATCACTGTTCTAAGGCCTTGCATCTTTAGAATCTTTTCATTGGATATATGGATATTAGTATGCTGGGGATAACAAGATAGAACATTATGAGGTTTCTATTGTATTTGATGGGGCTGGTCAAAAGGGTAGAAAATATTAGATTGGAATAAATGTACTAAGCAGTTATCCTTATATGCTGTCTAAATGGGGCATCTTGTGATCTAATTAAAGGGGTTGTATCATCTCACACATTAGGGGCATATTGCTAGGATATGCCCCCAATGTATGATTGGTGTGAGTCCCACCTGGCATCTGCACCTATTTTTAGAACGGAGCCCGAAAAGTATAGGACAGAACACAGCGCATGCGCTGTTGCCCTCCATTCACTTCTATGGGACTGCTGAAAATAGATGAGCATTGTCTTGGCTATTTCCGTCAGATCCATAGAAGTGAACGGGTGGCTGTGCTTGTGCGGTGTGCTCTACATTCATTTCGATGAGACTGCTGAAAATAGCCAAGCACACTGCTCAGCTATTTTTGGCGCTCCCATAGAAATGAATGGAGGGCGGTGTGGTGTGCCCTTTTTCCTATTTGCAGGCTCTGTTCTAAAGATAGGTGTGGGTTCCAGACATGGGACCTGCACCTATAAGACATTGGGAGCACATCCTAGCAATATGCCCCCAATGTCTGAGATGAAAAATCCCAGGGTTGTGCCATACAGGGAGATATGTAGTTACATCTAATACTGCTAAGGCAAACAAAGCTTTTGTGGATTATCATACCTATATGGCTAAATTTTCAGTAGCAGTGGTGTACAATTCAGGATTTTCCCAAATAATCCCTAAAACCCTTACTGTAAGAAAGTGAGCTAAGTGAGGTTCACCATTTGAGATGGGGCATTTAGGATGAGACATGTCATAATTAATTAGCCCTTCTGGCAGGCAAGACAGGCGGCATGGAAAGGCAATAGCTTTGAAGGGCTATAAATTTAATGAGATTGATGACGCTGGCAGCTGGACTCCACATTCAGAACCTATCTTTTATGTATTTTAACAGAGGATATAGAAGAGGATGTAAGAGACAATGCTGTAGGATTTTGCAACATACAAAAGTCCTCATCTACCCTCCATTCCTGTCTCTTTCCCCACCCACACCACACCCACTTCTTTAGATCTGGCATGAGCGCCGCAGTCTGCACCAGAAATACACCTAATTTAGGTGTATTTCTGTTTCATAAACGACCCCCATAATCTCTGTTTTAGTACTACTGTATGTTGACCCCTACAAAATTAGTATTATTATATAGACAAATTATATAGACATGGAAAGATCTTTGCCTACGTATGTATTATTTATTGATTTAGTATTGATAACAGATTTCATATATATTTTATGGAATAAACTTGTTATATATTTTACATTAATCTGGGCTTAGCATGCTCACTGCACTGACATTAAGCCACTTAGCAAGTGATCCTGAATCCCAATACTTCAAGTGTGGAATGCAAACATGAGACATTTGTGAGAGAGTCCCTTGTATGCCAGCAGCTGAATTGCTGAAAGCAAGGTCCTCCCACGTCTAATCCTAGTAAAAGAGTTAAACATAATGATTCACATTTACGAATGTGAGTACCTCTAGATTTTGGCATAAATTGTGGCAAAATGTGTCTCTATTTGGTGCAATTTGACACATCTAGGTTTAAAGAAATTATTTGTAGCTTGTGGCTGGCCTAAAATGCACTGTTTTAGGCCAAAATGACATGACAATAATTCAGACACAAAGGAAGCCGACCAATATTTGGTGTACAGTTAGAGAACAGTGTCTAGCTTTGCTCCAAATCTATCTTCCAGCCTGAACCACTGTGATAAATTTGGTGCAAATCTAGACAGCCTGGCTAAATTGCCATCTATGGGATTAGTAAATCTGCCCATCTGTATCTAGAAAAATATTATGTTCCAAGGTAGTAAACCAAATCACGATCAATTGAGCCTGTCATATGCTTGTCTGAGAACCCATATTTGCCTGAGAGTTGAACAGTTCACTTAAAACAAATTTTTCACGTTTTTAGTTCTGCAAATTCATCATTAATTTTATATGTACTCAAGTAGTGTCCAAGAAGATTTGTGTCTTCATTCATTTCAATGGTATGTCACTGAAACAGCCAAGTGTGCATGGCAATGTCTTTTCTTATATGCCTCACAATTTTCTCTCCAGCCTTGTGTAGTTATGATTTTAGATGCTGCTGAGAAGGATTGCGTTACATGTTTTCACTGTTGTGGTCGTTGTTTTAGATGCATTATGAGTGTGTCAATATCTGTCAAAGGGTTGTTCAATCTGGATATGTATGGTACATCCATAGGATATGCCATAAATATCTGATAGGGCTTGGTCCCACCCCTGTGCATCTGGGAATGGGGTGGTGGCTGCCATGCATGTGGCCTCACCATTCCCTCCTATAGATCTTAGAAAAATACTGTAACTGAGCATGCTCACTCCATATGAAAATCTCCTCAAATAAAATTCCCTCAAAAGACAAAAGGTCACTGCCTCTGTCTGAAGAAGAAAAATTTACGTCTCCAGAAGCATCAAGGATTCTTTACTGTAAGAACTGTAAATCTGTGGAAAAATCTACCTCAGGATGTGGATGGTTCTGAAAAAGGCTTAGATGAATTCTTGGAACAAAATAACATTACTGCTTATGTAAATGTGTAGAAGTCTGGTTCTCACAACCCTTTCCTAAAATTCACGTCCCCACCCATTCCTTGGTTGAACTTGATGGACTTATGTCTTTTTTCAACTGCACTATGAAACTACGTAGCTTTGTTTTTGGAAGTTCTACAGATGTGAATGCAGATTGCTGCAAGTGCTAACTTTCCATTCTCAGTGGCGTGAGACTAGGGCCCAATTCTAGAGATAAGAGCAGGTCTCAGAGGTGACTTGTGGATATGCCATAAATGTACAGATGGGACAACCACTTTCATGTAGCAGCACCTCATCACAAACTTTAAATGGCTGGTTTTTCTTAGCCTGGATAGCTGTCACTGGAAAGCATGCCTGACTTTTCTCAGTGCCTTCAGTATACTAGTGAAACAATACCTCAGTGCTAGAATCATGGAATCAGACCATCTTGCTACACAAAATATTTCTCATAATAATGGTAAAATATTTCTATTATTTTGTAAATTGTAAAGCTGTACAGTATAGTATTTATTGTGTGTAAGGTTCCCACTTTGAAATTCTTTCTTGTGCGCCTGTATATACTTGTACTGTACATATATTTATGTTAGAACCGTCATATTCAATACTTCATACATTCCTTTTTGTAGCAGTGAGATCTGTATTGGCATAAAATCCCAGGGAATTTACATTTACCTTTGACGCTATAACAGTATTCTGTTGATTAGTATGAACTGTCACAAAGTTGGCCATACACATTAGATAAATGTCGGCAAAATACAAATTCTGGCAGGATTGGTTAACTATCTAATGCATATGGGGGTCCTCCCACTCTTCTTTGATGGCAGATGTTGAGAGAAAGAAGGATTGAACATGTTGAATTTCAGGATATCCAATTATTTGCTCTTGTGGAAGTTTAGACGCTACCAGAGGAGTCTGCATGTGTGGCTGACTCAAATCAACCCGAAGAAAACAAGAAAGATCAAGAGATGTGGAATCTTTACAGGAAAAAAGAAAATGGACCACCCCATAGAATAGTGCTTTTCAAAATCCTCAGATACAGAATTTCAGAGGTCCATCTCTAACACTAGAAAGGAAATCAGCAAACTGGTTCTTGATAAAAGGAGTCATCAAAAAGTGGTGAAACATTATCCATACAGAGTTAGAGATGGACATGTGTTTTTAAGAAATACCTAGACATGTCACATTCTTCATATCTGTACATTGAAAGACACTAACCTGCAACAGAAAGAGAGACAACCCAGAAGGGAATCAAGGACAACAGATGCTGGGTTGTACGATGTAGAATATGTCTGATATATACAGTGGAAATGTTGCCTTAAGAAGGTCTAGGTGATTAGCAATATCCTTTAGAGAATACAACACAAAACATTTGAATTGTTTCTTCACCCAACAGTTTGTTGGAAAAAGTTACACTAGGTAAGATGGAAGTACTTTAGTCCAATAAGACTGGAGGAGGATGAGGTGATTTCTAAAAGTTTCAAACCATATTTAGCAAAACTGTCTTGGTATTAAAATGTTTTTAACAACCAATCGCAGTGCAATTTTTATTTTTCAAGCCCAATGTACTAAGTGTTAGCTGAACACTGAGTTTTGGAGACATGTATACAGTGTGCACAGTCAGCTCTACTCCAAAGCTCAAATCAAAGAGCAACCTTGCAAGCTGTGTGTTATGGGGCATTGAAGGCAAGGCAGAAGTATTTTCCAGCACTATGGTATCTGCTATGGTTTATGGTATTAAAATGGAGTTTTACTTCACTCAATTAAAAAGCATGTATATCCAGAAATATTTTAGATGAGTTTTGAACCCCAACAGGCCCTTTGTGATAATATGATATTATATCACTAAGAACAGAATAGATGTTGTAGTGCTGGACATTCCTTCTTTTTTACTTGAGACATGGGAGAAAGATGCAGATTTTTTTGTCCCAACTCTGTTATTGTGTAACTTGAATTTAAAAAGTAGATTTTGGAGATGAATTTAACAATGGATCTTGTTTCCTCTCAACAGGTGGAGTCTGGAAGGATTTTACCCTCATACGTGAGCAAGCTAACAAGTTTTTTCTCATGACATGGGGATTTATCATCCTACCATGCTGCCCTATTTACGGGCAACATATTACGGGGGCAGGTCAATTTTACTACTAACGAACCTACAAGCAAACTCCCAACAGGGAGAAACAAAGGCATGAAGGCTAAAGTAATGTATAAAGATTTGTTTTTATTGAGCCATATATGCATAAATATAACAAAAATAAATCAAAATGAGGACAAAAAACATCAAATTATGAAATGCTCTTTAGTACAGAACCCCCCACATAAGCACGCTCCCACAAAAGCTGGAAATACATATCACTATCAGAGATTAATAAATCCGTTACATGCAAAAGTAATCTGACACCTGGGGTAAATTCTGCGCAGTGAACCCAACACTGCAGTGGGGGTAGGACAAGACCCTACCTAAAGATTCCTGCACTCCCTAGTCACTTTTACTACTAGCCCAAACAGCATAAAACGTTGCGCCATTTGGCTAATAATGCCTAATAAAGAATAAAGTTGACCATAGCTATGAGTTTGGTGTTATATCTGAGAGGAGCACTCCCTCCCGCTTCTCTCAAGCACAGAATGCAAACTGGTACATTGCTCTTCCTGTCTACACAAAGCTCTCTGCCTGCCCCTGAACTAGGGGTTTTGTTCTAACCTATTATGTGTAAGTGGGGCATAAGTCCCTCCCAACAACTCGCTGACACAGGAATAACAGATTGAAGGACTTCATTCTGTCCCTGTCTCTGTTCAGTCCTCTACGATGTTATAGAGGTCTCATAAAGACTCATATGTTAGAGTAGTTGTGCCTGGCACGCAGGAACTGCCCTTTTGGAACACTGCTTTTTAAGGGCCATGGGGTGGCAGCTTTCCCAATATGATAAATTATTGATAGCTGTCTCTTTTCTGTTCATGTCAGTGCACTTGCTGCCATCCCTCTCCTGAATGATTGGCAAATACAAAAAACGTATGTGAGTGGGGCTATAATGTGCTGTTAAGTAAAGCCCTAGATCATAAATGTTCAGACAGGAAACAAACTCCCAATATTCACATTTGCTCCCCCTCCTTAGGAAGAGCACATCATCAATCTACCTTGATTACCATAAAAAAAATTAGAGTCTACTTCAAAAATGTTATTTTTCCTTCCTCCTGATCAACATGGTTAATTATGTGCCCCACAAAACAACAATGTCATCATGATATTTTGAATGACAGGTACTCCTAAATTTAGATTGACATCCCTTTTACTGTATGTATCGGGCCATCTTGGTAAATGTAACCTTGGGTGCTGTGATCAAGTAGAAATGTTTTTGAATTAAAAGGCTTGAATAGTAGAACCATGCAAGCAAATATTACTGCTCTAGGGATTGATCCGATGCTTGGTTTGGCGTGCTGCTTTAAAGATAAAAAAGTATAATAAATGAAGATTAAAATAGCTTTAACACTGCTGCTGTAAAAATAATCACATACTTGAGCAGAAATATTTGCAGAGAGATATTAATAAAATCATGGCCAAAAACAAAAAAAGTGTAGGATTTGCAAACAGAAAAAACATGTTTGGAATGACTTGAATGCAATTCTTCATTTATGGTGTCTGTACGTTGGCTGCATAGTCTTTACACAATCAGGACTGTGTCATTATTATTCTTTAGCTCTTACAGGAGGCTTATGGCTGCAGTGCCATATTACCAGGCAGGAAATTGGCCAAGCAATTGTTCCATCAGACGCTCCCATTGCTAATTAGCCTTGTGCTCTCGTATTATTTTTTGAAAGATTTTCCACCCTATCAAATGGATTTAACAAGGACTGCACAGTTCACATGCCGAGTTTGTACTGTATATAATCCGATTACCCTTCTCCTCCGCATACTATACGTTTTCTTTCCTTGCTATGATATGGTTCAAATGGAAATGAGCTGTTCTGAGATGTTATTGTGCTTGACTAGAAACCCTCATCCACCATTCACTTTAACTTAGAACATTCCTTTTGTTAATTTAATTTCTAGTAACAGCAGTGCCTTGAATTGGTTTCTTTTTTCTCCCCTTTTCTGCACAAACCCATGATAAACTTGCTGACATGTTGAAATTGGCCCACTGAGGTAACTGAGATGTTGGAGTGACTGGAACAGTAGACTTTTATGGGTCAAACATGCCGAGTATTAAGTGAGAAATGTGAGTTTTAGTGTAATTACTATAACTGTGCCTCAAGTGTGCTCCAGGCACTTGTCCAGCAGTCTAATAGGTGATTTAATGACCACTAATCAAGATGTCTCAGTATATTATATATATATATATATATATATATATATATATATATATATATACAGTGCCTTGCGAGCGAAAGTATTCAGCCCCCTGGAACTTTTCAACCTTTTGCCACATTTCAGGCTTCAAACAAAAAGATATAACATTTTAAATTTTTGGTGAAGAATCAACAACAAGTGGGTCACAATTATGAAGTGGAACGAAATTTATTGGATCATTTAAACTTTTTTTGTAATAATAAAACTGAAAAGTGGGACGTGCAAAATTATTCGCCCCCCTTACATTAATACTTTGTTGCGCCACCTTTGAATCCAGAGGAAAAAAAAACAGACTGGTTTGCGTTTCCCACTTATAAAAGCAGAGATAATACGCGAGTTTGAGCGTTCGCGTGTTTGACTTTTAAGTGTGTGGTTGAATTAAGTGTGTGACTTTAGATTACGTGACTTCAGATTCGGGAACTTTAAAAGGGACTACAGTAAGTCTTTCCATATCATTGTATTGTATTTTTTCGCTTTTGCTTGTGTAATCCCCATTAGCATGGCTTCCATCATTGACAGCGCAGTCCAGTGCACATCTTGTCTGATGTATGCAGTCCTGGAACAGTCGTTTAAGGGTGCATATATTTGTTCAAAATGTGAGCAAATTGTCTGCTTGGAATCGCACATCGTGTATCTAAGCGGGCGACTTTCAACGCTGAGAAGCGCTGACAATTTGGAAAAGAGTTTGCTGCTCAGTGAGAAAGCACTCTATGGGGTAGATGTGGGGGAGGGTGGTAGTGAGGAGGCCCAGGAAAGTGAGGCAGCTAGCTGGGTAACAGTTAGAAAGCGGGTTAGAGGGAAATGTGCCAGGGAGGCTAGCCCTGATCTGACACACCCCAACAAGTTTGCAAGTTTGGCAGATGAGGGGGATCTTACTTCAGGGATAGCACTGCTGCAGCCGGACACTTCCTCTGCCAGTCAGGGGAATGTCAGCTCCAGTAAGCAGGGGGCCAGGAGAGCAGGGCAGGCTAGACAGGTGCTGGTAGTGGGCGACTCAATTATAAGGGGTACAGAGAGGGCAATTTGTCACAAAGACCGGGATCGTCGGATGGTGTGCTGCCTTCCAGGCGCTCGAGTTCGGCACATCGTGGATCGGGTTGACAGATTACTGGGAGGGGCTGGAGAAGATCCAGCAGTCATGGTCCATATCGGTACCAATGACAAAGTTAGAGTAGGGGGAGCGTCCTTAAAAATGATTTTAGAGATTTAGGGCATAAGCTTAGGGCAAGGACCTCCAAGGTAGTGTTTTCCGAAATACTGCCTGTACCACGAGCCACACAAGAAAGGCAGCGGGAGATTAGGGAGGTAAACAAGTGGCTCAAGAACTGGTGTAGGCAGGGGAGATTTGGGTTCTTGGAGAACTGGGCCGACTTCTCTGTCGGCTACAGGCTCTACCATAGGGATGGGCTGCACCTCAATGGGGAAGGGGCAGCTGTTTTGGGGGAGAAGATGGCTAGAAGGCTGGAGGAGTGTTTAAACTAGGGACTGGGGGGGAGGGTAACTACATTATAGGAGGGGAAGATAGTGCAGATAGAGACTTGGGGCAAGGTAATAGAACTGGGGGAGGAATGGAAGGAGGAACTAGAACAGATCAGAAGGAAAGGTGTAGGGTAAGAAATATACATCAACCTCTTAATTGTATGTACACTAATGCCAGAAGCCTAGCTAATAAAACTGGTGAACTGGAATTAGTGACGTGTGAGGAGAACTATGACATAGTGGGAGTAACTGAGACATGGCTGGATGATAGCTATGACTGGGCTGTCAACGTACAGGGTTACAATCTTTTTAGAAAGGATCGTCAAAACCGGAGAGGGGTCTGCCTTTATGTAAAGTCGTGCCTAAAGCCCACACCCCGGGAAGATATAAGTGAGGGACATGAACATGTGGAGTCACTGTGGGTAGAAATAAATGGAGCCAAAAACAATAATAAAATACTAATAGGGGTTTATTATAAACCACCCAATATATCAGAGACCACAGAAAATCTACTTCTAAACGAAATAGACGAGGCGGCAAAACATAATGAGGTCATTATTATGGGGGACTTCAACTACCCAGATATAGACTGGGAAACTGAAACCTGTACATCTCATAAAGGAAACAGGTTCTTGGCAATAACCAAAGACAATTACCTTTCCCAACTGGTTCAGGACCCCACTAGAGGGACGGCCATACTGGACTTAGTATTAACCAATAGACCTGACAGAACAACAGATGTGCAGGTTGGGGGACACCTGGGAAACAGTGACCATAACATAATAACCTTCCAATTGTCATTCAAAAGAGTGTTTCTTTAGGGAGGAACAAAAATACCAAACTTCAAAAAAGCTAAATTTAGCCAACTAAGAGAGGCCATAGGCCTAACTAACTGGGACAAAGTCCTCAAAAATAAAAATACAGCCACAAAATGGGATATTTTTAAAAGCATCCTAATATCTAATTGTGAGAGGTACATACCGTATAGGAATAAAATGATAAGAAACAAGAAAAAAACAATGTGGATAAATAGAACTGTAAAGAAAGCAATAAATGACAAAAAGAAAGCATTTAAATCACTAAAACAGGAGGAGAGCGAGGAAGCGTTGAAAAACTATAAGGAAAAAAATAGAATATGTAAAAGACAAATAAAAGCAGCCAAACTAGAGACCGAGAGATTAATCGCCAAAGAGAGTAAAACTAACCCTAAAATGTTCTTCAATTATATAAATACTAAAAAGTATAAACCTGAAGGTGTCGGCCCCTTACAGAGTAATGAGGGGGGAGTTGCAGAGAGGAGAAAGCGAAGCTACTAAATAACTTTTTCTCCACTGTATTCACTGAGGAAAATAAACTGTCAGATGAAATGCAGAGTATAAAAGTAAATTCCCCTTTAAAAGTGTCCTCTCTGACCCAGGAAGAGGTACAGCAACGTCTTAAAAATATTAAAATAGACAAATCACCAGGACCGGATGGCATACACCCCTGTATCCTAAGAGAATTAAGTAATGTCATCGACAGACCCTTATTTCTGATATTTAAGGACTCTATACTGACAGGGAGTGTTCCACAGGACTGGCGCATAGCAAATGTGGTGCCAATATTCAAAAAGGGTCCAAAAACAGAGCTCGGAAACTATAGGCCGGTAAGTTTAACTTCTGTTGTGGGTAAACTGTTTGAAGATTTTCTGAGAGATGCTATCTTGGAGTAAGCAAATAACTCCGTATCAGCATGGCTTCATGAGGGATCGGTCATGTCAAACCAATTTAATCAGTTTCTATGAGGAGGTAAGTTCTAGACTTGACCGCGGTGATTCAATGGATGTCGTATATTTGGACTTCTCCAAAGCGTTTGACACGGTACCACATAAAAGGTTAGTATACAAAATGAGAATGCTTGGCCTGGGAGAAAATGTCTGTATGTGGGTAAGTAACTGGCTCAGTGATAGAAAATAGAGGGTGGTTATTAACGGTAGATACTCAGATTGGGTCACTGTCACTAGTGGGGTACCACAGGGGTCTGTATTGGGTCCTATTCTCTTCAATATATTTATTAATGATATTGTAGAAGGTTTGCATAGTAAAATATCAATTTTTGCAGATGACACTAAACTGTGTAAAGTAATTAACACAGAGGAGGACAGTGCACTGCTACAGCAGGAACGGGATAGACTGGAGGCTTGGTCAGAAAAGTGGCAGATGAGGTTTAACACTGACAAATGTAAGGTTATGCATATGGGAAGGAATAATGCAAGTCACCAGTACATACTAAATGGTAAAGCATTGGGTAACTCTGACATGGAAAAGGACCTAGGAATTTTAGTGAACAGCAAACTAAGCTGTAGAAGCCAGTGCCAGACAGCTGCTGCCAAGGCCAATAAGATAATGGCTTGCATCAAAAGGGGCATAGATGCCCGTGATGAGAACATAGTCCTGCCACTTTACAAATCACTAGTCAGACCACACATGGAGTACTGTGTACAGTTCTGGGCTCCTGTGAACAAGGCAGACATAGCAGAGCTGGAGAGGGTTCAGAGGAGGTAAACTAAAGTCATAGCTGGAATGGGTGGACTACAGTACCCAGAAAGATTATCAAAATTAGGGTTATTCACTTTAGAAAAAAGACGACTGAGGGGAGATCTAATAACTATGTATAAATATATCAGGGGTCAGTACAGAGATCTCTCCCATCATCTATTTATCCCGAGGACTGTGACTGTGACGAGGGGACATTTTCTGCATCTGGAGGAAAGAAGGTTTGTACATAAACATAGAAGAGGATTCTTTACGGTAAGAGCAGTGAGACTGTGGAACTCTCTGTCTGAGGAGGTGGTGATGGTAAGTTCACTAAAAGAGTTCAAGAAGGGCCTGGATGTATTTCTGGAGGGTAATAATATTATAGGTTATAGTTACTAGAGAGGGGTCGTTGATCCAGGGAGTTATTCTGATTGCCTGATTGGAGTCGGGAAGGAATTTTTTCCCCTAAAGTGAGGAAAATTGGCTTCTACCTCACAGGGTTTTTTTTGCCTTCCTCTGGATCAACTTGTAGGAAAACAGGCTGAACTGGATGGACAGATATCTTTTTTCGGCCTTACAAACTATGCTACTATGTTACTATGTTACCTTTTGCTGCGATTACAGCTGCAAGTCGCTTGGGGTTTTGCATCAGTTTTTCACATCTAGAGACTGAAATTCTTGCCCATTCTTCCTTGAAAAACAGCTTGAGCTCTTTGAGGCTGGATGGAGAGCGTTTGTGAACAGCAGTTTTCAGCTCTTTCCACATATTCTCAATTGGATTCAGGTCTGGACTTTGACTTGGCCATTCTAAGACCTAGATACATTTATTTTTGAACCATTCCATTGTAGATTTTGCTTTATGTTTGGGATCATTGTCTTCTTGGAAGATAAATCTCCGTCCTAGTCTCAGGTCTCCAACAGGTTTTCATCCAGAATGGTCCTGTATTTGGCTCCATCCACCTTCCCTGTCCCTGCTGATGAAAAGCAGGCCCAAACCATGATGCTGCCACCACCATGTTTGACAGTGGGGATGGTGTGTTCAGGGTGATGAGCTGTGTTGCTTTTACGCCAAACATATCGTTTTGCATTGTTTCCAAAAAGTTGGATTTTGGTTTCATCTGACCAGAGCACCTTCTTTCACATCTTTGGTGTGTCTCCCAGGTGGCTTGTGGCAAACTGTAAACGAGACTTTTTATGGATATCTTTGAGAAATGTCTTTCTTCTTGCCACTCTTCCATAAAGGCCAGATTTGTGAAGTGTTCGGCTGATTGTTGTCCTATGGACAGACTCTCCCACCTCAGCTGATGATCTCTGCAGTTCATCCAGAGTGATTATGGGCCTCTTGGCTGCATCTCTGATCAGTCTTCTCCTTGTTTGAGATGAAAGTTTAGAGGGACGGCCGGGTCTTGGTAGATTTGCAGTGGTCTGATACTCCTTCCATTTCAATATGATCGCTTGCACAGTGCTCCTTGGGATGTTTAAAGCTTGGGAAATCTTTTGGTATCCAAATCTGGCTTTAAACTTCTCCACAACAGTATCACGGACCAGCCTGGTGTGTTCCTTGGTCTTCATGGTGCAGAACCCTGAGACTATCACAGAGCAGGTGCATTTATACGGAGACTTGATTACACACAGGTGGATTCTATTTATCTTCATCAGTCATTTAGGACAACATTGGATCATTCAGAGATCCTCAATGAACTTCTGGAGTGAGTTTTCTGAACTGAAAGTAAATGGGCCAAATAATTTTGCACGCCCCACTTTTCAGTTTTATTATTACAAAAAAAGTTTAAATGATCCAATAAATTTCATTTCACTTCAATTGTGACCCACTTGTTGTTGATTCTTCACCAAAAATTTAAAATGTTATATCTTTTTGTTTGAAGCCTGAAATGTGGCAAAAGGTTGAAAAGTTCCAGGGGGCCGAATACTTTCGCAAGGCACTGTATATATGAGAGTTTGAAATACAATAAAAATTGCACCAAGGGAAATGGGGCAAAACTGCAACTAGACTCCTATACCAGTTTACTTTATGCAGGAGTCTTTTGTTAAACTTTTACAATACACCAGGATCTGCTGATATTTTTAGCTTGTTGGTAAATGTGGTAATAAATCATTTGCTATATTTTTGGTGCACACATACATGCTTTAGAAGCTGTTTCAGGAGGCCTTCATAGACACTTTATTGCTATTCATCATAAAATTTTATTTTTTCTACTAAACTTTTTCTAATTGAATTAACTGCCACTGAGGCTGACTTAGTAAGAATAAATTTGTAGGGTAAAAATCAAACAATATTACAATTGCAGCGACCAGGCCGCAGGGGCGTATTTTTTAGTGCAATTGTGTTGTATTGTCACAGTGGTGGTACCGGTGGATAGATTACTCACAGTTCTGAAGCTGTTACTCCCTGGGTCAGTGTGCAGTGAGTGTAAGGGGACACCAAATCCTTCGGGGCACTCTCTGGTTTTAGGGGATCTTCCAGGTGTTGATGTGAGGTGCCCTTGATGACGGAATATTAGGGTGTCGGTCGTCAGGGCCCTGATATAATTCGCCAGCACCTTGCGGTGCAAAATAGATGATGAAAAATGAGGAAGCAGTTTCTTGCAAAAACAGTTGAACTTTACTTAGTTGGTTGCCTTGGGATAAATCTCTCATCAAGTACAATTTACAAGTGCTTCTCTAGTAATAAATAGAGCAATGCTACAAGATATCTTTTGTAGGCTGTATGTACTGTAGTCAATAGATGTATATATATATATATATATATATATATATATATATATATATATATATTTCCTCTTGTTATCAATAAAGCAATCTTTTCTGATTAGTTTCTGTTCTTTCCTTATATCCACTTTGGAATAGACCAGGCTCTGGATATAATATTAAGTATATTCTTACTTTCAGTTAGCATCCCACAGGGCGGTATCCCTGGACGGCAGGCATAAATTCTTCTGCTCCATAATTTGACTTCTGGGTGCTCTGGAATAACATGGGTCCACAATCCCCGGAGCGGTAGATGCGGATGAAAACACAACTTGGTACCTTAGTTGCTGAAGACGTGTTTAGGCGCCGGAGGCTACTCCTATACACTGGTGCTGGTAGAGTCCACAAACTTCAGATAGTTATTACCTCAACCAGACTCTCCCTATATCCTGTTGGCTCAGGGTCTAGCAGCTTAGAAGTGGTAAAGGCCACAATTCTCCTGGCTTGGGCCAGGCTGACAGCCAGGCTGACATGGCAGCTGCCATGGTGGATAAACTTGCTGGGCTGCCTCCTCTGAATACACTGAACTGGTTCTAACCAGTTCCATAGCTATATATATAAGGTGCTACAGCACCACCTAGTGGTGTAGCAGTATAATAGCTAAACTCAGCCTGAAAAGGTTCCTGCAGCATGCAATCATACAATAGCATATGAATATGACATGGCTAGTATAAATAATTTGTAGTGTCCCTTTTCCACACAATAAGTGTGACACTGCACAATATAGCAAAGTGCTTTTTTGTATTGACTGGAAAAGGAATGAAGAAAGGAAGGTTCATGAACATAATATTGTGCAGATTTATCATTATTGTGTCCTTAGTTATATAAATATAAGGGTTTGGTCACATGTGTGTCGGAGACTGTGATTGAAAGCTCTGTCGCAGATTCCATCAAAAGAGTGGAAAGAGTCCGGCATGCAGTCTGTCAGCAGTTTTAACCATGCAAATTATGGAATACAAATTCTTTTTACAGCACAATAAAAGCATGAATAAAGATATATTTGATCAGCTGTCCATGGCCATTACCTAGCGCTGTCAGTGGTTGTATTCAGACCTTGGCCTACTGTGCAGCCTGGAACTCCAGGCTGCGATGTGGCAGTATATCAGCAGCAGATGGTCAGGATGTAGCTGTCAACATTCCTGACAGTGCAGTAAGTGGCAGGAATCTACTTCAGGCGATAAGCTCAGAAAGGTCCAAGCAGGGGGCAACCTAGATGGCTCCGTGAACTTGGAAGAGCGTATGACTACAGTAACTTTCTATATTAGGCCAATCGCCATTAATTTTAACATGGAACATTGGATGACTTTGGAAGTGTGTGTGATGCTGACAAGGTGGCCCTGAGAATGGTGAGGGCTAAATTGTCCAGAGCAATCAGAGACGCAAAGCGGGCACATGGTCATATTCTCTACAGCCACTTTCAGAACAGCAGCAACACACAGTTTGTTGCAGAGTATACAGGCTATCATCAACTACAAGACTACACTACCTGACTGTGACAAGAATGTGTCCCTTCCAGATGTGCTACACAATTTGTATGCACGGTTCAAGGAGCAGAACGACACAACATCAGGGACTGCCCCCCCTCCTGAGGATAATGTGTTTGACGTCACCACGACTGATGTAAAAAATATATTATGGAGATCACCCACGTAAGGCTGCTGGCCCAGACTTCTTTGGCAGAGTGCTTAGAGAATGTGCAGACCAACTGGCAGAGGTCCTCATGGTCATCTTCAACATCTCTCTGAGGGGCACCATTGTCCCATCGTGCCTTAAGGCGACCACCATTGTGCCCTTAATAAAGAAGAATAGAGTGCCTTGCCTCAATGATTACTGTGTGGTTGCACTAATGTTCACTGTTATCAGGTGCTTCGAGAGGCATGCCGATCAGACTGTTCTATGGACGATGCCTTTGCCTCTACTTTACATCTGGCTCTTACACATCTGGAAAAGAAGGACCCATACGTCCAGATGTTCTTCATAGAATTCAGTTTAGCTATCAATACCATTGTTCCACAAAACCTGATCCAGAGGTTGAGCCAACTGGGATTGAAAACCACCATCTGCAACTGGATCCTGGACTTTCTCAGTCAGAGACCCCAGAATGCCTGGATTGGAAGAAGCATATCCAGATCCATGACACTGAACACTCCCCAGGACTGTGGGCTCAGCACATTGCTGTTCACTCTGCTAACTCAGAACTGCACAACTCAAGTACACCTCAAACCACATTGTCAAGTTTGCAGATACGACACGACTGTGGTGGGTCTAATCAGCAATAAAGACAGAGGAGAGGTGGAATGGCTAACAAGCTGATGTAAAGTCAACAATCTCTCTGACTGTAGATAAGAGGAAAGAGATAGTTGTGGACCTCATAAAAACACAAAGTATACATTTGCCATTGAACATGTGCAGCGCTTCTGTAGAGATTGTGAAGACCAAAAAATTCCTGGGTATCCATCTAGCAGAGAATCTTACGTGGTCCCTCAATACCAAGTGTTTATGAAAGAAAGCACAGCAGTGCCTATAATTTATGAGAAGGCCTGAAGAGAGCCAATCTCTCGTTTCCTATCTTTACTATCTTCTACAGAGGGTCTATCGAGAGCAACTGCATCACTGCTTGGTTTGGAAACTGCACCGCCTCGGATCATAGGAACCTAAACCAGGTTGTGAAGACAGCTGAGATGATCATCAATGCCTTTCTCTAATTATTACAAATATCTGCATAACATGCTGTACCTGCAAAGCCTTCAACACCATGAAAAGACCTGAAAAACATCACATACCCATTAGACACTCTTTTCACCCTCTGACCATCCAGAAAAATGTACCAAAGGATTCAGACCTTCACAACCAGACTACACAATAATTTATTCACGCAAGCCATCAGACTGCTCAACAAACAAGCACTGGACATGTAATTACTGTATGGCACTGCTAGTCTGTTTGCATTTCAAAAGTGTACCCATGTCTGATTGACTTAATTTTTTAGTGTGAAGCTCGCCCCTTCTGCTCCTGTCTGCATCTGTCATCAGATCTTATAAATTCTTATAGTGACCATGACGTTGAATCGGCAGTAAGACAAAAGTGTTTAGCTCAAGACCATTATGCTACAATGCTGGTGCAGCTGTTGACCCACTAAACCATTATCCGACTGGTGCAGGCTAAGCCAGAGTGTACAATCTAAGGAAGTATGCAGTCTTCGCCTTATGTCCTCTATGGGAAGAAGAGGGGGGATTTCCCTCATTAAATCCCTAGATAAAACTACCTGGTGTAGTCTCAAATAGGCGGCATTGAATAAGCAGTAGCAAGCATGGTCCAATAACAGGCAAAGGTCCGCAACAGGAGGTCAGCGGAAGTACCACGGCAAAGATATTAACAAATTCCAAAGCAGCCAGGGTCAGCAGTCCAAGGGCAAAACAATAAACCAGTCAAGGGAAAGTCCAAGGGTCAGTAACAGTGAGGCAATGAGGAAACAGCTGAGCTCAACAGAGAAAACTGATGCCACAGTGCTGGAGCCTGGTGTAGGCAGGAGATGTGAAAGAGCTGATCTGGATCATAGATGGATGTGTAGCATATTAATTGAGAAAGGGACCTTGGAGAAAATAAATGGAAGATGGTTTCCAGTCTTGCCATAATCTAGCACAACATAAGATTAAACTAGGGAATGGAATGCAGATAGATTACAAGGGTGTACAGTATGTAAACCAATGTTTTTCTGTATTAGTAATCTCTGTGACAAAATTAATTTTCACTACACACATCTAAACAATCACGTATTCATTTTTTGTCCTTAGTTAACCAGTGTAGCTGGTCTAAATCGTTGTCATGGGGAGCCGGCGGTGCGCTTCCCCTGTGCGAATCCGCCGGACCTCCCCTGCTGCTGACAGAGCGAGGACGCGATTAGCGTCCTCGTCTCCATGACGACGCCTGCAGGGAGGACCCGCCCTGTCATCGTGCGTCCGGCGTCCTCCCCGCCCCTAGTATTGTGCAGGCGGGGTTTCTGAGCGCTGGTCTGCCCAGCCAGCGCTCAGCATGTATGCATATTTATATTTATATACTTGGCACTGTATTTTAGGTCACGTGGTGCTGACCACACCATGTGATCAATTATGAGTCTGTTTTGAGCACTGGTTTTGAATTACCATCGCTCATCATGCAAATTAGGTCATGTAACGCTGGCCATGTCACATGACCTATTTGGAGGATTATTTAAACTGGCAAACCTGCAGCCTTCAGGTTGCCTGTGATTAGTCTTCTAAGATCAGTGCTGCGTATTTGACCCTTGCTAGTTTATTATCATGTATTGGACTTTGCTACGGACTTTGGACTTTGATCTTGCTCTTCCCCTCGGTTCTCGATGTTATCTCCTGGTTTTGACTTTGCTTGCTGACTTCGCTACTTATTGTGTTTGTTCTGTTTTGTTTGTCTTTCTGTGTTTCCCTTTCCCTGACCCGTGCACTTATGCAGTATAGGGACCGTCTCCAAGATACGGTTTTGCTGCCTAGGGCATATACTGTAAGTAGGCAGGAACAGTGGTGGGGTTCAGACAGGGCTCACTATTCCTTCTTTCCCCCCTGTCGTGACAGAATCACAGGCCAGTACCATATGGAGCAGTTGCGAGCACTTATGGACCAGGTGCAAGGCATGGCTCAGATGATCCAGTACCTGGCCAAGAGGCTCCAACATCAGGAGCAGATGCAGACCGCACCAGCAGCCGCTCCCTCCATGTCTAACCCTAATATAGAACCCCATGTAAAATTACCCGATCGTTTTTTGGGGGACCGAAGGACTTTCCGTTCCTTTAAGGAGAGATGCAAGTTATATTTCCGCTTGCGTCCACACTCCTCGGGTTCTGAGCAGCAGCGGGTAGGAATTATTATTTCCTTGCTGCAAGGTGATCTGCAGGAGTGGGATTTCTCATTGCCACCTGACTCCCCTTGTCTATTGTCTGTGGAGGCTTTTTTCCTGGCCCTAGGTCTTTTATATGAAGAACCAGATTTGGCCACAGTAGCTGAAACTCAGCTTAGAGATATTCAGCAGGGTAACCGTCCAGTTGAGAATTACTGTGCAGAGTTCAGAAAATGGTGTGTGTCCTCTAAATGGAATGACCCTGCTTTGAGAAGCCAGTTTAGATGGGGCTGTCTGACCATCTGAAAGATCTACTGGTTAGTTATCCTACTCCTGACACCCTAGAGGCGAATATGACCTTAGTTATCAAACTTGACCGACGGTTTAGGGAGAGACAAAAGGAACGTTCAACTGCCCCCCAAGTTGTCGTGTTGCCCGAAGTTCCTCTTCAGAGTCCGTCTCCTATCAAGGTCCCATGCAGTTGGGAGTTACTATGAGGGATCAGAGACGCCTGAGAGGGGCCAGCAGTGTCTGAGACTTCCGCCCTCAAAGAAGTATGTTCCTGGAAGTAAGGTACCCCCTGTGGTGGTAACAAAGAAAATCTTGTTACCAATTTCCATTTCTTATGACCAATACAAGGGGTCCGGTGAAGCATTTGTGGATTCAGGTTCTGCTGCTAATTTTATTGATTATGATTTTGTGCAATCTGTGGGTGTGCCTATAATTCCTTTAAGAGAGGTAATTCAAATTATCGCACTCGATTCCACTCCGCTGAATAATGGAAGAGTGGAATTCTGTACTCCTGACGTTACTCTAACTGTCGGGATTTCTCATGCAGAGACTTGTTCCTTTCTTGTGTTAAAGAATTTACCTGCTGACCTCGTTTTAGGTCTGCCATGGTTACAGGACCACAATCCTGTAATCAATTGGTCGTCAGGTGAACTAGAGAAATTGGGTCTTAACTGTAACTAATGTTGTAAATCAGTATTGCAGATTGGAGGTACTATGGAGTCTCTGAATCTGCCAGAGTATATCAGGGACTTTTCTGACGTATTCTCCATGTCCGAGACTGATGTTCTTCCTCCTCACCGGCAGTATGATTGTACTATTGACATCATTGAGGGATCCAAATACCCCAAGGGTCGGATCTATAATCTCTCGACCCCAGAGCGTCATTCCATGAGGGAATACCTTAAAGAGAGTCTGGCCAAGAGTCATATCCGGCCTTCGGTTTCTCCCATGGGAGCTGGATTCTTCTTTGTCAGTAAGAAGGATGGAGGTTTGAGACCTTGTATAGATTATAGGGAACTAAAAAAAAATCACGGTTAAGAACAGGTATCCATTACCTCTTATTCCAGACTTGCTGAACCAGGTCCAAGGAGTCTGTTGGTTCTCTAAGCTGGATTTAAAGGGGGCCTATAATCTGATCAGAATCAGAGAGGGGGGATGAGTGGAAGACAGCCTTCAATACCCCAGAGGGTCATTATGAATATTTAGTGATGCCTTTTGGGCTAAGTAATGCACCTGCTGTCTTCCAAAACTTTGTGAATGATATTTTCAGGCCTTTTATTGGGAGGTTTATGATCGTTTACATTGATGATATCCTCATTTTTTTGGCCGACTGGGAGTGTCATGTTTGTCACACTAGGCAGGTGCTGGAGGTCCTACGTGAGAACAAATTATTTGTCAAAAGGGAGAAATGCATTTTTGGTGTCCAGGAGGTGGCCTTTTTGGGATATATTCTTACCCCTTGTGCCTTCAAAATGAACCCATCTAAGGTGCAGGCCATTCTTGATTGGGTGCGACCTTCTTCTCTAAAGGCACTCCAACGTTTCCTGGGTTTTGCTAACTTCTACCGTAAATTTATAAAGAATTTTTCGGTAGTGGTCAAACCAATTACGGATCTGACACGTAAAGGAGCTGATCTGGTCAACTGGCCCCCAGGTGCTATAGAGGCATTTGAAAGTCTTAAGAGGTGTTTTATTAATGCTCCTGTATTGATTCAGCCTGATCAGAGTAAGCCCTTTCTGGCACAGGTGGATGCATCTGAGGATGGTGTAGGGGCAGTACTGTCCCAGGGTTCTTCCACCTTAACTAATCTTAAGCCATGTGCTTTCTTCTCCCGCAAATTCTCTCCTGCTGAGAGGAACTATGATATAGGTAATAGAGAATTACTAGCAATTAAGTGGGCATTTAAAGAATGGCGTCATTTTTTGGAGGGGGCATTACACCGTATTATGGTCCTCACGGATCATAAAAATCTCATGTTTCTGGAATCTGCTAAACGGTTAAATCCTAGACAGGCGAGGTGGGCTTTGTTCTTTACTCGTTTTAATTTTTGCGTTACCTTTAGGACTGGAAGTAAGAACACTAAGGCTGACGCCTTGTCACGGAGTTTTCAGGCGTGTCAGCCTCCTGAGGATCCTCCTGAGATCATCCTGCCAGCTGACATCATCGTGGCAGCCACCATGTCTGATTTAACCGTTGAGATTTCGGCAGGACAACATCTTGCTCCCGTTGGTACCCCCAAAGATAAATTATTTGTGCCTGCTCATTTACATCTGCGACTTCTGTGTGAGTGCCACAATTCTGTACTATGTGGACATCCTGGTGTCAATGCCACTAAGGAGTTAGTCTCTAGGAATTATTGGTGGCCATCGATATCCAGGGATGTTGAGGCTTTTGTGACTGCGTGTAACACTTGTGCCAGGTCCAAGAATTCCAAGACATGGCCTATGGGTGAGTTACATCCTTTACCCATACCTAATAGACCACCTGTCTATGGATTTCATCACGGACCTACCATGTTCTGAGGGTAAAACTGTGATCTTGGTTGTGGTAGACAGATTTAGTAAGATGTGTCATCTTATTCCATTGAGTAAACTACCCTTGGCAAAAGTTTTGGCTTCCGTATTTTTGGATAACATCGTTAGACTGCATGGTGTTCCTGAGAATATTGTATCAGACAGGGGTGTGCAGTTTGTTTCTAGGTTTTGGAAGGCCTTCTGTCAGAAAATCAACATTTCCTTGTCCTTTTCGTCGGCCTTCCATCCTGAGTCCAATGGTCAGACTGAGCGCCTCAATCAATCTGTTAAACAATTTCTCAGGTGTTATGTTGCAGATAATCAGCATCTGTGGTCCAAATTCCTATCTCTGGCTGAGTTTGCTATTAATAACCATGTTAATAAATCCTCTGGGGTATCGCCGTTCTTTTGCAACATGGGTTTTCATCCACATTTTGGTTCTTTTTCCTCATCTACTTCTGTTGTCCCAGAGGTCAATGTAGTTTCTCAAGAACTGTGCACAGTTTGGGCACAGGTTCAATCGAACCTGGAGTAAGCCCAAGAGATCCAAAAAATTAAGGCTGATAGGAGACGTTCAAGGGGTGTTGATTTCAAGGTGGGGGACAAAGTATGGTTATCTACAAAAAATCTACACATGAAAGTACCATCATATAAGTTTGTGCCTCGTTTCATTGGGCCATATGAGATCACCAAGGTGATTAATCCGGTGTCTTTTAAGCAGTGTTTACCTGATTCTTTTCGTATTCACAACGTCTTTCACAAGTCTTTGTTAAAGAGTTATGTTGCTCCTGTGGGTCCTGAGGAACAGCCTCCATCTCCGGTTGAGGTGGCAGGACAAACGGAGCATGAGGTTGCTAATATCGTTGATGTGAGAAAAGTCTGGAACTCGCTCCAATATCTCGTACACTGGAAGGGGTTCGGTCCAGAGGACAGGTCGTGGGTACCATTGACCAGGATGCACACTGACACTCTCATCAAAGAATTCCATCTGCAGCATCCTGAAAAGCTGGCTCCCACTGGTAAGGGTCCGGTGGCCCCTCGTGAAGGGGGGGGGGTACTGTCATGGGGACTTTCCCTGCTGCTGACGGAGCGGTCTCCATGATGACGCCTGCAGGGAGGACCCGGCGCGCCCTGTAATCGCGCGTCCGGCGTCCTCCCCGCCCCTAGTGTTGTGCAGGCGGGGTTTCTGAGCGCTGGCCTGCCCAGCCAGCACTCAGCATGTATGCATATTTATATTTATATACTTGGCACTGTATTTTAGGTCACGTGGTGCTGACCACACCACGTGATCAATTATGAGTCTGTTTTGAGCGCTGGTTTTGAATTGCCAGCGCTCATCATGCAAATTAGGTCATGTGACGCTGGCGACGTCACATGACCTATTTGGAGGATTATTTAAACTGGCAACCTGCAGCCTTCAGGTTGCCTGTGATTAGTCTTCTAAGATCAGTGCTGCGTATTTGACCCTTGCTAGTTTATTATTGTGTATTGGACTTTGCTACGGACTTTGATCTTGCTCTTCCCCTCGGTTCTCGATGTTATCTCCTGGTTTTGATTTTGCTTGCTGACTTCGCTACTTATTGTGTTTGTTCTGTCTTGTTTGTCTTCCCGTGTTTCCCTTTCCCTGCCCCGTGCACTTATACAGTATAGGGACTGTCTCCAAGTTACGGTTTTGCTGCCTAGGGCATATACTGTAAGTAGGCAGGAACAGTGGTGGGGTTCAGACAGGGCTCACTATTCCTTCTTTCCCCTCTGTCGTGACAATCTTAGGCCTTTATGAGATCAATCCACTTTAAACTACAGTAATGATTATTCTATTTCCTTCTGTACATGGTCACATATACTTCCTCTGCCCAACAGATTTATCATAATTAAACCAGGCAATGATGTCAGTTTGTGGCAGAAGTTATAAGTTATTAAAAGTGTGCATCTTACTCCAATTTACTTTTTCATGACAGATAAAATAACAGCATACCACCAGGTAAAGTTATGATTATTCTAAGGGATCATTCAGATGAGGGAACTTCAACTCATTCTCAGTAAAAAAAAAAAGATTTTGGAAATTGGACATAGATGTATGAGGTCCATAGGCGGTCTCTTTTTTTCATGCACCCATTCACTAGAATGGATTAGTCTTATGGGAAGATTGGAGCTAAATGGTGCATGCTCTGATTTTCTCCAAATTGGGTTCAGTGTACAGTCCGGGTGCTGTTAGTTCTGTGCTTTGACAGCACCCAGACATGAACATCATTTGTGTAAATGAGCTCTAACCTCACACTTTCAAGGAAAGCATCATGAAGACTTCTGCTAGGATCCATTGTGCTATTATTTTCAATAGAAAGAATAGCGCAAAGAAGTAGCAAACTATACATTTACGTTTATCATCAGAAAAATCTTATCAACAGACCAGAGGAGAGATTAATGGAAATACAGTGCATTCTGAAAGTCTTCAGACCCTTTCACTTTTTTCACATTTTGTTATGTTGTGGCCTTGTGCAAAAATAAAAAAAAATCAAGTTTTTCCCCATCAATGTGCACTCAATATCCCATATTGAGAAAGTAAAACAGAATTGTAAAACTTGAATTTCACATGGACATAAGTATTCAGACCCTTTGCTATGAGGCCTCCCATTTCGCTTGATGTTTCTACACTTGGACTTGGGATTGGAATCCACATGTGGTAAATTCTGTGAACTGGACATGATTTGGGAAGACACACCCCTGTCTATATAAGGTCTCACTGCTGTCAATGCATATCAGAACAAAAACCTAGCCATTAGGAAAAAAGAACTGCCTGCAGAGCTCAGAGACAGGATTGCATGGAAGCACAGATCTGAAATATCTGACACTGATTCATAGATACTGAAAGTTCCCAAGACCATAGTGGCCTCAATAATTCTTAAATGGAAGATGTTTGGAACAATCAGGACTGTTCCTTGAGCTGGGGAGAAGGGCCTTGGTAAGGGAGGTGATAAAGAACTCAAGGGTCACTCTGGATGAGCTCCAAAGATCCTGTGTGCAGATGGGAGAAACTTCTAGAAGATCAACCACCACTGCAGTACTTCATCAATCTGGACTTTATGGCAGAGTGGCCAGAAAGAAACCTCTCCTCAGTAAAAGACGCATGACAGTTTGCAAAAAAAGAAGCTATAAGACTCTCAGACTGTGAGAAACAAGATTTGGTGGTCTGATGAAGCTAAGGTTGAACTTTTGGCCTCCATTCTAAGCTTCATATTTGGAGGAAACCAGGCACTGCCCAATACCATCCCTACATGCATGGTGGTAGCAGCATCATGCTGTGGGAGTGTTATTCAGCAGCTGGGAAAGGGAGACTGGTTAGGGTTGAGGGAAATCTGAGTGGAACAAAGTTCAGAGATATTTCTAATGAAAACCCGTTCCAGAGTTATCTGGACCTGAGACTGGGATGAAGTTATCACTTCCAACAACACAATGACCGTAAGCTCATAGCCAAGAAAACACAGGAGTGGTTTACAGACAACTCTGTGAATGTCTTTGAGTGGCCCAGCCAGAGCCCTGACTTGAACCCAATTGAATATGTCTGGAGAGACCTGAAAATGGCTGTCCACCGACGGACCCCATCCAATCTGACAGAACTTGAGACGATCTGCTGAGAAAAATGGCAGAAGATCCCCAAATCCGGATGTTCAAGCCTTGTGGCATCATACCTAAGAAGACTGGGGGCTGTTAACGCCGCAAAAGATGCTTCAACTAAGTACTGAGTAAAGGGTCTTAATGAAACATTTTAGTTTTTCCTTTTCAATAATTTAGCACAGATTTCGACTGGTATATTTTTACTTTGTGAAATACCATTATGGGCTACTGTGTGAAGAATGATGGAGAAAAATCAGAATTTTTGAAATTTCATCACAAGACCACAACATAAAAAGAATTGAAAAAGTGAAAGAGTCTGAAAACTTTCCGAATGCACTGTATTTCTCTGCTCACCGTCCGGCCTCTATCAGGTCACTTTAATTCCATTAATTTTGGAATAGATGAGCATATACGTAGGTGGGTGTGTTTTCTACATTCCCAGATTTTTCGATTTAGATGTCCTGGCGCCATATTTTTGAATACACATAAACAACCTGGCCAGGCTCTTTATTGAGGATCTTGAGATAACTAGCAGAACCAGTTCTTTGGCTGAGCATTTTCCAGACTAGGTCAGAAAAAGGTTACATGAATGTGATTCAGACATTGCACATGAAATCCCAACACAATTCATACAGTAAAACAGCTGCTGCTGGATTTGGGGATAAGAGGCACTGAGGCAGCAGGAATGTATGTAAGTCACTAGAAATCGTTCTTGGGATGATGGAGATTAATTTCCCATTTTCAAGCTTTACATTAATAACTTTTTTTTAATTTAAATTAAAGTTATACATAACCACTTATTATTATTATGATATATTTATTTTGATGTTACAGAAAATGATACTAAATAATGGACGGACTGTTATTGATTTTCATTTTTATGAGATTCTTTACTATGTATTCTCAATCAGTGAATTTTTAATTAATTTTGCTGACATAGTAAGGTTTTGAAATGACTCCTCTAATAATAATACATAAATGCAAAAAAAATTGAATTTTGGAGCTATTGAAATGGAAATTAAAGTTAATTCTGTTCCATTAAGGCCTCATGCACAATACTATTTTTGTAATTTGTTCTGCAAAAAAACATTCTTTTTTCTCACTCTCATCAACAGAAAGGGTTGCCCTCACCTACAAGGGTTGCCCTCACAAGCAAGAATAGGATCTGTGATGAGATTTGAAAATCAGGCAAAAAAAAAAAATTGTGTGTACGGCCCAATAGAAACAAATGGGTCGATATGTGTCGATCATGCTGGGAGCTCATGGTGACATCATCACGCATGAGAGAGCAGGTCAGTCAGCATCAACAGAGGATTGGCTGCCTCTGCGTGTGCAAGTGGATGAGTAAGTAATTTTTTTTAGGATTAAAAAAAAAACCTAAAGTCATTATTACAGCTGAGGACTATTATGGGAGAAATTGGGGACCACTATGGGGGACATTATCACTTCTGGGGGTCACTATGTGGGACATTATTACAGCTGTGGAACACTATGTAAACTGCAGGAGATAGGACTTTATTAAAAAAAAAAGCCAATGAAAATCATCCATTTTTAATGGCCGTTAAAAAATGGATGTAAAACAACTATTAAAAATGGCCAGATGGCTAGAAAAAAGTAATGCAAAACTGGTTGAAAATGGCTGTGAAAAATTGACAGTGTAGCCTTGCCATATTCCTTATCTTGCAATGTTGCTAAAACCAAAACTCTTGCTTGTTGAGTAATACTGTAAATTGCTGCTCTCTTCCACCTGGCAAAAAAAGGTTTGAAATATGATGAACCCATTATCTGAGTATTAGTTAAAGAACAGTTCACAACGGATTCTTCAGATCAGTCTTGAGATCAAACCCACCGGTCTATTCATCTGCTATAACAATGGCCAGTGTTTTCAATTTTCCATTGTGTAAGGTTTTTATTGACTTTGTTATTATATTCTGCATGGTTTTAAAATGAGAAAATGTTGTGGTCAAATTCATTGCTAGGGAGCCCTGACATTCTCATGAGGTAAAGGTTACGGGAATATTACAAGGTTGTATAAGGCAATTAAATCAAGGAATACCCACAGAGCCTGAATACACAATGTGATATATAACTTTCTTTCCACAGGCATGCTGCTGGCAGATGATATAATTATGTACTCACGGAGAATCAGACACGTTTTATGTCTAGCAATGACCAAACCTCTTGCTATTCCAAGACGCTTTAAAACATAGTCATTTTCGGCCTCCTTCAGTGATGTAATATTACTTTTCAAAAGTGAGCAGATCTTCTAAAGGTTGTGCACATTAAATGTACATATTTGAGATACTTTAAAACTTTATTAGATCCATCAGTTTCTAAAGGTCAGCAGCTGCCTTGAAATGATAAACTTCTTGCTAACATTTTCTATTGCACTTTCAATATTCTTATGTATTAAAAGAAAGTTCATGTTAACCAGCTCTGAGGTGCTGTGGTCATATCCAAGGGCAGACACTGTGCAAGATCTGTGCGTGAGTCTCCCTTGCTTTAGCGATGTGTCTGATGTATGCTGCACATCGGACAAGCCCAATATATAGACTGGACAAACATATCAAGCTCAACAAAGAAATTGAGCACCTACATTAAATGCACATAGCACACCCATCAGACACATGCCCCCTACACAAACATTTCATTCAGGTGCACGAGCTGCAAAGGTGACACATTCACCAATGGCTATGCTGATTTTGAATATGAGTTTGCGTGTTTCATTCCACATTATAAAAACATATTTAAAAGGGTTTTCCGGGATTTTTTTCACAGATCACCTATCCACTGGATAAGTCATCAGTATCTGGTCAGTGAGGAATTGACACCTGGGACCCCGCCGATCATCTGTTCATTGTATAGCGACTTTGCTTGGTATCGCCGCTCAGTGCCATTCAAGTGAGCTGGTTCTAGGCTGCTTGACATATGAACAAGTCATCATATGGCAGAGAAGGCCGTGGTGCTATTGCTAGCGCCGCTGCCTTCTCAAACAGCTGACCGCCGGGGGTCCAGGTGTCAGACCCCCACCGATCAGATTCTGATGACCTATCATGGAAAACCCCTTTAAAGGGTTATTCCAGTACAAAACAAGCCTTCCCGTGGTAATAAAATTGTTAATAAAAAAAAACCACCGGCTTATACTTACCTTCCTGATCTCTTGCCACAGCACTGCGCTCCTCTTCCTGCTCCTGTTTTGACACAACAGGAAAAGGCTGGAAATACTGATCAGCCAATCACTGGCTGCAGCCATCATCTGCCTCAGCCAGTGATTGGCTGAGTGCCATTCCCAGCCATTTCCTGATATGTCGAGACAGAAGCAGGAAGTAGAGGGCAACAGGACCCTGAGCACTGTGGGCATGGCAGTGGTCGGAAACTGATGAGATGAGTATAAGCTGGTTTTGTTTTTTTTAACTGTTTTATAGTCGTAGGAAGACTTTTATGTACCTGAATAACCCTTTAACGTGTCAATGTAATGCCATATTTTGCAATCATTTTCATTATAGTTTATTTGCATCTGTATAAAGTGCCCATGTGCAATACCCCAGTGCAAGCGAGTTATCTGCATTAGGTTTGTACTGTGTAATATAATGCACCTTACATCCAGTATGTCTAAGCATGAGACAGCCATGGCCAGAGTTAACTATCCTGCCCCAGCCCTCTCTGGAGCTCAAAAGATTCTAGTCAGTCTAACTATAGAGAGGGAGGAGGTAAGGAGCAGTCTCCATGTGCTCCTCTTCTCCAGACTCCAGCCTCAGGTCCTGGAGCCTTTGTCAACCCCACATGCTCCTGGAGATGTCAGAGAGGAGAATCTGAAAGAGAATATGCATAGATACAGCATGAGAGTCAGCAAGGTAACCTATCCTAAAGTGTCCCAAACCTGCTGCTTCAAAGGGGAAACAAGTTAAGACACCCATTGCACTCCAGACAAGTGGCCAGTACAGCCACTGTTGCCAGATTGTAGCTGACAGCAGAGATCCCAGTAACAGAGATTTTAGCAAGAGAAGGAGAAAGTATAGGGCCATTGCTGTAATAATCTGCCTAGTTCATGTATAGACATCTGAGAGCAATTAGCACTGTGTACAGATAACTGCTGGATGTACTACAACTCCTATTGTGCACACAGTAAAGAGATACTCTTGTTAAGCTCAATCTGCCCTTTTCTCTGACTCTTTCCACACCACATGCAGGACATTGCATTCCCATCACGTGTCCTGCCTAGCACTCACATTAACACCATGGGCACCTCCAAACTACCATCAAGGGAGTGCTCTGAGGGAACACAGGGTGCTCCTCCCTTGTCTCTATTGTTACAGATTACAAACTAGTGTACAGTCTGATCCTGTACTCATATGTTACTGTGTTTCATCTGCTTGTAATCATTGAGACACTGGTCTCACTTTAACTGCATGCACAAAATGACAGAATGTCATTAACTTCTTCTGAACCTCTACTGCATAGGTAAATACATAGAACTCTGTACTTTAAAGATGGTTCCTGCTCAGAAGCTTCCAGGTTACACAGCAGAAACCTTGAGGCATTGTCCATGATCGATGATAATGCCAAGCACGGACTTAAGATGCCATACTTAATTCTGAGCATGGCATCTGAGTGGTGAAACCCCAGGAGTACTGCACTCCTGAAGACTGAATGGCTCTCCCGTGCCGAGATTGAGGAGGCTGTTTGGTTGCTTCTGGAAGTTCTGAGGCCTGCCACAGCAAAGTTTCTATGGAGTGAATCTCCCATAGAGTGATAACTGTTTAAACTTTATTGCTTTTAAACCCTTCCTGATGCAGCGATTTTCTGTTTTTGTGTTTTCATTATTTACCCTGCTACGCCCCTGGGAGAAGTGTATATTAACTGCACAGTACCACTTTTGTTCTGTATATGTTACCCCTGTCCTGTGTAAACATATATGGGTGAGCATGGGCATTGCATTAATCATCAAGCCGGTCTCTCTTCTGCTTGGTATCAGAAGGAATCTATGGCACACCAGTGATGTTCACTTTAAATGTTCTTTATTCACATATGAGAATTCATATAGTTCATAATTTTTAGTCCGGAGAAATTAATAATATAATTTTTGCATTTTCTCCAGATTCCTTGACAAAGGTCGAGTTGACCGAAACGTCGGCAAAGTACTTGGTGTATATACATTATTAATTTCTCCGGACTAAAAATTATGAACTATATGAATTCTCATATGTGAATAAAGAACATTTAAAGTGAACATCACTGGTGTGCCATAGATTCCTTCTGATATACAGTGACATTTTGTCCTCTATGAGCACCCAGCTGAAGAGGGTGTGCAGATCTCATCTTTCTATACATCTCTTCTGCTTGGTGGCCTGGACTCACTTCTTGTTCTCCTGCTCATGATAGTGGGCCCAGGTGTTCCACATGCTCCCATTGCAGGCTGTGGCCTGCTCATGCCGCCAAAGTCCCTTCTGCTGTCTTCAGGGCACGCATTGGGTCCTGCTTCTGAATCTTAGGCCATCTGCACACAAGTGCGGGTGAACGTACATAAGATCTGCATTAATTTCCGTGCTAATTTATGTGCGTTTCTGCGCCATATCTGCATCAAAATCCGCAATTTTTAGCCACTTTTTGGAAAAGGATGAAATCCACAGCTAAAACCGCAAACATAATTGACATGCTTTGGATTGGGCAATCCGCACGGTAGGTCAATTTCTGCACAGAAAAAATCTGGAAAGTGTACATGACATTTGTGTAATCTTATACACTTTGCTGGTACAGTACTATGCTGTTTTTTTCCCGCATGGAAAAAATGCATGTATTCTGCAACATGTGCAGATGGACTTAAAGGGCCAGCGTGCGCACTCTGATTTGTTTCAGCCTATAGCTGGCAACTTGTTTTTATAAGTTGCATTTTTCCGATGCCAGGTGCCTGAGCTTTAGGTTACCTAGTCTCTAGTTAGCAACTAAGGTGTTATTCTCTGTCTGACTTCCTGTGCACCGAACTTCAGCCTGAAAACCTTCACTAGTCATGCTTCTTAGTAACATAGTAACATAGTTTATAAGGCTGAAAAAAAGACATCTGTCCATCCAGTTCGACCTGTTTTCCTACAAGTTGATCCAGAGGAAGGCAAAAAACCCCTGTGCGGTAGAAGCCAATTTTCCTCACTTTAGGGGAAAAAATTCCTTCCCGACTCCAATCAGGCAATCAGAATTACTCCCTGGATCAACAACAACCCATATCTAGTAACTATAATCTGTAATATTATTACCCTCCAGAAATACATCCAGGCCCCTCTTGACTCTTTTAGTGAACTTACCATCACCACCTCCTCAGGCAGAGAGTTCCATAGTCTCACTGCTCTTACCGTAAAGAATCCTCTTCTATTTTTGTGAACAAACCTTCTTTCCTCCAGGTGCAGAGGATGTCCCCTCGTCATGGTCACTGTCCTTGGGATAAAGAGATCATGGGAGAGATCTCTGTACTGACCCCTGATATATTTATACATAGTTATTAGATCTCCCCTCAGTCGTCTTTTTTCTAAAGTGAATAACCCTAATTTTGATAATCTTTCTGGGTACTGAAGTCCACCCATTCCAGCTATGACTTTAGTTGCCCTCCTCTGAACCCTCTCCAGCTCTGCTATGTCTGCCTTGTTTACAGGAGCCCAGAACTGTACACAGTACTCCATGTGCGGTCTGACTAGTGATTTGTAAAGTGGCAGGACTATGTTCTCATCACGGGCATCTATGCCCCTTTTGATGCAACCCATTATCTTATTGGCCTTGGCAGCAGCTGTCTGACACTGGTTTCTGCAGCTTAGTTTGCTGTTCACTAAAATTCCTAGGTCCTTTTCCATGTCAGAGTTACCCAATGTTTTACCATTTAGTATGTACTGGTGACTTGCATTATTCCTTCCCATATGCATAACCTTACATTTGTCAGTGTTAAACCTCATCTGCCACTTCTCTGCCCAAGCCTCCAGTCTATCCAGATCCATCTGTAGCAGTGTACTGTCCTCTTCTGTGTTAATTACTTTACACAGTTTAGTGTCATCTGCAAAAATTGATATTTTACTGTGCAAGCCTTCTACAAGATCATTAATAAATATATTGAAGAGAATAGGGCCCAAAACTGACCCCTGTGGTACCCCACTAGTGACAGTGACCCAATCTGAGTATGTACCATTAATAACCACCCTCTGTTTTCTATCACTGAGCCATTTACCTACCCACATACAGACATTTTCTCCAAGGCCAAGCATTCTCATTTTATATACTAACCTTTTATGTGGTACAGTGTCAAATGCTTTGGAGAAGTCCAGATATACTACATCCATTGATTCCCCGCGGCAGTGGCGTAGCTACCGGGGGGGCAGGGGGGGCGACGGCTCCGGGCCCAGTGACTCAAGGGGGCCCATAAAAATAAAAAAATCTTACTTACCTGTTCTGCGCTGCGGCTGCCCTCCGGTCCGCGCTCTGCTCTCTTCCCTGGCGGCGCGCACTATGACCTGACGCTGCACGCAGCGTCAGGTCATAGTGTGCGCGGGCCAGGGAAGAGAGCGGAGCGTGGACCGGAGGGCAGCCGCAGCGCAGAACAGGTAAGAGAGTTTTTTTTATTTTTATCTTATGTGGCTGGGTGGGCTGATCTGAGGTCTGATGGGGGCACAATACGCTGATCTGAGGTCTGATGGGGGCACAATATGCAGATCTGAGGTTTGATGGGGCACAATACGCTGATCTGAGGTCTGATGGGGGCACAATACGCTGATCTGAGGTCTGATGGGGGGCACAATAGGCTGATCTGAGGTTTGATGGGGCACAATAGGCTGATCTGAGGTCTGATGGGGGCACAATAGGCTGATCTGAGGTCTGATGGGGCACAATATGCAGATCTGAGGTTTCATGGGGCACAATACGCTGATCTGAGGTCTGATGGGGGCACATTAAGCTGATCTGAGGTCTGATGGGGGCACAATACGCTGATCTGAGGTCTGATGGGGGGCACAATAGGCTGATCTGAGGTTTGATGGGGCACAATAGGCTGATCTGAGGTCTGATGGGGCACAATACGCTGATCTGAGGTCTGATGGGGGCACAATATGCAGATCTGAGGTTTGATGGGGCACAATATGCTGATCTGAGGACTGATGGGGGCACAATACGCTGATCTGAGGTCTGATGGGGGCACAGTACGCTGATCTGAGGTCTGATGGGGGCACAGTACGCTGATCTGAGGTCTGATGGGGGCACAGTATGCTGATCTGAGGTCTGATGGGGGCACAGTACGCTGATCTGAGGTCTGATGGGGGCACAGTACGCTGATCTGAGGTTGGGGCACAGTATGCTGATCTGAGGTCTGATGGGGCACAGTACACTGATCTGAGGTCTGATGGGGGCACAGTACGTTGATCTGAGGTCTGATGGGGGCACAGTACGCTGATATGAGGTCTGATGGGGGCACAGTAAGCTGATCTGAGGTCTGATGGGGGCACAATACGCTGGTCTGATGGGGGCACAGTAGGCTGATGTGAGGTCTGATGGGGCACAGTAGGCTGATCTGAGGTCTGATGGGGCACAATACGCTAATCTGAGGTCTGATGGGGGCACAGTAGGCTGATGTGAGGTCTGATGGGGCACAATACGCTAATCTGAGGTCTGATGGGGCACAGTAGGCTGATGTGAGGTCTGATGGGGCACAATACGCTGATCTGAGGTCTGATGGGGACACAGTAGGCTGATGTGAGGTCTGATGGGGGCACAGTATGCTAATCTGAGGTCTGATGGGGGCACAGTAGGCTGATGTGAGGTCTGATGGGGCACAATACGCTAATCTGAGGTCTGATAGGGGCACAGTAGGCTGATGTGAGGTCTGATGGGGCACAATACGCTGATCTGAGGTCTGATGGGGACACAGTAGGCTGATCTGAGGTCTGATGGGGCACAATATGCTAATCTGAGGTCTGATGGGGGCACAATACGCTGATCTGAGGACTGATGGGGGCACAATACGCTGATCTGAGGTCTGATGGGGGCACATTCTGCTGATCTGAGGTCTGATGGGGGCAGGGGAGTGATGTAAAAACTGGGGACACGTTTCCTTTAACATAGGAGTCCCCTTGTTTTTTACTTCTATTAATCCTATATTTTACTGCATTATGTGGTAGAGTATTTAGACTAGGGTATGTAGAAAGTCTATTGTACTGTACTTAGCAGCATAGACGATCTTGCAGTTTATATAGTCATCTTTCTAATACAATATTATAACCACAACTAGTAGTATGTGCCTGTGAAGTTGGAAACGTGCGTTTGGGAAGCCAATAAGTGGGGGGCCCACTCAAGTATGTTTCGCCCCCCCTGTGCTGAACCTCTAGCTACGCCTCTGCCCCGCGGTCAAGTCTAGAACTTACCTCCTCATAGAAACTGATTAAATTGGTTTGACATGACCGATCCCTCATGAAGCCATGCTGATATGGAGTTATTTGCTTATTTTCATTGAGGTACTCCAAGATAGCATCTCTTAGAAAACCCTCAAACAGTTTACCCACGACAGATGTTAAACTTACCGGCCTATAGTTCCCGGGCTCTGTTTTTGGACCCTTTTTGAATATTGGCACCACATTTGCTATGCGCCAATCCTGTGGAACACTCCCTGTCAGTATAGAGTCCTTAAATATTAAGTATAAGGGTCTGGCAATGACATTACTTAATTCTCTTAGGATACGTGGGTGTATGCCATCCGGTCCTGGCGATTTGTCTATTTTAATCTTTTTAAGACGCCCCAGTACTTCTTCCTGGGTCAGACAGGACACTTTTAAAGGGGAATTCACTTTTATATTCTGCATTTTATCTGACAGTTTATTTTCCTCAGTGAATACAGTGGAGAAAAAAATATTTAAGAGTTTTGCTTTCTCCTCATCGCTCTCTGCTACTCCCCCCTCATTACTCTGTAAGGGGCCGACACCTTCAGATTTATACTTTTTAGTATTTATATAATTGAAGAACATTTTAGGGTTAGTTTTACTCTCTTTAGCAATTAGTCTTTCAGTCTCTAGTTTAGCTGCTTTTATTTGTCTTTTACAAATTCTATTTTTTTCCTTATAGTTTTTCAATGCTTCCTCGCTCCCCTCCTGTTTTAGTGATTTAAATGCTTTCTTTTTTGTCATTTATTGCTTTTTTTACAGTTCTATTTATCCACATTGTTTTTTTCTTGTTTCTTATCATTTTATTCCTATACGGTATGTACCTCTCACAATTAGATATTAGGATGCTTTTAAAAATATCCCATTTTGTGGCTGTATTTTTATTTTCGAGGATTTTGTCCCAGTTAGTTAGACCTATGGCCTCTCTTAGATGGCTAAATTTTGCATTTTTGAAGTTTGGTATTTTTGTTCCTCCCTGAAGAAATGCTTTTTTTAATGACAATTTAAAGGTTATTTTTTATGGTCACTGTTACCCAGGTGTCCCCCAACCTGCACATCTGTTGTTCTGTCAGGTCTATTGGTTAATACTAAGTCCAGTATGGCCGTCCCTCTAGTGGGGTCCTGAACCAGTTGGGAAAGGTAATTGTCTTTGGTTATTGCCAAGAACCTGTTTCCTTTATGAGATATACAGGTTTCAGTTTCCCAGTCTATATCTGGGTAGTTGAAGTCCCCCATAATAACAACCTCATTCTGATTTGCCGCCTCGTCTATTTCATTTAGAAGTCGATTTTCTGTGGCCTCTGATATATTAGGTGGTTTATAATAAACTCCTATTAGTATTTTATTATTGTTTTTGGCTCCATTTACTTCTACCCACAGTGACTCCACATCTTCATGTCCCTCACTTATATCTTCCCGGATTGTGGGCTTTAGACAGGACTTTACATAAAGGCAGACCCCTCCCCCTCGCTGGTTTTGACGATCCTTTCTAAAAAGATTGTAACCCTGTACATTAACTGCCCAGTCATAGCTATCATCCAGCCATGTCTCAGTTATTCCCACTATGTCATAGTTCTCCTCACACATCACTAATTCCAGTTCACCAATTTTATTAGTTAGGCTTCTGGCATTAGTGTACATACAATTAGGAGGTCTATGTATATTTTTTTACCCCGTTTGTCAATTTACTATTACTTATGAAATGAATATCCGGGGTTCTTGGGTTCCTTTGGTTGTTGTTTTGCACAGTCTTCTCCCTACATTCCTTACTAACCCCAGCCCCCACTAACCCCCCACTTTTCCTTCCTATGACCGACTCTCTATCTACACTATCTACCCCCTTATTAGTATGGGCACCCACCCTCCCCCCAGATCCTAGTTTAAAAGCTCCTCCAGCCGTCTAACCATTTTTTCCCCCAGGGCAGTTGCACCCTCCCCATTAAGGTGCAGCCCGTCCCTACTGTAGAGTCTGTAGCCGACAGAGAAGTCGGCCCAGTTCTCCATGAACCCAAACCCTTCCTTCCTGCACCAGCCTCTGAGCCACTTATTTAACTCCCTAATCTCCCGTTGTCTCTCTAGTGACGCTCGTGGCACTGGTAGTATTTCTGAAAACACTACCTTGGAGGTCCTGGACTTTAGCTTCTCACCTAGTTCCCTAAAATCATTTTTAAGGACCTTCCATCTCCCCCTGACTTTGTCATTGGTGCCAACGTGTACCATGACCGCCGGGTCTTCCCCAGCCCCACCCAGCAATCTGTCAATCCGGTCCGCAATATGCCGAACCCGAGCACCCGGGAGACAACACACTGTTCGGCATTCACGATCTCGGCGACAGATGACCCTGTCTGTCCTCCTAATAATAGAGTCCCCTACCACCAGTATCTGTCTGTCCTTTGCTGCTCTCCTTTTCCCATCCTTCCTGCAGCGGTCATCCTCCTGGTTTCTAGGAGAAACGGCCTGCTGTAGTGTCGCTGGTCCCGGGCTTTCATCCCTAATATCAGCCAAACAGGCATATTTACTAGGGCGTTCCAGCTCAGGACTAGCCTCCCTGGCACTTTTCCCTCTACCCCTTCTTACTACATTTACCCAGCTGCTGACTTGATAGTCCTGCTCTTGCCAATCTCCATCCTCCTCCTCTTCACTGACCCCAGCCAGTGCCTGCACTGTGAGGTCTAAGCCTCTCTCCAGGTGTTCAATGCCCCTAAGTATGCCAAGCTGCTTATTTAGATCCAAGATCTGGGCTTCCAAATATGCAACGTGATTGCATCTATTGCAAATGTATTCACCCTCGAATGGCTCTTCAAGTCATGCATACATTGCACAGGACACACACTTAGTAGCATTGTCCATGGAGCACCTGCTAGATGGGGATATACAGTACAGTACAGAAAAACAGTAAATATGTGATAAGATGCGGTTTTGCTGTAGTTAAAGGACCAGCTCAGATCAAGTTACCAACAAACAAGGAAAATCCCTCCAACCTTACTTTTTCCTCCTTGCCTGATTGCGGCCTGCCCTTACCTTGGACTTGTCTTTGAGATTCATTGTGTGCTGCCTTTCCTGACCTCAGCCTGCTACCAGGCTAGGGATTTTGCCTTACCTCTTGGTGCTTCACACCGGTGTTTCTGGTCCCTGTGTAGGGGTTAAAGGGGTAAAACCCGGCGACTGCCCAGATAACGCCCTTAGAATTAGCCCAAAGTCAAATCGCTTAGTTTTTACAGTGGGTGCACACTCACTGCCTTTTAAGAAAGTGTTACTATGCAGTGTAATATACTGTATACAGAACAACAGAGGCATAATGTGCAATATAATATATACAGGCTAAGTGTAATAATGTAATATACAGGACAGAGGAAGTGGAACTGTGCAGTACTTATACGTTTTAAACAGCAGACACCCAGCACTAATGTTGGCGACTGATGGTAATACCGGTTGCGGACGTTTAACCCTTTAGATGCCGTGGTCAAATGTGACACAGCATCTGGATGCACTAAAACGTGGAAGCACGTTCTTCTGGGTGTGCTCTGGATCTCCCCAGGCAGACTATACATATGTGGTATTTCGGTAATTGTACTTACCTGGAGAATAAAAGTAACAGGTCAGTTTTCTCACATATGAAATGGTGTAAAAAAACCTCATAAAACTGTTGTGGAATGGTGTTTTTTTTATAACTCTACCCTATTTGGAATTTTTTTCATGCTTCTCACTACATTTTATGCAACCATATATTGTACCAGTAGAACGTTGTCCTGCAAAAAACAAACCCTCATAAGGCTATGTGAATGAAAAAATAAAAAAGTTATGGCTTTGGGAGGGCTGGGAGTAAAAAATGGAAATAAAAAAAAAATGCCCCTGTCCTTAAAGGGTTAAGAACAGCAGCAGATTGCCAGCATATATCACATATATCACCTTTTTTAGCACCAATGAAAGTCTATGGGGCTATTCACAAGGCCGTTCTTTAACGGCCAGTGAATAACGTCCGTCGAAAAATAGGACATGTCCTATTTTTGGCCGTTTCCACAGCCAGATGGACCCCATTGAAATCAATGGGACTGTTTTTAATGGCCGCTTAAAGAAGAGTGCACCCGTCTAAGGATATGGCCATTTTGGGGTTAAAAACCCTCACCTTATCCACTTGCTCAGCGCAGCAGCAGTCTCTTCTCTCTTCATTGAGCAGGACCTGTCGAAGGATCTGCGATATGTGTGATGACGTAACCATGCTATGACATCATTGCACACATCGTAGGTACTTCGTCAGGTCCTATTCAATAAAGAGAGATAAGACTGCTGCAGCACACTATGGCGGACACTATGGCGGACAGTATTTTAGCTGGGGGATGTAAAAAAAATTCCTACACTATGGGGACATTATTTTAGCTGGGGGCAGTAAAAACATTCCTACACTACTGCCGCTTTCACATGAGCGAGTTGCACCATCCGGACTCGGTGCATGAGTATAACAGAGCACCCGGCCTGAGCTTCTAGCACTGCAGGGTCGTATAACATTATATTGATTTATCATGCTATGTAACCCTTACAGTTCTGGAATGGATAGGATAACACTGACATAATGCTGTCACTGTTATCTAATACATTCCAGAACTGTAAGGGTTACATAGCATCATAAATCAATATAATGCCATGCGACCCTGCAGTGCTAGAAGGTCAGGTTATACTCCTGCACCGAGTCTGGACGGTGCAACTCGCTCATGTGAAAGCGGCCTATGGGGACATTATTTTAACTGGAGGCCTACATGGGGTCATTATTAAAGATGGGGGCATTAAAAAATTCTTACACTATGGGGGACATTATTTTAGCTGGGGGTCTACATGGGGGCATTATTAAAGATGGGGGCAGTAAAAAAATTCCTACACTATTGGAGACATTATTTTAGCTGGGGGTCTACATGGGGGACATTATTAAAGATGGGGGCAGTAAAAAAATTCCTACACTATTGGAGACATTATTTTAGCTGGGGGCCTACATGGGGGCATTATTAAAGCTGGGGCAGGGCAGTTAAAAAAATTCCTACACAATGGGAGGCATAATTGAAGCTGGGGGCACTACAGAAAAATGATTTATACCATGGGGGACATTATTTTTGCTGGGGCCACTATGGGGGACATTATGGGGGTCATGAAAAATGGATGCAAAATGGATTCTAAACGGACAATAAAAATGGACACAGCCAGAAAATGGATGCACACACTAATGCAAACTGGCCATCAAAAACGGACAGAGTGTCCGTTTTTAATGGACTTTTTTTTTTTATGTGCATGTAGCCTAAGGCCCCATTCACACGACCGTATGTATTCCGTGTCCGTATAAAAACGGAACAGAAGACATACGGAATGTCTTCCATAGTGTTCCGCATTTTTGCGAACCCATTGACTTTTAATGGGGCTACGGACATGTTTTGCGGCCAAGTATCAGACATGTTTCATTTTTTTTGCGGGAGAACTTCCGTAATATATGGATGCGGAATGCACACGGTGTGCATTCCGCATTTTTTTTCTCCTATGGAAAAATGAATGGGTCCGTATGGTTCCGCATCTTATCCGCAAAAATGCGGATAAGATACGGAAATGAACATATGGTCGTGTGAATGGGGCCTTAGAGTGCTTCCTGATGTGGCACTGGACCCACCAGTCCACCAGGATTAGTTTTGGCATAGTGAATGACCAGTCTGCCCCTGGAAGTGCTGAGGTGTGTGCACCTGCCCAGTCACAACTATGTAAGGAAAGGTTATTAATATACGCTGAAAACTGAGTGATGTAGATAGCCGCCACTTGATGCTGCAGTATGGAGTATATGTAGAAACAGGAACTAACAGTGTAAAAGTAGGGAACATATGCAAACACCATGTGATGGATGATTTTTATAACAATGGCTATTGAAAGTACTGCCTTGGGTGTGGTATGGAATATGACCCTCCATCTGTTTTTAAGCTTCAGCTTTTAGCCTTAGAATCGGATGCATAGTTTATTACTGTTGTGATTCGTCTCCATGTCATTTATTTATTAAGCAATATACTGAAACCCTGCAATGAAAGAGTATTTCTGAGGACGTAGCTACTGGAAAGCTAAAGCCTTTAATTTTTGTGTGGGAGGGAGACTGGGGTCCAGCCCTTTCATCCTACCTCTAAGCAATGTGTTTAATTAATCACAGCTGATTTCTGCCTAAGAATATCAAACACTTTCCATTCTTTCCTATCTGGAACCTCATAAGGTAGCCTCACACTTGGCTGTAGTTTCAGTTCACATTTCATTTGCAGGTCTGGCTTTCATCTATCTGGTATGTACATTGCACAGAGCTGTCTCAGTGATGCTTCCTGCTCAGATAATTCATTGTCAAACCTATACGTGGAGCAGCATTACTGCAGTGTTTCCATTGCAGTGAATATGAATAATACAGTTACTGAGCATTGTTCCATATACAATATCAACCTCTATAAGGGGCATCTCTGATAAGGATTAATAATCAAAGCCATGCTATGATCTAAAATAGAGGAGAACTGTCAATATTGCTGTAAGGGTGCATTCACACAGGGTTTTGCAGGGTCTATATGTTAAGACTCATACACATGGTTGTTGCCCAGTCGAGCCCATATTGCGGCCCACATTCATTTGACACTAAGGAGTGCTTCCATGGGGTTTCTCTCCATGCCTCTGCACCGCAAAAAAATAGAACATGTTCTATTTTTTGTGGTGCGGACAGATCATGGACCCACTCAAGTTGAATGGGCCTGGATCCATCATGGGAGCCGCACTGTGGATTGGCGATCGCCAATTGCGGACCCCAATGCATGGGAAGGTCGAACAACGGCCATATGAATGAGCCCTTATGGACATGCGTACAGGCAATGGTTGTGGAATCACTGTGCCAAGTAACCGGTTTGACATTGGGCCAAACACTAAGGGCATTATTCTGACGCTTCCTCTGTATTCATCCTTTAACCACTGTACAGGGATGTAGACTTCACTGTGAGTTAGTGATCAAACCACAACCTCCTTGGATGGTCCTGGTGTACTTGTTAGCTGACCTACTGAGGTCAGGGATACTAGTGTAAAGCACCATGAACACATGCACTGAATGATTCAAAACCATTGGGGACTAATCAAAGCAGTTTACTCATATTTTGAACTATGCAATAGATTTAATTTAATTGTCTCATCAGACTCCTGGCACATCTGGTGAGCAGCTGAACTTGCTGGGGGAAGACTTCCCCAGCCAGACATTTCCCTAGGAGAAATGGCTGCAGGAAAAATGGAGAATTACATGGAAAACATGGGCATCTGGAGTCCAACAATCACTAATAAAGGTGCACTGCGACGGTAATGCAATTGATAATATATGGCTAAACCCTCACACTGATGTTAAAATGAGACTTTCGCCAATATATTCTTATATTAAGAACATACCGGAACCCGAGCACTGCGTCAAGGTATCTCAGAGTGGCACGGGACCTAACACTAACCTACCTAGCCGTATGGGCAATTGCGGAAGGAGCATATAGGCCGACACACAGCATCCAACTCCTAGTTACCTCCAGCGTAAGATCACACATGCAATGGGAGGAGGGAGGAGGCTATGAGCCCCACCTACCAATGACTCATGTGACTCAGGCTGCACAGGTGCACCAGAATGTTACCATAAGATGTAAGTAATGGTACATTCAAACCTGGAGTTGCTACACCTCCTGGTGTAAATGTTCAAATACAATCACAGAAAAAAATGTGGTCCAAAATGGCAGAAAATTGCTCAAACCCCATATGCTGTTGCGCATATCAAACCGGGGGAGCAATTTCTGCACATGTGATTGTTTGTGATTGTTTGATTATATAGTTCGCCACATCCGCACAATTTGTTTCCTTGTGTAGGATGGTTTTGTGGTACATGTGGTCCACTGCGGGCATCCTCCATTGTATGAATTTTTGCTGGGGATTGCTGTTAGCAACGGATCACATGTGCAGGAATTGCTCCCCCGGTTTGATATGCGCAACAGCATATGGGGTCTGAGCAATTTTCTGCCATTTTAGACCACATTTTTTTTCTGTGATTGCATCTGGAGTCCACCAGGATGGAAGCAATACTTACAGAAGTATTATACATATTGAACAACATTGAATCAAAATGTGCCAGCGATACCACATTTCTATGTACTCAAATAAATTAGGATCTCCAGCCTCATAGATAATACATGTTTTATTGATATTTATTGGTTAGGCGAACAGGGGTTTGCATAGTCACTGTCTCTGTAGAATTCAATGAAGAAATGGCTGTCATTGTGCATAACTCTCATTCATTCTGGTTTATGGGAGTACAGAAAGCAAGCCACATAAAACATGGGTACATCCCCTTAAACAGAATTTATACTCATTGACAAACAATAACACACCAAGAAGGAGTTGTTGGATTTGAATGAAACTTCACTTTTGTGAAGGTAAGGATTATATATATTTTAAGTGATTACAAAATTACAGCAAATTACAAAATTACAGCTCTAGTATCATGTTGGGCCACCTGTAGCCTGGATACTGTATGACAGTTGGACATGTAGCCATACAGGTTCCTTATGGTATCCTGTAGCACATTTGCCCATAGATGTTGCAGTAGTATCCCTTGTATCACTGCTAGGGGTGACCGACTGTCATATGCGATGGCTCCCCAGATCATTCCACCAGCAGTGATAGCAATGTATTTCTCCACAGCAAAGGCAGGACTGAAGCTACTCCATACTAGAACCTGGGATCATGGGATCCCAAACAGAACCTGATAGGCAATATGGTTCCAGTATCTAGCAGTGGAAGTTTCTCATTCACAACATCACTACAAATGACAGCGATCATGGCAGAATGTTTTTTTCTTCTTCTATCCATCGGGAAATGCTTCGAGTACAGAAAGCCTTGTGTAATGAAGGTGCCACCTGTGTCTGGATGGTGGAAAACAAAACTGTGAGAGCTGCTTGTGCTTGTTGGTAGATCAAACAATCCTCTCTACTACTGGTCTGCCTTGGCCATTCAGAACATGTTTGCTGTGTGTATGTGCCTTTACCACTGCTCCCAACAGTTAGGTCAGAAAGGTCTAGCTGGTTGGCAATTCATCAAAACAACTGTCTTGCTTCTCTCAGATCAATGATGGTCTCCTCTCAAAGTTTGACAACTGGGCGGAATGTCTTCAAGTGCAACATAGACACATGTCTAGCAGTCAGGCTCAGTAGGCTCAGAGAGTCTTTTTATAGAGCAATGAGGGATGCGCTTTTACACCCTCTTTTGGCAAGACCCTGTATCTAATCAGAGCTGCATCTGTAATCATTTACATATCTGCCTGAGATAACTGCATGCCGAGTTTTGCTGCAATCCAACATTTTTATCTGAGTGTTATTTTTTTTTTGTCAATGAGTGCACTTAGAGGGTTTGTCCCCCTAAGATAGGAGCTAAGGAAGTATAGGAACTCTGAGATTTCTGCCCAATATACTTATCTAGTGAAAGAAACGTGGTATAGTGGACACATTTTAGTTTCATGAAGTTAAATATATTATATATCCCAAAATACATGATTGAACTTACCAAAAAAGCAAACTTCTAAAAGCAAAATTTACTTATTTTAACAAACAGTCGAAGTAGACCCACTGTGTCAATTAACTGTTTTGGCTTTGGGCTAAACCTAATGGTGTTGTCCTTTGGTCCTCTGGTTTTCACCATTTAATCCCCATAAAGAGATCTGGCTTTGCTGTAGGGAACCAACCAAGCCACTAGTCCCAGCATAGTTGGCATCTGACCCATGGGGTTCACAGACACTAGTGCTAAGCACCAAAGTTTCAGGCAATGCTCATAGTCAAAAACCGGGCCAAGGTTGGGGCAAGTTTGTGCGTATTTAATAAACTAATGAAAGTTCAGGGAAGGCTGCAGAGAAACAGGGATGGTTAAAAAAGCAGAAGTTCGGTACAAGATCAGACAGACTGAAAAGCATATCTTTGCTGGGCTAACTTGAGAACTAGAAACCTAAAGGTTAGGAAAAAGAGGTGGTGCATACACCCAGAATAAAAAGGAAGGTTGATCAGTACCTTAGTCGGTAGCTGAACAGAAATCAAGAGGGAAGGTTAATCATTGCAGTACTATAGAGAAGTTTCACTGAATACTAGTCGCAATACCCACAGGGAGGGTGGAGTAATGCCCGTGCCTGACCGGGATAGCAGAGCAGCAGCAGACACGGTTCGCCATTGTTACACTTATGGTAGTAAAATTCCGCTGATTTCATTAGTATAAATATATAATAATAATATATAAAAATATATAAATAAATATAATCAATTTTGAACCATGAACCAACATTCAAGATGTATAGTATTCACTTAACCAATATGTAACAATCAAACTTTTATGGACAATTCATACTAAGATTAAGCCATATGGGATAACTGTGAGAGTTTCTACCACAGCACATCCAGATATGTATGATAAATATTATTCCCAGGCATAGGAGGAATGAGAACCTATATTTCCTACTTTTCATTTACTGGTAATTACAAACCTTTGACCTACATTTTTCATTGGTCTCATTTAAATGCATTACTTGAAACCAAGACTATCCGTTGAAATGGCAACTTATTTTTACTGAGAGATAAAACTTTCATATTCCAAACTGTTCAGCCTACAACCTTTAATCCATGCAGAAGTGAAAAGCTCCCATTTATTTTATTTTTAGAAATGATGACAAAATTCTTTACTGTAGTTCAATATCCCCTTTAAAACCAGCATCTATCATTTGCTTTTACTTTACTCGACTTTCAGCGCTAGCAGTTAAAAAATGACTTTTCCGCTTGTGCATGCCTTGGAGTTCAGCCGTATGAAACTACTTTTTAAAAATTCAGTTTTATATGTTGGTTTTTTAAGATCTGAGCTGTTCCAACCATATGTCATTCTGTAAGACAAAGATTGTTGTGTGTGGGTATGTTATTAATGCACGTAAATGGAGGACATTATGCAGTCCTAATCTACGTGGCAAATTAAAGTAACAAATGTGATCATTATGTTTAGTATAACATCATTGGGAAAGAAATTACTTTTCATGAGATTAAACTACTCATTCCAAGCTTCTTCAACAATATAGAGACAGTTTCTGCTTTCCGTAGTCCAAATGGATATTGGATGTCAATTAAAATGTCACGCACCATGAAAGTTGTGACTATGCTTTAAACTGGTTTGAGTGAATCTTAAATGTTAATATTTTTCTTGAATGAAGCACTGTAAAAGGAAATGGCTAGCTCACAAAAATGAGATGAAGTGTAGAGCGATCCATTTAAATAAAGTGGGAACAGCGAGGCATTTGCACAGCAATATACAGGAAGAAATGAAATTTGTATTAACTTCATTGGCCATTTTCAGAAAGTTCTGCTGATCTGGTTACAGGCATTGCAAGAAGCAGAAAGATAAAGTCCATAGACATGTTTCAGTAAAGTTACTGGCAGTCAATTCTTCAGATAAAATATTCTTTTCCAGAAATAGTGCATCACATTTCTGCAGACCAATTTGTATGGTCCGAGCACTGACAGGCTGACCACCCCTGCCCTTTAACCTCTTAAGCAATGCTGGCAGCACTCATACATCTATTTTGAAAATACAACATCTGCATATGACGCTGAGCACGTGCAGTCAACTTCTTTGGTCTACCATGGTGAGGTCTGTTCTGAGTGGAACCTGTCTTGTTAAACCGCTGCATGGTCTTGGCCACCATGCTGCAGCTCAGTTTCAGGATGCTGACAATCTTCTTATGGTATTGGCCATCTTTACGTAGGGCAACAATTTTTTTCTTCACACCCTCAGAGAGTTCTTTGCCATGAGGTGCCATGTTGAACTTCCAGTGACCAGTATTAGAGAATGTGAGAGTGGTAACACTAAATTTAACACACCTGCTCCCCATCACAGTGTCTTATCTTCAGTGTTGTCCCATGAAAAGATATAATAAAATATTTACAAAAATTCATGGGGTGTTCTCACTTTTGAGAGATACTGTACATTAGATAAAAGCTGTCAGACCCACCAGTTTTAGCAGGATAAGGACGAACCTTATTAACTACAGTAATACTACTGCCCCTGGCTCCAGATCAGTAATTCCAATCTTGATACTCACCCGCGTTACCCTGCTGTATTGCTACAACCTGGCCATGGAACGCATACATAGAGAGGAGTCATCTTAATTATATGTGAGCACCCAGGTTTTATCTCAATTCATCAAACGGCTGCTTTGTGGGTGCACATCCCTTTAAATTCTTTGGCGTTCTCTGACCAATAGAAGGTATTGAGGGATAGAAGGATTGGGCTTGCCCAATCTTTAATGGGAGCCACTGGCAGAAGGTTATGCATAGAGATGAGCGAGTAGTGAAATATTCGAAAGTTCGAAATTCGATTCGAATAGACCGCGAAATTCGACTATTTAACCGAATATCGAATCCCATTAAAGTCTATGGGAAAAAAATGCTCGCCACTTGGAAATCTCAATTCGACCACTTGGAGGTCACCAAGTCCACCCTGAAACCTCAGAAAAGGATGCCAACACTGCTGGAATGCAACTGGGACAGCAGGGGAAGCATGTCTGGGTGCATATAACGCGCCCAAGTCGCACTATTACGCCACTATCACAGCCTCTCAACAATACACTCCAAAGACAATCTAACCTCTCTGTAAAGTGAGACCATACAAGGAAACCTTCTTTCCTCTACATTGCCATGGACCCCAAGCCAAACTAGACAAAAAAGAAGATGAAATTCTGCACCCCTTAAAATCACGTTGCCTATGACAACCACAGATGGCATAGGCAAGGGGGAAAGCAATCAAGCCATCACTATTTTTCCCTCTGTGCCATCCCTGCCTTGCCCAGGCACATGTCCCAAAACATCATCCACGCCCGAGTAACACGGTTACTGCAAAAGGCCATTTGACCACCAACACTTTGGTTTGAGGCCGGGGATGCTACATCTCCCTGACAGCACACTGGGTGAATGTTGTGGAGGCGGGGACGGGCAAACCTGCTACCCCCACCCAAGTTTGGGGCCTTGGTTCTGTCTGGATTTCCGCAACCCTTACAGACAGCTCGGCAAACCCCTCCTTCTCCTTCTAGATTCTCCTTTTAAATCTGTCCACCACCCAGTCAAGTCCACAAAGTCCAGTCTCGTCGATAGCCTGCAGAAACTGCAGGGACCTCACTCTGACCCTCCTTCCTCCCACCCTGCCCAATGTTATCAACCCAGTGTTCCCACCCATGCAAGAATCGCAGGAGCTATCTGAGGATTTTGTTTGTTCTGATGCCCAAACACTGGAGCAAGCTCCATCTCTAGCTGATGGTGGTGTGGAACGGGCACTAAAGTGTAAAATGATTAGGGACGATGATGAGACACAGTTGCCAGCAAGGGAGGCTGTTGGAGCAAAGTGAGGCAGTGTAAGAGGAGGTGGTTGAGTATGACGAAGTCAGTGACCCGACCTGGCCCAGTGTCATGTCTAGCAGGTAAAGCAGTGGGGATGTTGAGGGATGCGTAGGACCGCAAAAGGCAGGAAGAGGCCGTGGGCTGGCCAGAGGCTCATGGAGAAGGCAGGCTAGAGCCCGCAGGGCCGCATCTCTTCCCTATAACAGGCCCCCACACAAAGCTCTCCCATCGAGGGCTCTTAGGTCCTTGTTGTGAAAATATTTTAATGAGTGCGCAAAGTTAGCTTGAGGTGAGCCCTCGAAAAAATTATATGGTGGCCCAAGAGGTGAGACCTCTTAAAAATTGTATTAAGGCCCAAGAGGTGAGCCATAATAAAAATTGTTTGTAGGCCCAAGAGGTGAGACGTCTTAAAAATTGTGTGGAGGCTAAAGAGGTGAGACCTCTTAAAAATTATGTGGAGGCCCAAGAGGTGAGACCTCTTAAAAATTATGTGGAGGCCCAAGAGGTGAGACCTCTTAAAAATTATGTGGAGGCCCAAGAGGTGAGACCTCGATAAAATTATGTGGAGGCCCAAGAGGTGAGACCTCGATAAAATTATGTGGAGGCCCAAGAGGTGAGACCTCTTAAAAATTATGTGGAGGCCCAAGAGGTGAGACCTCTTAAAAATTATGTGGAGGCCCAAGAGGTGAGACCTCTTAAAAATTATGTGGAGGCCCAAGAGGTGAGACCTCTTAAAAATTATGTGGAGGCCCAAGAGGTGAGACCTCGATAAAATTATGTGGAGGCCCAAGAGGTGAGACCTCTTAAAAATTATGTGGAGGCCCAAGAGGTGAGACCTCTTAAAAATTTTGTGGAGGCCCAAGAGGTGAGACCTCGATAAAATTATGTGGAGGCCCAAGAGGTGAGACCTCGATAAAAATTATGTGGAGGCCCAAGAGGTGAGACCTCTTAAAAATTATGTGGAGGCCCAAGAGGTGAGACCTCTTAAAAATTATGTGGAGGCCCAAGAGGTGAGACCTCTTAAAATTATGTGGAGGCCCAAGAGGTGAGACCTCTTAAAAATTTTGTGGAGGCCCAAGAGGTGAGACCTCGATAAAATTATGTGGAGGCCCAAGAGGTGAGACCTCTTAAAAATTATGTGGAGGCCCAAGAGGTGAGACCTCTTAAAAATTATGTGGAGGCCCAAGAGGTGAGACCTCTTAAAAATTATGTGGAGGCCCAAGAGGTGAGACCTCTTAAAAATTTTGTGGAGGCCCAAGAGGTGAGACCTCTTAAAAATTATGTGGAGGCCCAAGAGGTGAGACCTCTTAAAAATTATGTGGAGGCCCAAGAGGTGAGACCTCTTAAAAATTATGTGGAGGCCCAAGAGGTGAGACCTCTTAAAAATTTTGTGGAGGCCCAAGAGGTGAGACCTCGATAAAATTATGTGGAGGCCCAAGAGGTGAGACCTCGATAAAATTATGTGGAGGCCCAAGAGGTGAGACCTCTTAAAAATTTTGTGGAGGCCCAAGAGGTGAGCCATAAATATATAAATTTTTTTTATTTACGGAGCAATTCTACGGCGGTTAAGGAGGAGGAGGAGGAGGTGGAGGAGGAAATGGCACTTCATACAGATGGCACTTCACTTTTGGCTGCTTTCCACTGTTGGAGAAGCAAAGTCCGGGTCAATCCACTTGCTGTTCATTTTGATTAGCGTCAGCCTGTCGGCACTGTCGGTTGACAGGCGGCTGCGCTTATCGGTTATAATGCCCCCGGCTGCGCTGAACACCCTTTCTGATAGCACGCTGGCGGCAGGGCAGGCAAGCACCTCCAAGGCGTACAGGGACAGTTCCAGCCACGTGTCCAACTTGGAGACCCAGTAAGTGTAGGACGCCGAGGGATCGGGGAGGACAGGGTTACGGTCTGCCAGGTACTCCCGCAACATCCGCCGATACTTGTCCCTCCTGCTGATAGCGGGCCCCGCAGTGATGGAAGTTGCACGAGGGGGTGCCATGAACGTGTCCCACACCTTGGAGAGTGTTCCCCTGGTGGCTGTGGGCCTGATCGATGTTGAGGGACTCTGGGAGACCCTCTCCTCTCTGCCGCCAGCGATGGTGGGTGGGAAAATCTCCATCATGTTCTGCACGAGTTCCCTCTGGTATTCCAGCAATCGATTCGTCCTCTCCTCTACCGGAATAAAAGAGGAGACGTTATCTTTATACCGGGGGTCCAGGATTGCGAAGACCCAGTACAGTTTGTTCTCCACTATCCGGACAACACGTGTGTCCCGGGAAAAGCAGCCCAGCATGAAGTCAGCCATGTGTGCCAGACTCTGAATAGGCATGACGTCACTGACCCCACCAGAAGGATCACTTGCCATTTCCTCCTCTTCCTCTTCCGCCTCCTCTCCGCCCCATCCGCGCTGAACCAATGGGACGCACACAGCCTGACTGCTACCCTCGCCGCCAGCATCCTCCTCCTCTTCCACAGCCACCTCCACGTCGTCCTCCTCCTCCTCATCCTCCTCCTCCTGCAACTGCCACCGAGAAGCAGACAAAAGTGTGGTCTGACTGTGTAGCTCCGTTGCGTCTCCTCCTACCCCCGTCTCCTCTGCGTGCAATGCGTTCTCCCTTATTGCGATGAGCGATTCTTTAAGGACGCATAGGAGCGGGATGGTTACGCTCACTATAGCGTCCTCGCTGCTGACCTTCTTGGTGGACTCCTCAAAGATACGCAGTACATCGCATATGTCTGCCATCCATGGCCACTCGTGGTTGGCAAACTGAGGGAGCTGAGTTGGAGGCACGCGTGGATTCATAATCTGGTACTCCATCAATGCTCTCTGCTGCTCACACACCCTGGCCAACATGGAATAGGTGGAATTCCAGCGAGTCGGCAGGTCGCACAACAGCCGATGTTCAGGCAAATGGAGGCGTTGCTGGAGTTTTTTTAAGCTAGCAGCAGCTACAGTTGACTTCCGAAAGTGAGCGCACAAGCGCCGCACTTTCACCAGTAGCTCTGCCAGGTTGGGGTAAGTCTTTAGAAATTTTTGGACTACCAGATTAAAAACGTGGGCCAGGCATGGTACGTGATTGAGTTCGGCAAGCTCCAGAGCCGCCACCAGGTTACGGCCGTTATCGCACACGACCATGCCTGGTCCTAGCTGCAGCGGCGACAGCCACATCTCCGTCTGCTGCAATATGGCGTCCCTCACCTCTGGGGCGCTGTGCTTCCTGTCGCCCAAGCTGATGAGCTTAAGCACCGCCTGCTGACGTCTCCCCGCGCCAGTGCTGCAACGCTTCCAGCTAGCGGCTGAGGGCGATGTTAAGGCAGAGGAGGAGGAGGAAGAGGAGGGGGGTTTATCAGAACCCGTGCTGGCAATCTTGGGCGGGGGTGGTAGGTAGGCCGTCTCTGTTTGCGACCCCGTCCCCGCTTCCACAACATTCACCCAGTGTGCCGTCAAAGAGATGTATCGTCCCTGGCCGCAAGCGCTTGTCCACGAGTCGGTGGTCAAGTGGACCTTTGCGCTGACTGCGTACCTCAGGGCCCGCCTGATGTTACGCGACACGTGCTGGTGCAGGGCGGGGACGGCACTCCGGGAAAAGTAGTGGCGGCTGGGGACGGAATAGCGAGGTGCGGCAGCCGCCATCAGGTCGCGGAAGGCCTGCGTCTCCACAAGCCTAAACGGCAACATCTCCAGGGCCAGCAGTTTGGAGATGTGGCAGTTTAAGGCTTGGGCTTGGGGGTGACTCGAGGCGTACTTCCGCCTGCGGTCGAACGCCTGCGAGATGGACAGTTGTTGGGACGAGGAGTGTGAAGGTGCAGGCGAAGAGGCGGGGGAAGGGGAGGCTGAAGGAGAAGGCCCCAAAGTAGCCGAGGCAGAGGCAGATGTGGAGGTGTCCTGGCTGGAGGTCTGGACCGCAGTGGCAGCACACAACAAAGGGGAAGAGGCAGTGGCAGCAAGACCGGGCGCAGGTTGTATTGCGTTTGCTCTCTCCCACTCAGCCCAGTGCTTGACTTCCAAGTGACGCCGCATGCCTGAGGTGGTCAGATTGCTCTTCTCAGAGCCCCTACTCAGTTTTGAGTGGCAGAGTGTGCAAACCGCGCTCAGTTTGTCATCCGCACAAACATTAAAAAATCTCCACACCACAGAAGTACGAGGCCTCGATGGGGGAGCTTCGCGCGACTGCCCGCTGCCGGGAACAGCTTCGGCCCTGCTGGCTGTGGCCTCACTTCTCTGTCTGGACTGTCCTCTGCCTGTGGACATCCCTCTGCCTGTGGACATCCCTCTGCCTCTGGACATCCCTCTGCCTCTTGCTGCCTTTTTCGGTGCTGCGCAGACCACCACCTCTCCACTGCTTTCCCCGCTGGACATCACCCCTGGCCAAGTGGGGTCGGTCATTTCGTCATCCACCACCTCCTCTTCCTCACTCTGCTCCTCCTCCTGCCCACTGGACATTCCAACAGCCTCCCTTGATGGCAACTGCGTCTCATCATCATCATCGCTCATGATAACAGATGCTGGTTCAGGGTCCACATCAGCAGGAGATGGCGAAAACTCAAGTGTTTGGGCATCACTACAAACAAATTCCTCTGCTAGCTCCTGGGATTCTTCCGGCACATCTGAAAAAGGACCCGAAAAGAGCTCCTGGGAGGGGTCAATGGTGGGATGACTCTGTTGGCCAGGTGTGGAGGAAGGAGGGTCAGAGTGAGACTGTGTGGATGACTGGCTGGTGGACAACTGTGTGGAAGCGCTATCGGCTATCCATTGCACCACCTGTTCAACCTGCTCAGGCCTCAACAGCGGTGTAACCCGCCCCCTGCTTAACTGTCCCATAAAGGCAGGGATTCTGGATGAGCGGGATCCTGGCTGACCCTCACCAGCACGCATTGTATCCCCACTGGCTTCAACAAGGCCCCCAACAGCATTTCCGCGCCCCCGTCCTCGTCCACGTCCTATTCCGCTAGCCCCCCTCCGCATTTTATTTTTTTTTGGTTACAATATTTTGCCTTCACAGCCGTGTACTAACAGATCAGACGGTGTGTATTAACACCAGGTATATAAAATTATTTTGCAAGAGAACGCACAGTACAGTTGCCAATAAAAAGGCCTATATATTTTATATTTCAAGGTACACAGCCGTGTACTAACTGTTCAGACGGTGTGTATTAACACCAGGTATATAAAATTATTTTGCAAGAGAACGCACAGTACAGTTGCCAATGAAAAGGCCTATATATTTTATATTTCGAGGTACACAGCCGTGTACTAACTGTTCAGACGGTGTGTATTAACACCAGGTATATAAAATTATTTTGCAAGAGAACGCACAGTACAGTTGCCAATGAAAAGGCCTATATATTTTATATTTCAAGGTACACAGCCGTGTACTAACTGTTCAGACGGTGTGTATTAACACCAGGTATATAAAATTATTTTGCAAGAGAACGCACAGTACAGTTGCCAATGAAAAGGCCTATATATTTTATATTTCAAGGTACACAGCCGTGTACTAACTGTTCAGACGGTGTGTATTAACACCAGGTATATAAAATTATTTTGCAAGAGAACGCACAGTACAGTTGCCAATGAAAAGGCCTATATATTTTATATTTCAAGGTACACAGCCGTGTACTAACTGTTCAGACGGTGTGTATTAACACCAGGTATATAAAATTATTTTGCAAGAGAACGCACAGTACAGTTGCCAATGAAAAGGCCTATATATTTTATATTTCAAGGTACACAGCCGTGTACTAACTGTTCAGACGGTGTGTATTAACACCAGGTATATAAAATTATTTTGCAAGAGAACGCACAGTACAGTTGCCAATGAAAAGGCCTATATATTTTATATTTCAAGGTACACAGCCGTGTACTAACTGTTCAGACGGTGTGTATTAACACCAGGTATATAAAATTATTTTGCAAGAGAACGCACAGTACAGTTGCCAATGAAAAGGCCTATATATTTTATATTTCAAGGTACACAGCCGTGTACTAACTGTTCAGACGGTGTGTATTAACACCAGGTATATAAAATTATTTTGCAAGAGAACGCACAGTACAGTTGCCAATGAAAAGGCCTATATATTTTATATTTCAAGGTACACAGCCGTGTACTAACTGTTCAGACGGTGTGTATTAACACCAGGTATGTAAAATTATTTTGCAAGAGAACGCACAGTACAGTTGCCAATGAAAAGGCCTATATATTTTATATTTCAAGGTACACAGCCGTGTACTAACTGTTCAGACGGTGTGTATTAACACCAGGTATATAAAATTATTTTGCAAGAGAACGCACAGTACAGTTGCCAATGAAAAGGCCTATATATTTTATATTTCAAGGTACACAGCCGTGTACTAACTGTTCAGACGGTGTGTATTAACACCAGGTATGTAAAATTATTTTGCAAGAGAACGCACAGTACAGTTGCCAATGAAAAGGCCTATATATTTTATATTTCAAGGTACACAGCCGTGTACTAACTGTTCAGACGGTGTGTATTAACACCAGGTATATAAAATTATTTTGCAAGAGAACGCACAGTACAGTTGCCAATGAAAAGGCCTATATATTTTATATTTCAAGGTACACAGCCGTGTACTAACTGTTCAGACGGTGTGTATTAACACCAGGTATATAAAATTATTTTGCAAGAGAACGCACAGTACAGTTGCCAATGAAAAGGCCTATATATTTTATATTTCAAGGTACACAGCCGTGTACTAACTGTTCAGACGGTGTGTATTAACACCAGGTATATAAAATTATTTTGCAAGAGAACGCACAGTACAGTTGCCAATGAAAAGGCCTATATATTTTATATTTCAAGGTACACAGCCGTGTACTAACTGTTCAGACGGTGTGTATTAACACCAGGTATATAAAATTATTTTGCAAGAGAACGCACAGTACAGTTGCCAATGAAAAGGCCTATATATTTTATATTTCAAGGTACACAGCCGTGTACTAACTGTTCAGACGGTGTGTATTAACACCAGGTATATAAAATTATTTTGCAAGAGAACGCACAGTACAGTTGCCAATGAAAAGGCCTATATATTTTATATTTCAAGGTACACAGCCGTGTACTAACTGTTCAGACGGTGTGTATTAACACCAGGTATATAAAATTATTTTGCAAGAGAACGCACAGTACAGTTGCCAATGAAAAGGCCTATATATTTTATATTTCAAGGTACACAGCCGTGTACTAACTGTTCAGACGGTGTGTATTAACACCAGGTATATAAAATTATTTTGCAAGAGAACGCACAGTACAGTTGCCAATGAAAAGGCCTATATATTTTATATTTCAAGGTACACAGCCGTGTACTAACTGTTCAGACGGTGTGTATTAACACCAGGTATATAAAATTATTTTGCAAGAGAACGCACAGTACAGTTGCCAATGAAAAGGCCTATATATTTTATATTTCAAGGTACACAGCCGTGTACTAACTGTTCAGACGGTGTGTATTAACACCAGGTATATAAAATTATTTTGCAAGAGAACGCACAGTACAGTTGCCAATGAAAAGGCCTATATATTTTATATTTCAAGGTACACAGCCGTGTACTAACTGTTCAGACGGTGTGTATTAACACCAGGTATATAAAATTATTTTGCAAGAGAACGCACAGTACAGTTGCCAATGAAAAGGCCTATATATTTTATATTTCAAGGTACACAGCCGTGTACTAACTGTTCAGACGGTGTGTATTAACACCAGGTATATAAAATTATTTTGCAAGAGAACGCACAGTACAGTTGCCAATGAAAAGGCCTATATATTTTATATTTCAAGGTACACAGCCGTGTACTAACTGTTCAGACGGTGTGTATTAACACCAGGTATATAAAATTATTTTGCAAGAGAACGCACAGTACAGTTGCCAATGAAAAGGCCTATATATTTTATATTTCAAGGTACACAGCCGTGTACTAACTGTTCAGACGGTGTGTATTAACACCAGGTATATAAAATTATTTTGCAAGAGAACGCACAGTACAGTTGCCAATGAAAAGGCCTATATATTTTATATTTCAAGGTACACAGCCGTGTACTAACTGTTCAGACGGTGTGTATTAACACCAGGTATATAAAATTATTTTGCAAGAGAACGCACAGTACAGTTGCCAATGAAAAGGCCTATATATTTTATATTTCAAGGTACACAGCCGTGTACTAACTGTTCAGACGGTGTGTATTAACACCAGGTATATAAAATTATTTTGCAAGAGAACGCACAGTACAGTTGCCAATGAAAAGGCCTATATATTTTATATTTCAAGGTACACAGCCGTGTACTAACTGTTCAGACGGTGTGTATTAACACCAGGTATATAAAATTATTTTGCAAGAGAACGCACAGTACAGTTGCCAATGAAAAGGCCTATATATTTTATATTTCAAGGTACACAGCCGTGTACTAACTGTTCAGACGGTGTGTATTAACACCAGGTATATAAAATTATTTTGCAAGAGAACGCACAGTACAGTTGCCAATGAAAAGGCCTATATATTTTATATTTCAAGGTACACAGCCGTGTACTAACTGTTCAGACGGTGTGTATTAACACCAGGTATATAAAATTATTTTGCAAGAGAACGCACAGTACAGTTGCCAATGAAAAGGCCTATATATTTTATATTTCAAGGTACACAGCCGTGTACTAACTGTTCAGACGGTGTGTATTAACACCAGGTATATAAAATTATTTTGCAAGAGAACGCACAGTACAGTTGCCAATGAAAAGGCCTATATATTTTATATTTCAAGGTACACAGCCGTGTACTAACTGTTCAGACGGTGTGTATTAACACCAGGTATATAAAATTATTTTGCAAGAGAACGCACAGTACAGTTGCCAATGAAAAGGCCTATATATTTTATATTTCAAGGTACACAGCCGTGTACTAACTGTTCAGACGGTGTGTATTAACACCAGGTATATAAAATTATTTTGCAAGAGAACGCACAGTACAGTTGCCAATGAAAAGGCCTATATATTTTATATTTCAAGGTACACAGCCGTGTACTAACTGTTCAGACGGTGTGTATTAACACCAGGTATATAAAATTATTTTGCAAGAGAACGCACAGTACAGTTGCCAATGAAAAGGCCTATATATTTTATATTTCAAGGTACACAGCCGTGTACTAACTGTTCAGACGGTGTGTATTAACACCAGGTATATAAAATTATTTTGCAAGAGAACGCACAGTACAGTTGCCAATGAAAAGGCCTATATATTTTATATTTCAAGGTACACAGCCGTGTACTAACTGTTCAGACGGTGTGTATTAACACCAGGTATGTAAAATTATTTTGCAAGAGAACGCACAGTACAGTTGCCAATGAAAAGGCCTATATATTTTATATTTCAAGGTACACAGCCGTGTACTAACTGTTCAGACGGTGTGTATTAACACCAGGTATATAAAATTATTTTGCAAGAGAACGCACAGTACAGTTGCCAATGAAAAGGCCTATATATTTTATATTTCAAGGTACACAGCCGTGTACTAACTGTTCAGACGGTGTGTATTAACACCAGGTATATAAAATTATTTTGCAAGAGAACGCACAGTACAGTTGCCAATGAAAAGGCCTATATATTTTATATTTCAAGGTACACAGCCGTGTACTAACTGTTCAGACGGTGTGTATTAACACCAGGTATATAAAATTATTTTGCAAGAGAACGCACAGTACAGTTGCCAATGAAAAGGCCTATATATTTTATATTTCAAGGTACACAGCCGTGTACTAACTGTTCAGACGGTGTGTATTAACACCAGGTATATAAAATTATTTTGCAAGAGAACGCACAGTACAGTTGCCAATGAAAAGGCCTATATATTTTATATTTCAAGGTACACAGCCGTGTACTAACTGTTCAGACGGTGTGTATTAACACCAGGTATATAAAATTATTTTGCAAGAGAACGCACAGTACAGTTGCCAATGAAAAGGCCTATATATTTTATATTTCAAGGTACACAGCCGTGTACTAACTGTTCAGACGGTGTGTATTAACACCAGGTATATAAAATTATTTTGCAAGAGAACGCACAGTACAGTTGCCAATGAAAAGGCCTATATATTTTATATTTCAAGGTACACAGCCGTGTACTAACTGTTCAGACGGTGTGTATTAACACCAGGTATATAAAATTATTTTGCAAGAGAACGCACAGTACAGTTGCCAATGAAAAGGCCTATATATTTTATATTTCAAGGTACACAGCCGTGTACTAACTGTTCAGACGGTGTGTATTAACACCAGGTATATAAAATTATTTTGCAAGAGAACGCACAGTACAGTTGCCAATGAAAAGGCCTATATATTTTATATTTCAAGGTACACAGCCGTGTACTAACTGTTCAGACGGTGTGTATTAACACCAGGTATATAAAATTATTTTGCAAGAGAACGCACAGTACAGTTGCCAATGAAAAGGCCTATATATTTTATATTTCAAGGTACACAGCCGTGTACTAACTGTTCAGACGGTGTGTATTAACACCAGGTATATAAAATTATTTTGCAAGAGAACGCACAGTACAGTTGCCAATGAAAAGGCCTATATATTTTATATTTCAAGGTACACAGCCGTGTACTAACTGTTCAGACGGTGTGTATTAACACCAGGTATATAAAATTATTTTGCAAGAGAACGCACAGTACAGTTGCCAATGAAAAGGCCTATATATTTTATATTTCAAGGTACACAGCCGTGTACTAACTGTTCAGACGGTGTGTATTAACACCAGGTATATAAAATTATTTTGCAAGAGAACGCACAGTACAGTTGCCAATGAAAAGGCCTATATATTTTATATTTCAAGGTACACAGCCGTGTACTAACTGTTCAGACGGTGTGTATTAACACCAGGTATATAAAATTATTTTGCAAGAGAACGCACAGTACAGTTGCCAATGAAAAGGCCTATATATTTTATATTTCAAGGTACACAGCCGTGTACTAACTGTTCAGACGGTGTGTATTAACACCAGGTATATAAAATTATTTTGCAAGAGAACGCACAGTACAGTTGCCAATGAAAAGGCCTATATATTTTATATTTCAAGGTACACAGCCGTGTACTAACTGTTCAGACGGTGTGTATTAACACCAGGTATATAAAATTATTTTGCAAGAGAACGCACAGTACAGTTGCCAATGAAAAGGCCTATATATTTTATATTTCAAGGTACACAGCCGTGTACTAACTGTTCAGACGGTGTGTATTAACACCAGGTATATAAAATTATTTTGCAAGAGAACGCACAGTACAGTTGCCAATGAAAAGGCCTATATATTTTATATTTCAAGGTACACAGCCGTGTACTAACTGTTCAGACGGTGTGTATTAACACCAGGTATATAAAATTATTTTGCAAGAGAACGCACAGTACAGTTGCCAATGAAAAGGCCTATATATTTTATATTTCAAGGTACACAGCCGTGTACTAACTGTTCAGACGGTGTGTATTAACACCAGGTATATAAAATTATTTTGCAAGAGAACGCACAGTACAGTTGCCAATGAAAAGGCCTATATATTTTATATTTCAAGGTACACAGCCGTGTACTAACTGTTCAGACGGTGTGTATTAACACCAGGTATATAAAATTATTTTGCAAGAGAACGCACAGTACAGTTGCCAATGAAAAGGCCTATATATTTTATATTTCAAGGTACACAGCCGTGTACTAACTGTTCAGACGGTGTGTATTAACACCAGGTATATAAAATTATTTTGCAAGAGAACGCACAGTACAGTTGCCAATGAAAAGGCCTATATATTTTATATTTCAAGGTACACAGCCGTGTACTAACTGTTCAGACGGTGTGTATTAACACCAGGTATATAAAATTATTTTGCAAGAGAACGCACAGTACAGTTGCCAATGAAAAGGCCTATATATTTTATATTTCAAGGTACACAGCCGTGTACTAACTGTTCAGACGGTGTGTATTAACACCAGGTATATAAAATTATTTTGCAAGAGAACGCACAGTACAGTTGCCAATGAAAAGGCCTATATATTTTATATTTCAAGGTACACAGCCGTGTACTAACTGTTCAGACGGTGTGTATTAACACCAGGTATATAAAATTATTTTGCAAGAGAACGCACAGTACAGTTGCCAATGAAAAGGCCTATATATTTTATATTTCAAGGTACACAGCCGTGTACTAACTTTTCAGACGGTGTGTATTAACACCAGGTATATAAAATTATTTTGCAAGAGAACGCACAGTACAGTTGCCAATGAAAAGGCCTATATATTTTATATTTCTAGGTACACAGCCGTGTACTAACTGTTCAGACGGTGGGTATTTACACCTGGTATACAAAAAGGGTATTGCAGGCACACAGAACCCAGAACACTAGAGCCAAATAAACTGTATTTAAAAAAAAAAAAAAGTACACAGCCGTATACTGCCAGAAGATCAGATGGTGCATATACACACTAGGTATATAACAGGGTTTTGCAGCCAAAAAGAACGCAGAACAGTAGTGCCAAATATAGTTTGGTATGTAGCAGAGCACCTAATACACCACTAATGCCTCTCTCTGTCCCTACTCCAGCAGCTATCCCTGAATACAGCAGCCGTTCTCTGTAAAGTGTATATTGTAGTAAAGCTATCACTGTACTGCACTATAGTAGCCCTGATAAGGGCTTTTAATCACGCTCCTGCCTGTCCAACAGCTAAAACCTGTCTCTCCCTTCTCCAGCCTCTGTCCCTGACTAAGTTCACGCAGCATATGCGAACGAGCAGGAAGAGCTGAGTTTTTATGATTCGAGGTCACATGGTTTTTCCAGCCAATGCATGTAGACACCGTTTTCGCGCTGCCAGCGTGCTCAGCGGGCCTGTCATACCCCCCCTGCATGGTGATTGGTGGAAAAAGAGCGCCAGGGAAGGTGGGAGGGGAAACGAATTCTAAGTGCTCCATCGCCGTTATACTCGAACGAAATCGAGTACGCCGAATAGCGTAGTATTCGATCGAATACCAGCTCGATCGAACACTACTCGCTCATCTCTAGTTATGCACATTTATGCTAAAGATCATTCGACCGACAGCTATCTCTTGTGTCTGGCCAGCTTTACAGTTATTCTTTAACTATAAGGCACCGACATATGTGTTATGTAGCTGTGTGCTGCATAATAGACCTGCAAAAGCAGACTACAACAAACTACATTAGACACCCAATATGAGGAGGAAGAGTCATACCAATGAGCTACTACTAGTCCTTATTTTGATACATTATAGTCTTACTGCAACTCAATATACAATGAGCTCCTTTTGAACCCCTCAGATGCCACGTTCATCACTGATTGCGGCATATGAGATGAACATTAAGGTCTTTCAGGGGTTGATCAGTTAAAAATTTTTTAAATTGTACTCACCTTATCCATTTGTGTGTGAAGAGGCCACGGCGGCCATCTTTCTTGAAGATCACGCATGTGATGATGTTATCATGCTGGTCGGCACGGTGACGCCATTTTAAAGCAAGATGGCCATGGAGGCCTCTTCGCGCTCAAATGGATGGAGGTGAGTATGATATTTTTTATTTTTTTGCCATCATTTCAGGGAAAATTGATTTATTACCACGAAGCATGAAGAAATTCGGCTTCATGCCAAACTGAATTTACTTTGAAGTTCGGATCAAAGTCCACTTTGGATACTTTGTGTCGCTCAACACTAGCTGTAGCGTTAACAGAACCCAGCCGCTTCCGTTTCTCGTGAAAGCTGGAAGTGGCCAGGAACAGAATAGCGGTGGGACTATGGGCAGGTAAGTCTGCTTTTTTATGTTCAGGAGCACAGGTCCGGATGATAGGGGTTGTCAGCTTTAATCCTGGACAACCACTTTAATCTTCTTAATAATCTATCTTAATAAATTAGGACAGACTATTGGACCTAACATGATATGGTATTAAAAACTGGTCAATCACTTTAATTACAGTCACAAATATGTTACCTAATTTTACATAATCTGTATGTGTGTTGAGTATTGAGTAAAAGATTTAACTGAACCTTATAGAACATAAATTGTATCGACGCTCAATTTTGTCTGAATTTCGAATGCTCGAACAACCAATTAAGATTCTGGTATCAGAATGATTTTCAAAGGATCCATGATGGAAATAAGGAATTTGTTTTGTAATGGATCCCACATGGATTTACAGCAGACTTCTATTATGCCGATTTGGTGTAACAGACACCAAGAAAACATATATCCATGGCCCAACATTTACAGAGCCAAATAGAAGAAGAAAGACAAGAAAATAAACTGTGTTAATCTAGAGAAAGACAATGGAAAAGTATATGAAGTAGATGCCAAATAGTCCCCTATAAGAGGAAAAAGACAATCTTCCAAATAAGGCAATTCCCCAGATGGATCACACAAATCAAAGCAATCTACTGTTGTAATGCTGATATTACCTTTCTTTGGTGATTTCTCAGCTTTTCTCTGCATTCCCAATTCCTTACATTGGATAACACATTTTAAGTATTATAACAGCAATACACAGTGAGGTCATAGAATTCAATTGTGCTGCCACAGTGGGTTAAAGGGAAAAGAAACTCTTGCCGCATGGTCGTTGTCATCTCTCTTCTATGTATGGTATGAACTGAAGAGCAATTTGATGACCTGTTCCTCTGCATATTGATTTTCATCAGTTCTGTAAACATACCAGATATAGAAAAGGTATTATATGGTGGGCACAAGTAATATTGAAGTACACTATAAAAGAGAAATGTATGGTGGTTGTAAAACTCGGTGTCTTAGATGGTTTTTAATGACATTGAGGGGTGGTAGTGTTTAGCTGATTTCTTTATTTCAGTAGTTTTGTCATTGTCAAAACCAAAATCTTGAGTTATCTATGAGTAATAAATAGCTTATTTTTAGTTTACATTCCTTATAGTCAGGTTAGGTAAATTTATTTAATTGGGTATTTTCCTTGTACTTTGTCCAAAAAAATATTTTTTGGGGACAGTGATGGCTGCAACATTTATGCAGCATGTAACTAAGCAAATGTTGTCATCTGAGAATTCATATTAGGTTTATTGTATAAATCGAGTTGTATAACCTCTACCATTCCAAAATATAATTATAACACCCTCTGGGCACAGCACAAGGAGATTTAGCAATCAGCACATTCATAATAGAAGTGGAATGCCAGAGGGAATCTCATACCAGTATGATACTCATTGTTCTTAATGGTTTTCACATCTAGCACATCCTGTAATGGCAGTGGGTGTGGAACCAATGTGTGAACCAACAGATTTGATTTTGGGATAAACCTAAGGGCATTATCCTGGCAGTTTCCTGGTATTCACTAGAGTTGAGCGAGCATGCTCGGCCGAACTCACTGTTCGGCCGAGCATGCCTACGCTCGGGTCCGCTCGCTGTTCGGCCGAACACCGAGTGTACTCGAGCGCAATGCTCGAGTCTCTTCCCCGCACTGTAATGTTGATTTGTACACTAATGCATACGAATTTGTATGCTAATGCATACTCATTTGTATGCTAATGCGCACTCATTTGTATGCTAATGCATACAAAATCGTACGCTAATGCGTACTCATTTGTATGCTAATGCGTACGCATTTGTATGTTAATGCGTACGCATTGTGCGCTAATGTGTTCAAATTCAGTTAATTAGCATACTTTTACGAGTGAAAGGAGTAAAAGAGGAGAAGTCACGATTCTGACCTTTTTCTATTAACCAGACACCCTCCCCTCTTCCGAGCGGGGGATGCCTGGTTTAGTCCCATTGACTAACATTATGCTTGGTTGCTTGGCCGAGCACTCGAGCAACCCCTAGTGCTCGGCCAGAGCACCCGAGCATACGAGCACAGAGGTGCTCGCTCAACACTAGTATTCACCCTTTAACCCCTATACAGGGATCTGGACTTCACTGCAGGGAAACCAGCAGGCTGCTACCTCGTGGAGTAGTCTCTGTGTGATTGATAGCTTACCCATGGGAGTCAGAGAAACAGTTGGGGAGAGTCCGAGGTGTGTGCTGGCAGAGTATGTGCTATATAGTAAATGGTCCGAAGTCAAGGCAGGCAGCAAAAGGTCAATACATAGTTGAGACACAGGTCAGGCAGCAGAGTGTCAGAATCCAGTGAACAAGCAGAAAGTCATTACATGGGCAGACAACAAAACAGATACCTTTGCAGGATACTAACAAGCTCGAAAACCTACAGCTCAGACACCCTCTTACAGGAAAAGGTGTCTTAAGTAACCCAGGGTTGCCAGCCATTTGCTGATGAAGATTGAGGTGCATATGCGCTGACCCTTTAAGAGGGAGCGTGTACCCTACTGCAGTGGAAAAGAGGCCATCCTGGCAAGGAAGCTGCAGCCTACATAGAGTGTCAGCTGGGGAGAAGGCAGCAGAAGGCAGATCCAGGCCGCTGGACAAGTTGAGAAGAACAGTGGTAGCCTAAGGCTGCCACAGTAAAACATCCATTATAATGCTGGATTGCACTGTGCATTGGACAGCAAAATGCAGCATTCAGCAGTTTTGTGGATAACTATTTCTGGCTGTGGATGTCAGTACCAAGTGCATACAAATATCATCAGATGTCTTTGGCTTAGGCATGAAATAACTGGCTGGATGCAACAATATATAAGGTGAACCAGCCTAACAGTCCCACTGCTCCCTAACAATCCCTGTGGCACACCCCCATCATATTAACAGCAAAATTCCTATATCCATCTAAGCAGAATACCACCATAACTTGCAGCAAATGTGCTCTATGAGGGCTCTATGAGTACTCTTAAAGATGTTTTCTGGTTTGCATCAACATTCTTTAAAATAATCGTTTATGAAAGCAGCTGATAAAAAAGTAGTTAAGCAGAAACTGTAGTTTTTTTCTTATTTTCTGTGATATTAGGTCTATGGGCATGTCAAAACAGCAACGGGGCCAGTGATGGATTGTTCATTTAACTAGCTGGGTGGAAGGAGCTATAAGCTGGTCGTTGTTAGGGGCGTGCTGAAGGTGTTGAAGAGAATGGAGAAGTGAATTATGGGTTTCATCAGATACAGTAACAGGAAGTGCTACTTACAAAAAAAACCCAGCAATTTGGTTACATGGATTACATGTTTTTTTCACATAAATGCAATGTCTTTAACACGTTGCCGACCTAGGACGAGAATGCTTGTCCTAATATGGCGTTACTTAACGCCCTAGGATGAGCATTCTTGTCCTAGGGTTAACGTGCTGCTGCTGCCCCGCTGCCGCAATCTACAGCAGGGGCCCGGCTGATACTGATGCCGGCGGATTAACCCCTTGTATGCCGCGGTCACACTGACCGCGGCATACAAGGTAATTGCGGCAGTTTTTAAAGCCATCGGGTCCCCGTGAGGCGGTGGGGGGGGGCCCGATGGCTGAGATGGAAGCCCCGATGCCTTGCCCAGAGGCATCGGGACTCCAATCTACGGAAGCCCAGGAGACCCAGCCACAGTGCTGGGTCTCCTAGGCAACGGTCAGCGTCTCACAGTGTGAGACGCTGACAGTTGAATGCAGCACAATACAGATGTATTGTGCTGCATTCAATCAGGGATCAGACCCTGAAATGTTAAAGTCCCTTACTGGGACATAAGTGAAATGTAAAAAAAAAAGTTAAATAAAAGTGTTTTAAAAAAAAAAATAAATAAAAAATAAAGGTTAAAAAAAAAAGCCCCTTCCCCATAAAGAAACACATAAAAATAGAAAAAAAATAAAAAATATACATATTAGGTATCGCCACGTCCGGAAAAACCTGCTTTATTAAAATATCACATGATCCATCCCGCCTAGTCAGTAAAAAATAAAAACTGTCTAAAAAAAGTCATTTTTTGTCACATTTCATCACAAAAAATGTAATACCATGCGATCAAAAAAGTGTATGCCCCCAAAAATAGTACCAATCTAACCGTCATCTCATCCCGCAAAAAATGAGCCCCTACCTGAGACAATCGCCCAAAAAATAAAAAAACTACAGCTCTCTGACTATGGTGACCCTAAAACATGATTTTTTTTTGTTTCAAAAATGATATTATTGTGTAAAACTTAAAAAATAAAAATAAGTATACATGTTAGGTATCGCCACGTCCGTAAAAACCTGCTCTACAAAAATATAGCATGATCTCTCCCCTCAGGTAAACACTGTAAAAAATAAAAAATAAAAACTGTCTAAGAAAAGCCATTTTGTGTCACATTTCATCACAAAAATTTTAATACCAAGCGATCAAAAAAGCGTATGCCCCCAAAAATAGTGCCAATCTAATCGTCATCTCATCCCGCAAAAAATGAGCCCCTACCTGAGACAATCGCCCAAAAAATAAAAAAACTACAGCTCTCTGACTATGGAGACACTGAAACATGATTTTTTTTGTTTCAAAAAGGATATTATTGTGTAAAACTTAAATAAATAAAAATAAGTATACATGTTAGGTATCACCACGTCCGTAAAAACCTGCTCTACAAAAATGTAGCATGATCTCTCCCCTCAGGTGAACACTGTAAAAAATAAAAAATAAAAACTGTCTAAAAAAAGCCATTTTTTGTCACATTTCATCACAAAAATTGTAATACCAAGCGATCAAAAAAGCGAATGCCCCCAAAAATAGTGCCAATCTAATCGTCATCTCATCCCGCAAAAAATGAGCCCCTACCTGAGACAATCGCCCAAAAAATAAAAAAAACTACAACTCTCTGACTATGGAGACACTAAAATGTGATTTTTTTTTTGTGCTTCAAAAATATTGTGTAAAACTTAAATAAATAAAAAAAGTATACATATTAGATATTGCCGCGTCTGTAACGACCTGCTCTATAAAAATATCACACGATCTAACCTGTCAGATGAATGTTGTAAATAACAAAAAATAAAAACAATGCCAAAACTGCTAGTTTTTGTTACCTTGCCTCACAAAAAGTGTAATATAAAGCTACCAAAAATCATATGTACCCTAAAATAGCACTAACAAAACTGCCAACTTATCCTGTAGTTTCCAAAATGGGGTCAGTTTTTTGGAGTTTCCTACTCTAGGGGTACATCAAATGTGACATGGCAACTTAAACTTTTTCCAGTGAAATCTGCCCTGGCGTTCCTTTCCTTCTGCGCCCTGCCGTGTGCCTGTACAGCAGTTTATGATGACAAATGGGGCATTTCTGTAAACTACAGAATCAGGGTAATAATTACTGAGTTTTGTTTGGCAGTTAACCCTTGCTTTATTCTCAGAATAAAATGATTCATATGGAAAATCTGTCAAAAAAGTGAAATTCGGAAATTTTGGCTACATTTTCCTTTAATTCTTGTGGAACACCTAAAGGGTTAAAAACGTCTGTAAAATCAGTTTTGAATACCTTGAGGGGTGTAGTTTCTAAAATGGGGTCATTGTTGGGTGGTTTCTATGATGGAAGCCTCACAAAGTGACTTCAAACCAGAACTGGTCCTTAAAAAGTGGGTTTTGGAAATTTTGTGAAAAATTTCAAGATTTGCTTCTAAATTTCTAAGCCTTCTAACGTCCCAAAAAATAAAATGTAATTTTCAAAGTGATCCAAACCTGAAGTAGACACATGGGGAATGTAAAGTCATAACTATTTTTGGAGGCATTACTATGTATTTTAAAAGTAGAGAAATTGACATTTGGAAATTTGCAAATTTTTCTAAATTTTTGGTAAATTTGGTATTTTTTTTATAAATAAGAATGAAATATTTTGACTCAAATTTACCACTGTCATGAAGTACAATATGTGACGAGAAAACAATCTCAGAATGGCCTGGATAAGTAAAAGCGTTCTAAAGTTATCACCACATAAAGTGAGACATGTCAGATTTGCTAAAAATGGCCTGGTCCTTAAGGTGAAAAATGGCTGGGTCCTTAAGGTGTTAAAAAACAAACAAAAACAACAAACAAAAAAAAAGCTCTTCCTTCCTTCCAACAGAGTGTGCATCAAAGAGAGGTAGAGGTGGAATTGGATTGAGGAGAAGTTCTCTGATAAGAGAAGGCTGACTCCCCCACCATGTTTGTTGTCAAGCTAGGATTGTGAGTAAACTGAATACCGTCAGAAAGCTGCAGGGAAGGTTGTATCAGAGGGAGTCAGCCATATTTTAAATAGACTTAAGAAGCATAGGTCATGAGGAATGAAGATACAGTGCCTCCAGCAAGCAATTGGTATGGTAAATTTACTGTGCTAATATTCACATTGCTTTAGCTGTTTGTGAAAACAGTTTCTAGCTAAAGAGCATTTAGTTCTCTTTATGTCCCATGCAAGCAACTATATCTTATTACCAATTACCCTGGTGGCATCATTAACTCTTCTCATAGCAGCCATCTTTTCCAACATCAACAGGATAATCAGCACATCAGTAGTGATGATCGAGCACCCCCAAGCTCGGGTGCTCGGGTGCTCTGGCCGAACACTAGGTGGTGCTCGAGTGCACCAGAGTATAATGGAAGTCTATGGGAGAAGACCAGGTACTCCCTGCTCTGCAGAGGGGAAGGTGTTTGGTTGATAGGGAAACGTGAGAAAATGGTGGAAACACCACTGAAATGGTTAGGGAACAGCATGGGGAGGATGTCTGGATGCATCTTGGACACCGCAGTCGCTGCTATTAACGATGATGTCCGACTATTACGCCACTTTTACGGAATGACAAAAATACCTCCCAAAACCCAAGACAACATCGATTTTAGAGGAAATTTTGTTAGGAAACATATATTTACTTGAATGTTAAGCGCAAGTGCTGCCAAAAATTACACAGATGAGGCACTCCGATACAACTGGTATATCACATAAAGGAGGGCCTCATTCACATTGTGGTATAATTGTTCATGTCATGGGACTCCTACACTCATAAAGCCTATGCACAAAGTGAAAGGGCTGCCAAAAATTACAAGGAACAGGCACTCCAATACCCCCTTTATTACACATAAAGGAGTGCATCAGACACACCCTTGAAAAATTCGGATTGATGGCCTGCTGCTGATACTCAAAAACAATAGGGCTACTAGCCCAACCTAGCCAAATCTTATCCCTACAGTATAAGTCCCTCCTTGCATAAATGTTATATAGCAGACGTGAATGAGGAACTGCGGCCTAAATTAACGGTAGAAAATATACCAATGGATGTCAGGTATATAGAACACCGCGTGGTCACGAGCGCCGCCATGTTCGACCGAATAGTGCATTCGGCCGAACATGTTCGCTCATCACTACACATCAATAATCATCCTCCTCACCAGACCTAATATGGCATCGCAGGTAAGTTTTACAGTAGCTGTTAGCATGGTTGGATGTATGTTCATGTGCATTTATATGCCTGTTCTTTTTTTCTTTTTTTACAAATCTTTGTACTGTAATGTCTATATATTGCCACATGCTCATTCACTATAGTAAGCACCTTTTCTTTCTGTTCTCAGTTTCACCCTATCTTTGCAATAAAAGTTGAATTGGATGTTACTCTGGAGCTAATGAGTTGCTAGGAGGGAGTTTAGATGCTTGTCAACTTATGCCTCTCTCACACATAAGGGGAACAGAACAGAAGATATCAGAGGATATTGCTGTTGATCAGTGATTGGAGGGCGATATATTAGTGGGGATTTACTTTTCAAGTGTTTTTTTTTTCCACAGGACAGAGACTACATTTTGCATACGTCTAAAGTGCTGGGGGAATTGTCTTTTAATGACTCCAAAATAATATTGTTTCCAGACTTCAACAAAGCAATTCAAAAGAATGTTCTGAGTTTATGCATGTCAAATCTAATCTAGAAAATGAAAATTACAATATGCAATACTGTTTCCGTCAGCTAAATATCAGGGAATATCTAGTTTTTTTTACTTCTCTAAAGAGATGGAATCGTGGTTAGAATTGCTGGTGAAAAGCCTGTGTAGACAGAAGCTATGGTTAAAAGGAAAGCATGTTGTTTCTGACTTTATGGTCAATAGTTTGAAATATGGATATTAAACAAAGATTTTGAACTATAAGGGATCATGGGAGGCTAATATCGGATTATAATAGGGGCATTTTGGGCTCAAGGCTCCCAGGGTGCGCATGTCATCCTAAAACAACCCCCTTTTTAAAAAGCCTGTTCAGCACAATCTTTATAAACAGGCTGTGTTACTACCAAACGACAGAAAGGGAAGGGAGGGGGAATAAGGAAGGAGGTCACGTCTGGACGTCAGGTCATGTTGGACGTCAGATTATCAGCTCTTCCCCAAACTGTAGAACTAAGGCTACTTTCACACTTGCGGTAAACTTTTCCAGCAGGCTGTTCCAGCATGTGTGCTGCCGGATTCCGCCTGGCCCTATTCACTATAATATGGACCGACCGGAGATCCGGTCGCAGCACAGCAGACATGCCGAGAGGAGGCTGGACAAAAAACGCAGCGTGCAGCGGTATCTGTCCAGCCACCTCTCGGCATGTTTGCTGTGCTGTGGTCGGATCTCCGGTTGGTCCCTATTATAGTGAATGGGGCCAGGCGGAATCCGGCAGCACATGTGTGCAAATGGTAAAGTGTGAAAGTAGCCTTAGAAGAAGAAAATTCTGCTGGCTGTAACTGGATACAGACAGCAGGCATAACAGTCGGAGTGAAATGAAAAAGGGCCTCCCATATATATATACAGTGCCTTGCGAAAGTATTTGGACCCCTGGGACATTTCAACCTTTTGCCACATTTCAGGCTTCAAACAAAAAGATATAACATTTTAACATAACATATAACATTTTTGGTGAAGAATCAACAACAAGTGGGTCACAATTGTGAAGTGGAACGAAATGTATTGGATCATTTAAACTTTTTTTGTAATAATAAAACTGAAAAGTGGGGCGTGCAAAATTATTTGGCCCCCTTGCATTAATACTTTGTTGCGCCACCTTTTGCTGCGATTACAGCTTCAAGTTGCTTGGGGTATGTCTCTATCAGTTTTTCACATCTAGAGACTGAAATTTTTGCCCATTCTTCCTTGCAAAACAGCTGGAGCTCTTTGAGGTTGGATGGGGAGCGTTTGTGAACAGCAGTTTTCAGCTCTTTCCACATATTCTCAATTGGATTCAGGTCTGGACTTTGACTTGGCCATTCTAAGACCTGGATATGTTTATTTTTCCATTGTAGATTTTTCTTTATGTTTGGGATTATTGTCTTGTTGGAAGATAAATCTCCGTCCTAGTCTCAGGTCTTTTGCAGACTCCAACAGGTTTTCATCCAGAATGGTCCTGTATTTGGCTCCATCCATCTTCCCATCAATTTTAACCATCTTCCCTGTCCCTGCTGATGAAAGGCAGGCCCAAACCATGATGCTGCCACCACCATGTTTGACAGTGGGGATGGTGTGTTCAGGGTGATGAGCTGTGTTGCTTTTATGCATTGTTTCCAAAAAGTTGGATTTTGGTTTCATCTGAGCAGAGCCCCTTCTTCCACATCTTTGGTGTGTCTCCCAGGTGGCTTGTGGCAAACTGTAAACAAGACTTTTTATGGATATCTTTGAGAAATGGCTTTCTTCTTGCCACTCTTCCATAAAGGCCAGATTTGTGAAGTGTTGGACTGATTGTTGTCCTATGGACAGACTCTCCCACCTCAGCTGTAGATCTCTGCAGTTCATCCGGAGTGATCATGGGCCTCTTGGCTGCATCTCTGATCAGTCTTCTCCTTGTTTGAGATGAAAGTTTAGAGGGACGGCCGGGTCTTGGTAGATTTGCAGTGGTCTGATACTCCTTCCATTTCAATATGATTGCTTGCACAGTGCTCCTTGGGATGTTCAAAGCTTGGGAAATCTTTTGGTATCCAAATCCGGCTTTAAACTTCTCCACAACAGTATCACGGACCTGCCTGGTGTGTTCCTTGGTCTTCATGATGCAGAACCCTGAGACTATCACAGAGCAGGTGCATTTATACGGAGACTTGATTACACACAGGTGGATTCTATTTATCATCAGTCATTTAGGACAACATTGGATCATTCAGAGATCCTCAATCAACTTCTGGAGTGAGTTTTCTGAACTGAAAGTAAATGGGCCGAATAATTTTGCACACCCAACTTTTCAGTTTTATTATTACAAAAAAAGTTTAAATGATCCAATAAATTTCGTTCCACTTCACAATTGTGACCCATTTGTTGTTGATTCTTCACCAAAAATTTAAAATGTTATATCTTTTTGTTTGAAGCCTGAAATGTGGCAAAAGGTTGAAAAGTTCCAGGGGCCGAATAGTTTCGCAAGGCACTGTATATGGTAAATATTGGTCTGACTTCTGTGTGTCTATCTGTCTTTGTAATGTGTATGCATGTGTATCTGTGTGTGGTTGTGACTGTGAGTTTGTGTACAGCACTACCAGGCTGCTTATAAAACAATGACTCCCATCTACATATGAGTTCCATTTTTTTGTTATGAGCAGAAAACCAGAAATGAAGCTGTGACACATTCATAATACCACTGGAAACTATGCAGTGCCTACTCAGGACTTGAACAACCAACTTGAAAACAAAATCTTATCTGTTAAATGAATTTACCCAGCATTTCAGCTTAAATAATTAGTCTTGCCATAAAATATCCAAATTTATCCAATGTAAGTTGGCACTTGGGCATTCATCACTTGAATCCCCAAGTGCCAACTTACATTTTCAACTCCAGAGGTGATCTGCAGACGCAGACATAAGAAATCAAACTTCAAAAACATACCATGATTACCTACTGAGCGTTATAGACTTTCAGTAATCATACTAAACACTGAATTATAGATGTCTCTTGGGTGCTGTTCTCTTCTGCTAACACACAAATAACACCATAGGAATCTTGAAGGAATTTTGCAACTCGACATAAACATTCCTAGTTCACAATACCAGTCTTATAGCATGGTCACTGAAATAGAAATGACAACCCAGTGATAAATGAGAGATGTTCAGCATGTGTTAAAGCTGTTTGGGTGAAGAGATATGATGCATGGTTTAAATAATCTTCTACATAGAGATATCAATACATTTAAAGAGATCTCCAGTTATGCAGTGGCACCAAGCCATTTCTTAGAACCCTCATAATTAGGGCATTTAGTGGGTTTTTGGCTTGGATTATTAACATAGATTACATCAATAACACACACACACACACACACACACACACACACACACACATATATATATATATATATATATATATATATATATATATATATATTTAAAGCTGGACACGCAGGATTCCATGGACTGTACTGTGTGCTTGCAAAGTGTATGGGGATGGAGGAAGGCAATATTCCTATGACTATTTACAACCAATATTTCCATGGTACTGGGAGCTGGGTCTTTCAAAAGCTGTGTGTATTCTTTTTTTCTGTTATTTTTTTCATTGTATGTTGGACAACCCTTGTAACCTTTAGAGACAGCCCACCAAATAATTGCTTTTAAAGAATTTGCTTTTATTGATGCAAGAACATATTCAACACCAGTGGTACAAGTGAGGGTGTAGCAACAGTTCGGGCCCTAAAAGGAGGTGCCCTTCCTCAGGCTGGTAATACAAAAATACAAAAACAGACAAAGATGTATAGAAATGATTAGAAATAGCACAACAAAAACAACATAAATACATGATTGGATGGGACGAAATTGCAGCACATTATGCACAGATTATGATATATAATTTTCATACATGATCAGAGAACTTGGTCAAAAAAAGCCAAAAATGACATCATGATTCTATAATTTGGAATGGAAAATCTCACAAGCTCATATTGGTATGATGTTCAGGTATCCGCATAGTTTTGTCTATATAATGTATTTGCAATGGATATACTGTAGAATTCTATAGTAGGTTTTAGATTAGTGTGCTTGTCTGTTTTGGTATACCGTATTTTTCTCCCTATAAGATGCATTGGCCCATAAGACAGACCTAGGTTTTAGAGGAGGACAATAAGAAAAAAATATTTTTCATTAGATCTCAGGTCAGATCAGCAATCAGACCTCCAATGTTAATCAGACCTCAGCTGAGAGCCCCAATCACACCCCTAATGTTAATAAGACCCCAACAAGACCTCAGATCAGACCCCCAATGTGAATGCCCCCCAATCAGACCTCAGATAAGAGCCCCATATACCTCTCAGTAGCCCCAGCAGCCTTTCATCAACCCCCATTGCCTCATATCAGCCCCCATTGCCTCTCATATTAGTTCCCAGCAACCCCTTTTGGCTCAGATCAGTCCCCTTTGCCTATGATCAGCCCCCAGCAGCCCCCTTTGCCCCCTTTGCCTCTGGTCAGCCCCATTTGCCTCTGGTCAGTAACCATTTGCCTCTGGTCAGCCCCCATTTGCCTCTGGTCAGCCCCCATTTGCCTCTAGTCAGCCCTCATTTACCTCTAGTCAGCCCCCATTTGCCTCTGGTCAGCCCCCATTTGCCTCATATTTAATAAAATAAAGAAACCACTTACCATTCCTGCTCCGGACTCAGCCGCTCCTCTACTTCAGCGTGATCCTCTTCATCTTGCCGCCGGCTGTACTGTGAATCGGCGCGCACAGCGTGAGGTCACAGAGCGCCCTCACGCTGTGCGCAGCACTGCACAGCTGACAGTCGAGGACCAGGAAGCGGTGAGTACAGAGTCTTCACCGCTTCCTGGTCCTCCGGTGCTAATGAGCGCTTCCATAATGGTAGCGCTCATTAGTATTCACAACATAAGACGGAGGGGAATTTTTCCCCCACTTTTGGGGGGGGGATGCATCTTATGGGGCGAAAAATATGGTACTTTATATTTTAATGTAGTTTCATCTTTCTTTGTACTGGTTTATGTACATTGTGCTATACTCAAAAACTGCCCAATGTACTTTGAGTTTGATTTTGCATGGGAAGAGGTAATTTCCTCTTATTTTCATTTGACCTACAGTTATAAGGCTTCTCTGGTTGGACCAGTAGCGTACATAGAGAAGTAAAAGCCCCATAGCAAGGATCAAACCAGCCCCCCCCCCACACAGGACAGAAGGGTTTCCATCTTATGCTCTTTCAATGACCCTTGGGCCATTTTTTCCACTTCCTCATTTGCTAAAAGTTGTTCCTTTAGACGGTAGAGTCCTGACCAAGTTTTCACCCACAGTAGAAGAAGGGATGATCCCAACTGGGCCCCCTCTTGCCCTGGGCCACATAGCACTCGCATGGTCTGCCGCTATGGTAGTTACGCCCCTGGAGTGTACACATTTTATTGGTTCTCCCCTCATCCTTGTAGACCATAGAAAAAGAAAACCAATGACATAACTTAGAGATCCTGTACACTCCCCTAAAGTATTCCATTTAGGGGGAGAAAATGGTAATAGTCCTTTATGTTTTCTTTTTGACAACATTTCCAATCAAAACAGACACTAGGTCAGTAAAATGAGGTTTGTATCTTATACTCATATCTAAAGTCCTTTATATTATGATTTACTTTCTGCTAACTACATATAAAAATATGCTAATCGTAACTAAATATAGAAGTAAGGAATTTCCTACGTACTATTTTCTAATGATGTACTGGACTATACTGTATACCTAGGCAAATATATTAAGTGTGAAATGAATGAGTACATTAAACCAGAGTATTGGCATACTTGTTTCAGTTTTTTGTAAGCCACAAGTACGTCAGTATGCTTACATTTTCATATCCAATTAAATTAATAGATTGAAGTTCATTGGATCATACATAATTTTAATTTCCTGAAAGTATAAAATTTGGGATTCCTGACCTGTTTCACTATACGCCCAGATACCTCACAACTCATGAGATAGTCCAGTTCTGTAAAGACTGCAACACCTGCTAAATATGAAATAAAAATAGACTGTAAGTTAATGCTCATTTTTCTCACAAAGAATAACAATCATTTTAGGTTCTCTTTTTTGTGGGAAAACTTATGTTTTTGTTTCTTCAGAAAAGTAGCACTGACATTTATCATGCATCTCTATGGCGTTTATTTAGTATTTTTGCTATATGAATTATCTACAGTAGCTGTATTAATTTTAATGAGTTGCTCACTTTAGGCAATGCTATTGATACAACCCACTAGGGTACATCTTTCTGATTGGCATCGCTTCTCTTTCATGGAATGGGAGAGCTGCTTCGAAGTGTACTCCTTACATTGGTGGACCAAGGTGGTCCATGCATTACACATATGCCAGTTGACTTAAAGAGGTTGTCCGCTGTGGACAATCTTTACTTATTTGAAGGGTTCCTTAACAGTAAGTTGATCACAAAGTGCTCCCCTCCTGGGACCACAATTTATCAAGTGTGATCGGTGTGGAGACTAGGCAGTAAGTGTTCAATTTTCCTGCAGCACTACCACAAGGGAAACCTACTGACACAGTGCCCATTTAAATCAATTGATCATCTGTATAATGCAGGGCAGGACATATTACCTACTGAAGAGTACGAGGGACACTCTTTGTAAACTCACTTCACTCTGACCAAGAGATGAGAAGCCATAACAGGAGATGCTCCTATGTTAAAGAAATTGTCACGTCATAAAGTAATGGTATCCCCTATCATGTTCCATTACTACGATCAGTGCAGGTTGACCTCTTGGACCTTTGGCAATCCTGAGAATGAAGGAGATGATTTGGCCTTGTCACTGCGCAGGGAAACTGCAGCTCAGCTGCATTGAAGTGAATGGGGCCATCTGCAGGGTGAACTGATTCATTGCTGCACCCCATTATTCTCAGATTCGGTAGGGGTCCCTTAGGTCAGTCTCTCACTATGATGGCAGAACTCACTTATATGGTTTATTATTTTTTTTAAAATAGACAACCTCTTCAAGATTCAGATATTACTACTAGGGTTGAGCGTACCAAACTTTACGAGTCAGGGTATCCGGACCCGAACCTGGACTTTTTCACTGAAGTTCGGGTTCAGTGTCCGGGTGATTTTATTATTTTCCGCATGGTCATAATGGAAAAAAATAGCATTCTTAAGACAGAATGCTAAATAAAATGGCCATTGAGGGGTTAAAAACACCTCACCTCATCCACTTGATTGCGCAGCCGGTATCCTCTTCTTTCTTCTCTCCGCAGGTCCTTCCATCTTCATTCAGCAGGACCTGTGATGAGCGCGGTGATGTCATCTCAGGTCTTTTTGCAGGTCCTGAAGAAAGAAGAGCATATCGGCTGCGTGATCATTTTAACCCCCAATGGCCATTTTATTTAGCATTCTGTCTTAAGAATGTCATTATTTTCTATTATAACCATGTTATAATGGAAAATAATGAAGTGAAGTTCGGGTTCCCATTGACTTTAATGAGGTCTGGGTTCGAAGTGAAGTTCAGGTTCGTCCGAACCCGGGGTTCGCTCATCCCTAATTACTACAGAAAAAAGACTAATTAATGGTGACTAATGGTGATAATGGCCAATTAACCCGTTAACAACCTAGGCTACTCCCTTGAGAAAGAGCCAATCAACACCAATAAACTCATAGTTAAGTTAATTACTGTAGAACATATTCAATATAGTTAACAGATTGAGTAAAACATCTGAATTACTGAAGAAATATTTCTTTTTTTCAGCTACAGTATTAAGTAACAAAATTGAAAATTGAAGGAATGAATGAATTAAAAGCACAAACATTTGTTTTTCTCTTTTCTGTCATTCTCATGATGTGGCTTTTAATGAGGTTCAATAACTTTACAGTAAAACAGTAATCTTTCAGCATTTTTTAACACAAGTGTTGGATTGATACATATGACCACCATATGACATATATCTTCTGATGTTGTTTATAGCACATTTATACCTCTAGATAAAAAAACAAAAACAGTTTGATGTCTTCTGACATTTGCCCTGATGGTGAACTAAGTCCAGACAGACTGACCCACATGGGAACAGGTCAATCCCCTGATGGGCCCCTAAGCAAAGTGGGCCCATAATCTTTCTGCATGCTTTTGATATAAGTGTTAGATTGATGCATCTGACCATATGATATATATCTTCTGATGTTGTTTATAATACATTTATATCTATATCATTCTGATGTCTCCCACCAATAGTCCTGATGACCTAAGTGTAAGACACCCCAAAGTCAAATGGGTAAGCCAATGATGCTATAATCTGGGAGAACCCATTTAACTCCATCAAGCTCATTGATGTACTTCAACATCACTGACGCTCAGCGAAATAATTGTCCTTCATGGAGATGATGTAAGCTCAAGAGCTGGGTCTAGATCTATGTATTGGTGGTGCTAGCTGTATTATACAGCTGGCACCCTGCTCTCACTGCCAGGATCAGAGATAACTCTGATCCTGGCAGTTTAACCCCACTCATGCTGCAGCCAGTAGAAACCCATGAAAAAATAAACATAATTGGTATTGCCACATCCGAACAATCCAGTCTAATATTTGTCCTATTATTTAACCTACATAGTGAATGCCGTAAATCAAAAAGCAGGTGGACACTTCTTCACCTGTGGGGACAGCACTTTACAGGCGATGAACTCTTGCTGATGAGACAAATCAATTTGTTATAATTAGAGATGAGCGAGCATACTCGTCCGAGCTTGGTGCTCGTTCGAGTATTAGGGTACTCGTAAGTACTCGCAGCTCGGACGAGTATCTCGCCATACTCGAGGAAATGGCAACTTCCGCATTGTGCTTTTTTGGCGCCTATAAACACAGCCAATCACAAGCCAGGAGACTCTACAGTACACCCAGCATCACGTGGGGCCCTTACATGTCGATAGCAGGGGTTGGCTGGCCTGATCAGGTGACCCTGGAATATACTAGTGACTGGCCGCGGCGCTCGGCTCAGATGCCGTCTGGATGTCGTTAGGGATAGAGCTGCTGCCTTTCAGGGACAGTGTTAGGGCCTGAATTTAGTTCTCAGTTAGGCAGGAATCACCCACAAAGAACCCAACAGCCCTTCTAAGGGCTAGAAGAATTTTTTTTTGTCTCCTGGCTTGGCTGGCTGGCACTAGTAGTGCAGCTATCGCCATATCTAACCCTGTTTTTTTTTTAATTGTTCTATCTCAGTGATACAAATCCATTGCACACAGCAGTGTGGAACCATTCTGTGTGTCACAGTTCAGCACTGACTCACTCCAATCCATATATACTGTCCAGGTGACACTTTCTGTACGTCACAGAATACAACCAAGTCATTTGCTACCAATATCATCTACAGCTTGATCCAGAAAACTCTCTGTGCGACATTTGTCTGGGTCGCAGACTAAATAGCCACCGTTAACAGGGTGTCATTCAGTTCTACCATAGTTCCTGCACATCACGTTCCCAAAAAAACAAAATTTTATAAAAAATATAAAAAGACAAATATTAAAAAAAATTATTTTTTCAGTTGTTTTAGCTCAGTGATACAAATCCATTTTACTCAGCTGCGTGTAACCTTTCTGTGTGTCACAGTTCAGCACACTAGCTCCCATCCGTATATACTGTCCAGGTGACACTTTCTGTACGTCACACAATACAACCAAGTCATTTGCTACCAATATCATCTACAGCTTGATCCAGAAAACTCTCTGTGCGACATTTGTCTGGGTCGCAGACTAAATAGCCACCGTTAACAGGGTGTCAGTCAGTTCTACCATAGTTCCTGCACGTCACGTTCACAAAAAAACAAAATTTTATAAAAAATATAAAAAACAAATATTAAAAAAATATATTTTTTCAGTTGTTTTAGCTCAGTGATACAAATCCTTTTTACTCAGCTGCGTGTAACCTTTCTGTGTGTCACAGTTCAGTACACTAGCTCCCATCCGTATATACTGTCCAGGTGACACTTTCTGTACGTCACAGAATACAACCAAGTCATTTGCTACCAATATCATCTACAGCTTGATCCAGAAAACTCTCTGTGCGACATTTGTCTGGGTCACAGACTAAATAGCCACCGTTAACAGGGTGTCAGTCAGTTCTACCATAGTTCTTGCACGTCACGTTCCCAAAAAAACAAAATAAAAAAAAAAAATTATTTTTTCAGTTGTTTTAGCTCAGTGATACAAATCCTTTTTACTCAGCTGCGTGTAACCTTTCTGTGGGTCACAGTTCAGTACACTAGCTCCCATCCGTATATACTGTCCAGGTGACACTTTCTGCACGTCACAGAATACAACCAAGTCATTTGCTACCAATATCATCTACAGATTGATCCAGAAAACTCTCTGTGCGACATTTGTCTGGGTCGCAGACTAAATAGCCACCGTTAACAGGGTGTCAGTCAGTTCTACCATAGTTCCTGCACGTCACGTTCACAAAAAACAAAATTTTATAAAAAATATAAAAAGACAAATATTAAAAAAAATTATTTTTTCAGTTGTTTTAGCTCAGTGATACAAATCCATTTTACTCAGCTGCGTGTAACCTTTCTGTGTGTCACAGTTCAGTACACTAGCTCCCATCCGTATATACTGTCCAGGTGACACTTTCTGTACGTCACAGAATACAACCAAGTCATTTGCTACCAATATCATCTACAGCTTGATCCAGAAAACTCTCTGTGCGACATTTGTCTGGGTCGCAGACTAAATAGCCCCTGTTAACAGGGTGTCAGTCAGTTCTACCATAGTTCTTGCACGTCATGTTCCCAAAAAAGCAAAATAAAAAAAAAATATATTTTTTCAGTTGTTTTAGCTCAGTGATACAAATCCATTTTACTCAGCTGCGTGTAACCTTTCTGTGTGTCACAGTTCAGTACACTAGCTCCCATCCGTATATACTGTCCAGGTGACACTTTCTGTACGTCACAGAATACAACCAAGTCATTTGCTACCAATATCATCTACAGCTTGATCCAGAAAACTCTCTGAGCGACATTTGTCTGGGTCGCAGACTAAATAGCCACCTTTAACAGGGTGTCAGTCAGTTCTACCATAGTTCTTGCACGTCACGTTCCCAAAAAAACAAAATAAAAAAAAAAAATATTTTTTCAGTTGTTTTAGCTCAGTGATACAAATCCTTTTTACTCAGCTGTGTGTAACCTTTCTGTGTGTCACAGTTCAGCACACTAGCTCCAATCCGTATAATCTGTCCAGGTGACACTTTCTGTACGTCACTTAATTCTACCGGACTTAACAAGTTTGTGGGTTTCAGTATACCAGGCCCGTGTAATTTTTTTTTTTTTTATCATACACCTATATACAAAAAATGTTGAACCCCAGGGCTAAGGGTCGAGGGCAAGGGCGTGGGCATTCAATTACTGCAGGGGGCAGAGGCCGTGGTCCTGGGCAGGGTGAGACAGTACCCGCTGATGAGGGAGCAGGGGAATTCCGCAGAGCTACACTCCCTAGCTTCATGTCTCAACTTACAGGGACACGTGGTAGAGGACTGTTGAAACCACAACAGTGCGAACAGCTGATCTCGTGGATTGCGGACAATGCTTCAAGTAATTTGTCCACCAGTCAGTCTTCCACGCAGTCCACCCACGTTACCCAAGGGAGCACTCCTATGGCTCCTCCACCTCAACCTCCTTCCCCCCAGTCTGCCCCCTCCCAGGAAAATTTGGAATGCGATCCGGTATACTCTCAGGAACTGTTTTCTGGACCCTTCCCAGAGTCACAAACCACTTCTCAGGTTGCTGCTGACCTCGTTCCCGATGCCCAAGTTTTCCAACTGTCGCAGTCTGTGGGTGATGATGATGATGATGATGACAATGTTGACTTAGTGGAAGAAGTTTGTAAAGAGGTGTCGGACGATGAGGAGACACGGTTGTCAGACAGTGGTGAAGTTGTTGTTAGGGGAGGAATCCCGAGGGGGGAGCAGACTGAGGAATCGGAGGATGACGAGGTGACTGACCCAAGCTGGGTTGATATGCCGATTGAAGACAGTGCTTCTGAGGCGGAGGCGAGTGCTGCACCAGAACAGGTTGTAAGAGGCAGTGGTGTGGCCAGAGGGAGAAGCAGGGCCAGAGCTGGTGCATCATCAGCAACTGTTTCACGTAGTGAAGCTCCCGTGGCAAGGCCTAGATATTCGCAAGTCTGGAGGTTCTTTAAAGAAAGTGAGGATGACCGACGGACTGTGGTGTGCAACCTGTGCCACACCAGGATCAGCAGGGGTGCCACCACTACTAGCCTAACCACCACCAGCATGCGCAGGCATATGAGTGCTAAACACCCCACTCAATGGAACCAAGGCCGCGTCACTCGCTGCCTCTGCTAGTCAACCCCCTGCCCAGGACCCCGGCACGAGCGCCTCCTGCCGGAAAACCACACCTTCGCCTCCACGATCCTCCACAGCGTCCACCAATGTGTCCCAGCGCAGCGTTCAGCTGTCTTTACAGCAGACGCTGGAGCGCAAGAGGAAATACAGTTCCACCCACCCACATGCCCAAGCCCTCAACGTCCACATCTCCAAATTGCTTAGCCTGGAGATGCTGCCCTATAGGCTGGTAGAGACCGAGGCCTTTCGAAATCTCATGGCGGTGGCTGCCCCTCGGTATTCCGTCCCCAGCCGCCACTATTTTTCCCGATGTGCTGTCCCAGCCCTACACCAGCACGTGTCACAGAACATCATCCGTGTCCTGACCAACGCTGTTTCTGAGAAGGTCCACCTAACCACGGACACGTGGATAAGTGCTGCCGGGCAGGGACACTATATAAGCGCCAGCAGGCGGTGCTCAAACTGCTGAGCTTAGGTGACAAAAGGCACACCGCCCAAGAGCTGTTACAGGGCATCACGGCGCAGACCGATGTGTGGCTGGCACCGCTGAACCTCAAGCCAGGCATGGTTGTGTGTGACAACGGGCGTAACCTGGTGGCGGCTCTGCAACTCGGCAGACTGACACATGTGCCATGCCTGGCCCACGTGTTCAATCTAATAGTTCAGCGGTTCCTCAAGACATACCCCAATCTGTCTGATTTGCTCACCAAGGTGCGCCGCATCTGTGCGCATTTCCGCAAGTCGAGCACAGATGCTGCCACTCTCAGGGCAGCGCAGCGCCGCCTACAACTGCCCGCTCACCGACTGTTGTGCGACGTGCCCACGAGATGGAATTCCACATTAAACATGTTATCCAGAGTTTACCAGCAGCGCAGAGCGATTGTAGACTGCCAGATGTAATCTTCCACCAGAACTGGTAGTCAGGTCTCTCAGATTCCTCAAGTCTACAATGAGGAGTGGACGTGGATGTCTGATATCTGCCAGGTGTTGAGCAACTTTGAGGAGTCAACACAGATGGTTAGCGGCGATGCCGCCATTATCAGCCTCACCATCCTGCTGCTTTGCCTGTTGAAAAAATCACTGCTCAGCATCAAGTCGGATGCTTTGCGCTTGTCACAAGAGACGGTGGAGGAAGATACGTCGCTTGATAGCCAGAGCACCCTCCGGTCTGTTTCTCAGCGCGTATCGGAGGAGGGGGATGAGGATGAGGAGGAAGAGGAGGAGAATGTCGGCGAGACAGTAGAGGGTACCAGTGCTCAGTCCTTAACTCTTGAGCGTGTATGGGCTTAAGAGGAGGACTTGGAGGAGGAGGAGGAGGAGGAAATGGACAGGTCAGTGAGGAGAGGGAATTCTTGCGTGTTGGGACTCTGGCGCACATGGCAGACTTCATGTTAGGCTGCCTATCCCGTGACCCTCGCGTTAGAAGAATTTTTTTAAACACCGATTACTGGGTGTTCACTCTCCTGGACCCACGGTACAAGCAGAACCTTTCCACTCTCATCCCTGCAGAGGAAAGGAGTATGAGAGTGAATAGGTATCAACAGGCCTTGGTGCACAAGTTGAAACAATTCTTCCCATCTGACGCCGCTAGCGGCAGAGGGCATGGTTCTGTGGGCCAAGTAGCGGGGGAGAGTAGGCGAGCAGGCAGCTTGTCCAGTACTGGCAGGGGAACGCTCTCCAAGGCCTTTGCCAGTTTTATGTCACCCCAGCAAGACACTGTCACCTGTCCCCAGTCTAGGCAGAGTAGGGGGGAGCTGTACAGAAAGATGGTGAGGGAGTACCTAGCTGACCATACCAACGTCCGTAGCGATCACTCTGCTCCATACAACTACTGGGTTTCAAAGCTGGACACGTGGCCTGAACTGGCGCTGTACGCCTTGGAGGTGCTGGCCTGCCCTGCCGCTAGCGTGCTGTCAGAGCGGGTATTCAGTGCAGCTGGTGGCGTCATCACCGATAAGCGTACACGCCTGTCAACTGACAGCGCTGACAGGCTGACGCTTATTAAAATGAACAAAGCCTGGATTTCACCGGAATTCAAATCTCCTCCGGGGGAAAGCAGCTAAAGATTTAAATAACTTATGTATCCGATTCCTCTTCTCTACTCCTCTTCTCTACTCCTCCTCCTCCTCCTCCTCCATATCGTCTTTGCCTAATGCTGACCCACAAAACGCCATTTTTTAGAGGTCCAACTGGCACTCTTTTAGCACAATTTTTCAGGAGGGCCCCCTACAGGCCCTCTCTTCAAACAATTTTTCAGGAGGGCCCCCTACAGGCCCTCTATTCAAACAATTTTTCCAGAGGTCCACCTACAGGCCCTCTATTCAAACAATTTTTCCAGAGGTCCACCTACAGGCCCTCTCTTCAAACAATTTTTCAGGAGGGCCCCCTACAGGCCCTCTATTCAAACAATTTTTCCAGAGGTCCACCTACAGGCCCTCTATTCAAACAATTTTTCCAGAGGTCCACCTACAGGCCCTCTCTTCAAACAATTTTTCGGGAGGGCCCCCTACAGGCCCTCTATTCAAACAATTTTTCCGGAGATCCACCTACAGGCCCTCTCTCCAATTCCAGTTCCAAGTTTTATTTGCGCATACTGCATACATTTTTATTTTTGGGATAGGTGTGAAAAATAATATTACTTGCGAATCTATATTGCCCAACATTGGATACGGTAGCAAGTAGAAGACCAAACACATGCTGCTCACAGGGTTCCGCAAATTCCTGGTCCACCCGCAAATTCCTTTTCCACAATGTCAAGGAGGACGAGGTTCTGTGGATGAGCAACAAGTCCTTCTGTACTGAAATCGCCGACAAAGTCTCCATCTAAGAACACACAGACCATTGTGGAGAGAGCGGCACAGCTCGCCATCAAAGTGAGGAACCCCAACGCCAGACTGCGCAGTGAAGATAACGAATAAATATCTCTGTCGTTATTTTTGCTAAATAAAAGTTAACTAAACCCCCCAAAAAATTCATCTGTTCCTGTGCCTGATCCACCCAAGTTGAATCTGTCCCATCATAAGAAAGTCCCCCCCAAGGAGTCCCCACTGTAACTTGCTTCCCATACAACTAACTCACCCCCCGACACCTGTGTCTCGCCATTGTCCACCACCTCCTCAGACAACACTGGTAAATCACCACTGTCAGCACACGGAAACAGCAAAAGGTCTTGCGAATTGGGGCAGAGAATGTTCTGGGCTAGCACATCAGGGAAGGGGTGACTATGGGGTTCCAGGGAGTACGTGACCACATGCAATATCCATTTAAAAGTCATGCCGCACTTGATCTAGCTTATAATTGACAATTGTACCGGTTGATTCTAAATTTTTAAGTTGGGGTCCTGCGTCGTCATTCTAACTCCATCCGGCTGTTGTCACCACCACACACGCTAGCCCCAGGGGGCACTCCCCTGGCTCTTCCAGCTCAACCTCCTTCCCCCCACCTACAGGCCCTCTCTCCAATTCCAGTTCCAAGTTTTATTTGCGCATACTGCATACATTTTTATTTTTGGGATAGGTGTGAAAAATAATATTACTTGCGAATCTATATTGCCCAACATTGGATACGGTAGCAAGTAGAAGACCAAACACATGCTGCTCACAGGGTTCCGCAAATTCCTTGTCCACAATGTCAAGGAGGACGAGGTTCTGTGGATGAGCAACAAGTCCTTCTGTACTGAAATCGCTGACAAAGTCTCCATCTAAGAACACACAGACCATTGTGGAGAGAGCGGCACAGCTCGCCATCAAAGTGAGGAACCCCAACGCCAGACCGCGCAGAGAAGATAACGAATAAATATCTCTGTCGTTATTTTTGCTAAATAAAAGTTAAATAAACCCCCCAAAAAATTCATCTGTTCCTGTGCCTGATCCACCCAAGTTGAATCTGTCCCATCATGAGAAAGTCCCCCCCAAGGAGTCCCCACTGTAACTTGCTTCCCATACAACTACCTCACCCCCCGACACCTGTGTCTCGCCATTGTCCACCACCTCCTCAGACAACACTGGTAAATCCCCACTGTCAGCACACGGAAACAGCAAAAGGTCTTGCGAATTGGGGCAGAGAATGTTCTGGGCTAGCACATCAGAGAAGGGGTGACTATGGGGTTCCAGGGAGTACGTGACCACATGCAATCTCCATCTAAAAAGTCATGCCACACTTGATCAATCTCATAATTTACGACTGTACCGGTTGATGCTAAATTTTTATGTTGGGGTCCTGTGTCGTCATTCTAACTCCATCCGGCTGTTGTCACCACCACACACGCTATCCCAGGGGGCACTCCTCTGGCTCTTCCAGCGAAACCTCCTTCCCCCCAGCCTGCCCCCCCCCACCTACAGGCCTTCTCTCCAAACAATTTACGTCTTTGTCCTATCTTTCTCTCTCTCCAAACCATTTTTCCGGATAGCTGCCATATACGGTTTTAAACTGAGTAGTATACATACCACACTTGATCAATCTCATAATTTACGACTGTACCGGTTGATGCTAAATTTTTATGTTGGGGTCCTGTGTCGTCATTCTAACTCCATCCGGCTGTTGTCACCACCACACACGCTATCCCAGGGGGCACTCCTCTGGCTCTTCCAGCGAAACCTCCTTCCCCCCCACCTACAGGCCCTCTCTCCAAACAATTTACCCGGGTAGGGGGACGTATTAGATATTGTACTGATTCTGAATTGCTTCCTGCGATAGACGGGAATCGAACCCAGATCAACTGCTTGGGAAGTAGCTATGCTCACCACTATACCACCAGCAGGCACAGCAACTGATAAGAACAGATACTAAACTTGATTTCAGCTGCAGTGCCAGCATGAGCAGTGGTGTCACCTGCAGGCGGTGATGGACCTTCGTTGCACCTAGTTGGGTGCTTCCCTAACATGTGATGGGTATTTGCCTCGCCTTTCTTGGTCTGGGTGAGCACAATTGCCATGAGGGTAACCACCAGGCTGTTGCCTGAGAATTTGGGGTAATGGTGGGATTAGGCAGCCTCAGAGGCATCCATGCATGCTGCCCCTGCTGTTTCCTGTCCATTTCCATGGTGTTTCCATCATTTTCTGAGGTTTCCAGGTTTTCACCCAGCCTTCCCTAGGCAGAGCCTTGGTCCCCCGTAAAAAATGCTCGAGTCTCCCTTTGACTTCAATGGGGTTTGTTATTCGAAACGAGCACCCGAGCATCGGGAAAAGTTCGACTCGAATAACGAGCACCCAAGCATTTTAGTGCTCGCTCATCTCTAGTTATAATCCCTATATGGAATGATTTTAGATTAACACTATAAAAACGTAGGATAACATTTTTCCACCAAGACAACAAAGTACTGAACTTGAGCTTATGTTGAAACCTCATAACTATACTTAGAGGTGGTTGATATGTTTCCAGGCGCTTTAGCCAAATAATGGGAGCATCTTTCATTTTTATCTTTTTCTAAAGTTTTCTGGTCGTAGAAAACTTAGAAACTGGCTATATAGGGATAGACTATATATTGTATATGCAATGCAACAAACAACATTTGGGAAAGATGGATCAACGGTTTATTGATGGAACATCATAATCCATAGAATATTTCTGTTCTCTGTAATTTTCTGGTATGACTGGTGTTAGTGTTAGGTAGGCATGGTATCTGCTATCATATTTGCATGTTGTTTCTTCAACTACTTTTCATTTTGCAGGGCCCCTGCTAGAAGTTAATTGCAGAGTTTCTTGTTGCTGGTAGTAGTCCCCGCAATTAACTGTAATCTGCTGATGAACCACAGTCTAAATGTTTGTCTCTTAAAGCAAAGGTATCATCAGAAAACGACCTATTGTGTAAGTGAAGTTTTTATTATGAACATATCTTTGGTGTTTATTTTAAATTTTCCATGTCAATATCTAAAGTTAAAAAAAATCCTAAAATCCTACAGTTTTCACATTGGCCACTAAAACTAATAACAGCTTCCATTTCCTGGTCTGTACAGGTATGATAGTCAGTATAATAGATATCACCTATATAAAGGTCAATGGGGATGAAAAGTGAGAATATATTACCGTATTTTTCAATTTATAAGACGCACTTTCCCCCCCCCAAAAGTAGGGGGAAAAATGCGGTGAGTCTTATAGGGCGAATACAAGTGAGCGCTTCCACTTGTACGTAGGGACCCCCATCAGACCTCAGATCAGCCCACCCAGCCACTTATAAAAACCTTACTTACCTGTCCTGCACTGCCGCTGCCCTCCGGTTCGGCGCTCCACTCTTTTCCCTGCCGGCGCGCACTATGACCTGACGCTGCACGCAGCGTCAGGTCATAGTGTGCGCGGCCAGGGAAGAGATCGGAGCGCCGGACCGGAGGGCAGCGGCAGCGCAGGAAAGGTAAGTAAGGTTTTTATAAGTGGCTGGGTGGGCTGATCTGAGGTCTGATGGGGGCACAAGACGCTGCTCTGAGGTCTGATGGGGGCACAAGACGCTGCTCTGAGCTCTGATGGGGGCACATTCTGCTGATCTGAGGTCTAATGGGGGCACATTCTGCTGATCTGAAGTTTGATGGGGGCACATTCTGCTGATCTGAGGTCTGATGGGGGCACATTCTGCTGATCTGAGGTCTGATGGGGGCACATTCTGCTGATCTGAGGTCTGATGGGGGCACATTCTGCTGATCTGAGGTCTGATGGGGCACATTCTGCTGATATGAGGTCTGATGGGGGCACATACTGTTGATCTGAGGTCTGATGGGGGCACATACTGTTGATCTGAGGTCTGATGGGGGCATATTATGCTGATCTGAGGTCTGATGGGGCACATACTGTTGATCTGAGGTCTGATGGGGGCACATTCTGCTGATCTGAGGTCTGATGGGGGCACATTCTGCTGATCTGAGGTCTAATGGGGGCACATACTGTTGATCTGAGGTCTGATGGGGGCATATTCTGCTGATCTGAGGTCTGATGGGGCACATACTGTTGATCTGAGGTCTGATGGGGGCACAGTCTGCTGATCTGAGGTCTGATGGGGGCACATTCTGCTGATCTGAGGTCTAATGGGGGCACATACTGTTGATCTGAGGTCTGATGGGGACACAGTAGGCTGATCTGAGGTCTGATGAGGGCACAGTGGGCTGATCTGAGGTCTGGTGGGCGCACAGAGATGGTATGGGGGCACAGTGGGCTGATCTGAGGTCTGTTGGGGGTCTGACATGGAGGGCTGATGGAGTTCTGACATGGAGGGCTGATATGGGGGTCTGATGTGATGTCCTGAAATTTATGGGCAGTCTGATAAGAGGATCTGATGAAAAATATTTTTTTCTTATTTTCCTACTCTAAAACCTAGGTGCGTCTTATGGGCCGGTGCGTCTTATAGGGCAAAAAATACGGCAATCAATTAAAAGCTTATTGGGGATTCCAAAAAGAGGAGCAAAATGTATGTACTGAATTACAGATTCATTACGCTGTACGATCTGCTGCCTAGAAACAATGATTTAATGTGCTGCATCAGTGATCAATTCACCTGATGAAAAGCATTTTTGCTCATCCATGGTTACATGGTTCTCTGGAATAAGCGTTCGTATTAAGGTTCATTCCTGATAATCGGACTGACAATTGTGTAGATTAAATCTGCCTTTATTGTCTCGCCTAGAATCATCTCAGGATTTGCTCTGCTTTTTACTCAGAAATTCTGCCCTAAACACATAAACCTATATATTACAGAGCTCAGCTTCTCTCCAAGTCTCTGATAGAAAGAAATCACAGGTTCCCTTTAAATCTTGGTGATGATAGGTATTTGTGCTTGGATGGCAAATCACTTCTTGAGAATTGTCCTAACACTGAGTATACAGATAAGCACTCCTGCAACTCTCGTTGTAGGGTTGTAGGTGATACTGCCATATGCTTTTTTTGTGTGGCCTATGTGACTGGCTGAAAATTTTAATGTCTATAAAGACAATGTTCATGTTTAGACCTTATGAGTAGTAGCCTGTTCCAACTTCCAGCTAAAATCTGATGTGTATATGTGCAGGGGGGTGATTTAGCCCAATAACCATAAAAACAGGAATGCTCTACAAAGCAAGGCATTTTAAATGTTAATTAGAAAAATATAATGAGGAACAGTTTTATATTGATTTTCAAAGAAACATCCTGCAACGTTGTAGTATTCTTCAGTTTTATTTCTCACCATGTTGAATATCCTTTCTTGCTATCAGCATAAATTGTTTTCATATGTTGAATCATGACCTATTCCTACTCATATAATTTGGTGTCTTCTAGATTTGTTTCCAGTCTAGACAATCCCTCATGACTCTTCTAATTTTTACCACCAACTTAACTTCTCTTCGGTAAACAGTCTGCCTTTTACAGCAGAAGGCACAGAGTCTGATCAATTAATGCATGGACTAAGGCTGGTCATACACATGAGGTGGTCCAACAGTTGACCCAAATACATATGCATGCTCTGCCAAGCGTGCATGTTTTCTCAAAGGAGAGAGTAGAATATGATTCTGCCAGACACCTTGGACGTCAGTTTAACTTTCCTGAGAACAAAAGGATCTAACAAGTTAAAATCCAACACCTGATCCTTTTTTCCTCGGATGGCAGATTTCATAACAATTGGAATAACAATTGTTATATCTATGGGGAGGTTTTTCAGGCTTGTTCTGAACTTCACTGAGTTTGACTTTGTAGCCCAACATTTTCATCAGAATTGTATTGCATAATACAGAAAAACTTTAAATATACAGTTCTCTGGAGAAGAGCTGGTTACAAGGGGTTCTGCTCTTATTTCTGGGACAAGCGGTTGGAACCTACACATTTCCCTCGCAGTGATGCTGTGCTCATGAAAGAGAAAGAAAATAATTTTGTTCTCTGTCCCACTCTAGATACAGATCTGTTTTAACAAAATGTTTCATGTAGTCCTGTTGCAATGTAGTAATCATCATTTTAAATAATTCCACCATAAAAATATTGCCTGTAGACAGTGGTATAGCGTGGAGGGCCTGAGGCGTGGTTGTCTCGGTCGCAAAACTGCATGGGGGCACCTGGCAGAGGGGATACTGTTTATTAACAATGCCATTTACTCTGTGAAATTCAGCGAGTGAATCCCACTATCGCCATTCAGTGCTGCCACAGAGCGAATGGCTGAGCCGCAGGCTAGTTCAGGCTGGGCATATGCGCAATCATAAGTCATCACAATGCACGCACCTGGCTTTCTCATAGGCCATGCTGACCCTTCCTTCTAGGCCTTGAAAATAATACTACACACCACTCCAGTGCGGAGCAAGAAGAGCAGAGAGCTGATACAGAGCCATCAGGCATAATCTCAAGTAGCTTTGCTCAGTGAGCAGTAAGCAGAGCAGAATGCACTAGTGCAGATAGGAGTGCCAGGCGGCACAGTGGCAATTTCCAGAGGGAATGTTAGTGAGACGAGTGGGGGGCTACCCTCAGTACCCAGGCCAGGCCCCATGAGGGCAATTTTACATCAGTAGAGCCTAAACAGGAATTAGAAGTAGGACTAGGGGTCCTATGGGGTCTAAATAGGGATTGGGAAATAATCAAATGTGATGTACCAAGTTTTGAAGTTATCCTGTATCCACAAGATAGGAAGTTACTAATTAATCGGTGGAGGTCCACCACTGATCCCAAGAACCGGGGTCCTATTCTCCTGATCTGATGAAGTGGCAGGTGCCCTGCTGCTCTAGTCATTCTATGTGGGACCCTCGGAAATAGCCGAGTGCTGTACTTGTGTTACTTCCGTCAGTCCCATAGAGAATGAATGGAGCGGGCGCTCCATCGAATTGGGGTGTCGGGGCCACCAGTATGGTGTAATATGCAGTCACTGTGAGGTGGTAATGTGTGTTCATGGTCTTGGTAGTATTATTTGTCTCTTATTATTATATTATTACATTAGCCATTGTTGGTAATGCTGGTTTTGGTATAGTGTTTTTTAATTCAGTATCAGTATGGCGGTAATATTCCGATCCTATGTGGTCATGGTGTAGCAGTATTATTTGGCCTTTATATAATTTTATTATTGGAAATGTTCATCTTGGTATACCATGGGGTGTAGTTGTATAAAAAGGGTTTGTCTACAGCTTAGAGGTGCAATACTTTGCTTGCACTGGGCACTGTCAACCCATGTTATGCCACTGTCTGCAGCGCGAGACCAACAAATGACAAACATGTAAAGTAATACTGGGTTCTTGTTTCCAATCAAGACACTGTAAATTAAGAAAATAGAAAGTAAACGATGATAAACTGTTCACCAATTAAACTTAATTTCCTGAAATGTAAACCAAGTACACATTGACTTGTAATAAACCTGAGTGCTCATTAATATGCATGCCGCATCTGCTAATACCTACCAGATGTTTTATAATATAAGACCAAAAAGCTTTTAAATAGCTGAAAAATACATGGTAATGGGCCGTAATTTAATCTCTGTAAAGTAGAAAATTATAAACGTGCGTACAACTTCAGATGCTCACTAAAAAACAGATACTTTACATCACGTGCTGTAGTTTGTCAGAAAAAAGAATACATATGACCTAATTGGCATAAAAGGCATAATAATGAAGTTTTAAGGTCATCTAAGTACTAAAATCATGATAAACTGCAATAAATTTCAGGATACCCAAAATGCAACTTTGAGAACTCAGTATTGCCATTAGAAAATTGTATCATGTAGTGGATATATTGTAGATTGTCTGCTGCAGTAAATCATACTTAAAAGCCTTCATGGCCATGGCCTCCATGCTAGACTAGGTTGGTACAAGATGGATAATCTTGTACTGTATGTTATTTACACATTATCTATCTGTAAAAGGGTCCATTTTTAGTGTTTGGCCCATGATTAGAGATGAGTAAATTGATTCTAATCAAATTATTTTAGAATTTCATAAAAATGTGTCTTCCCAATGAAAGCAAATTTTTTGAGACTTCATTTGTATGAATCACTCAAAATGCAGTCTGCCATCTTACATATTACAGTACAGAGCACAGCAGGACAGGAAAGATGAAGACAGAGGGTCACATAACCGCGGACAGGGCTCCAGCTGGTGGGCACGCCCATAATGCCTTGCAGTCAGCTTCAGCCAATCAGGACGATATAGACAAGGAAATTATGTCATTTTGAGCTTGGACATTGATGAGGAGAAACCTCTCAGATGCACATAAAGCAAGGAAAGACAGTTATCTTTAGACACTCAACCAGTACAGAGAGTTCAGGTTCTTAGAGGGAAAGATGTATCGATTTAGTTAGATAAATTGATTTAATTGATACAGAGAGATGTTTTGGCTAGGGACTGGACAGGGGTCATTTAGTGTATTGTGTGTTAGTTTTTGCAGTCAGCCATTGACAATACTGTGCTAGCAGTAAAGCTACAGTACTCCTTTTTTATGTGCAGGAGCCAGCTAGCAACCCAATTTATATCTGATTTTTAAAGTATCATAGTTGCACTGGACACTGTCTAATTGCACATTTTTTTTCCTCAAAAAAATCTGTTACAAAGTTTCTTTAGCTTTCTTCAATTTTGCAGCATCCATAGTCACTTTATGTTTTTGCTGTACACTGTGTCCAATTGCACATTTACCCCCCAAAAACCTGTTGTAAAGTTTCTACAATTAATAAGTGTACAAAACTTGACCAGAAATATTTTGTAGCTTCACAGTCAGCTTATGTTTTTGCTGCAGACTTTGTCAAATTGTGCATTTTTTCAATAAAACTGTTGCAAAATTTCTTCATTTAGTAGTAAAGTGTACAAAACTTGACCAAATGTATCATGTTTTTAAACAGGCCGTTTACTATCACTGTTAACCATACATTTAAAATCAGTGCCATAACTAGAACTGAATGGGCCCCACAAATTTCTGAATGCCCCCCCCAGCAACTTCTACTCCTCCTGTGCAACCCCCACTCATGCAGGTGCTCCATCCATTTCCTACACGTATATCATGTCATGTCACTGCAAATAATGTCACTGCACTGTTGAGGGGGTTCTGACAATACAATCTTTTAGTTCTACTCCCAGACAGGCCCCTTCTGAGTTAACAGCCGCTTCCCCTGCTTTTACTATAGCTAAACCCCTGTTTACAATAGCTATATATGTCACTTTGACATTATTATGCTATCTTTGTGTTAAAAAGCTTGAAATAGTTTGGACACAGTCCCAGAAGACCAGAGGTTATCATACACAACTTTTCAGAGCATTCTGAGCACTTTTTATTTGGGTTTAATTTATTTGTACCCAAATCAAATCTTCTGACCAATTTATTATCAGACCTGAGACGAATTTCAAGAAATTTGCTCATCTCTCTATGAGCAGCATTATAAATTCCAGGAGCGAATATGCTGTATACAGCAGAAAATAGATCTCCCAGAAGGTATGTGGACATATCATTGCCATTAATTCCATGATTAAAACGTACTCTATGGTAATCAATGTGAAGTATTTAAAATGACATCTTGTCTCACTGAGTAACTGCTTATAAGACAGGGAGTGGACATACTCTGCAGACCCTTTTGATGACGTGGACAGTATTGACTGTGGCATCCAAAGGGTTAATCTGCCAGTATTGGAGTTTTTACCGATGCCCATGGATACAGTCAGTAACAGCTGGGACCCTGTCGCTGATCGTGCAAGTGCTGCTCCTCCTCCATCTGCCTGATCAGCAGTCCGTACATGTACGGCGCTAGGCTTTTAGATGCTTCCCACAGCTTCCTTAAATGTACAGGATTTTACATAGTAACATAGTTTATAAGGCCGAAAAAAGACATCTGTCCATCCAGTTCGGCCTGTTTTCCTACAAGTTGATCCAGAGGAAGGCAAAAAAACCCTGTGAGGTAGAAGCCAATTTTCCCCACTTTAGGAAAAAAAATTCCTTCCTGACTCCAATCAGGCAATCAGAATTACTCCCTGGATCAACGACCCCTCTCTAGTAACTATAACCTGTAATATTATTACCCTCCAGAAATACATCCAAGCCCCTCTTGAACTCTTTTATTGAACGTACCATCACCACCTCCTCAGGCAGAGAGTTCCATAGTCTCACTGCTCTTACCGTAAAGAATCCTCTTCTATGTTTGTGTACAAACCTTCTTTCCTCCAGACGCAGAGGATGTCAGATCATGGGAGAGATCTCTGTACTGACCCCTGATATATTTATACATAGTTATTAGATCTCCCCTCAGTCGTCTTTTTTCTAAAGTGAATAAGCCTAATTTTGATAATCTTTCTGGGTACTGTAGTCCACCCATTCCAGTTATTACTTTAGTTGCCCTCCTCTGAACCCTCTCCACCTCTGCTATGTCTGCCTTGTTCACAGGAGTCCAGAACTGTACACAGTACTCCATGTGTGGTCTGACTAGTGATTTGTAAAGTGGCAGGACTATGTTCTCATCACGGGCATCTATGCCTCTTTTGATGCAATCCATTATCTTATTGGCCTTGGCAGCAGCTGTCTGACACCGGTTTCTACAGCTTAGTTTGCTGTTCACTAAAATTCCTAGGTCCTTTTCCATGTCAGAGTTACCCAATGCTTTACCATTTAGTATGTACTGGTGACTTGCATTATTCCTTCCCATATGCATAACCTTACATTTGTCAGTGTTAAACCTCATCTGCCACTTCTCTGCCCAAGCCTCCAGTCTATCCAGATCCATCTGTAGCAATGTACTGTCCTTTTCTGTGTTAATTACTTTACACAGTTTAGTGTCATCTACAAAAATTGATATTTTACTGTGCAAGCTTTCTTTTATATACATTTATATATTAATAAATATATTGAAGAGAATAGGGCCCAATACTGACCCCTGTGGTACCCCACTAGTGACAGTGACCCAATCTGAATATGTGCTGTTAATAACCACCCTCTGTTTTCTATCACTGAGCCAGTTACTTACCCACATATAGACATTTTCTCCCAGGCCAAGCATTCTCATTTTATATACTAACCTTTTATGTGGTACCGTGTCAAATGCTTTGGAGAAGTCCAGATATACGACATCCATTGATTCGCCGCGGTCCAGTCTAGAACTTACCTCCTCATAGAAACTGATTAAATTGGTTTGACATGACCGATCCCTCATGAAGCCATGCTGATATGGAGTTATTTGCATATTTTCATTGAGGTACTCCAAGATAGCATCTCTTAGAAAACCCTCAAACAGTTTACCCACGACAGATGTTAAACTTACCGGCCTATAGTTCCCGGGCTCTGTTTTTGGACCCTTTTTGAATATTGGCACCACATTTGCTATGTGCCAATCCTGTGGAACACTCCCTGTCAGTATAGAGTCCTTAAATATCAGAAATAAGGGTCTGGCGATGATATTACTTAATTCTCTTAGGATACGGGGGTGTATGCCATCCGGTCTGGGACTATATCTCTGGGACTATAAAACCGCAGTGGAGGACTGGGTCATCCAGGTACTCTACCATCCTAGGCTGGAAGATCCTTCATTGGAATGCCGAAAGGGAACCGTGCTTACGTTTTCCGTTGGGAGAGGGTCTGGCTTTCTGCAGGATGACGAGGATGGAAAGGAATATTTTGTGGGCCGCAGGTCGGTGAAACGGCCGTACCTGCCACAACATCGTCATAGCCTGTATGTGGGGGTTCAGGTGGAGTACACCCCCATGGCGTCCCTGAAAGGCCCATTTGCGACTGGGGTTACCCTCCTTTCAAAGCCTCTGATGCTTACAATGGAACCAGAAATGTGGCCGGATGAACCACCAGGTCCAGGACGCTTGCGCTGCCTGCAGGACTTCCCAGATGGCGTCCTCCGGTTCAGTGAAAAGCCAAAGCCTCAGCTGGAGCCTCTGATTCCTGGACTGCAACCACCACCACCACAGCCCTTACAGCTGGGTCAGGTGACCACGTTATCGTTCACCTTCCAATCCACGGTGATCCACCAATATCAGCTGCCGTGGAAGATGAAGCCAGCAGCAGCTGGGGAAGCTGGGTCTTCTTCCCTGGATGCAACCTTTCTGGAACTGCTGCAGCCGGAAGTCCTTACCCCTGCTGTCCCGGCAGGAGGATCCGGAAAAGCGCAAATGGCTGCAGCACTCGCCAGCCTCACCACCACCCGGACCCGGTCAAGTCCAACTTCAGGAAGAAGAGGGCACTGGAGTTTCACCACAGCAGCGAGCATGGCCTTCAAGAGGCAGGTGCATCCTCTGATGAGCTTCAGCAGCAGCTCGAGCAAGGAGGACTTCAGGTCCCTCATCTGAGGAACCCAACTACTGGCAGTGTCAAGGACACTGCAGGAGGACCTATGGGAGCCACACCGTGGACTGCACTTGATGGATGAGCTGCTAGTTGGCAGTTGTTTTTGTTTAGTTTGTGTTGCCCCCATTTGACTCTCACCCAGATGGGCATGGCTGTTAGGACTGCCCCCTTTCTGCAGAAAAGTCCCAGTTGCGCCTAAGCGTGCCTATTTTCCTTTTTACCCCCTTCTCAGGTTATTTGGGAGCACCCTTGGCAAAAAAGGGTTCACTATTTGCTGCTATTCTCTATTATCCATGTGGATTACACATTACCTGTTTGGATTGCAATTTTACCTCACGTGGATTACAATTGAATTTTGGAATATGTGTTCCAGACAGACAGTGTTTTATCATTGCCAACTAGGGGCCATAAGGAGAGACTCAAACATATATCTGAGCCTTTTATGCTTGCAAATGTGAAATTGAATGCACTAAAATGTTTGCATACTTATGTCTTTGCTGTATTTTAGCTACACTGTTTTTAATGGTTCAGCACTTTAGCCCATTGTGTGTATTCTTTTTTCTGGTACTGCAATGTGTCCTATTATGCACTTATTGTACGGTGTTTTTAGTAAATTATTCACTTATTGATAGCTAGCAGCAGTGAGCACCTTATTTTTCTAGTTCATATGGACTGCCTCTAAAGACTGTACGCCGCGGCCTAGCCTCGTGCGTATGACGCATTCGCACGTCAATAGTATGCTAAGGATTCGTACGCACGAAGAAATTTGCTCATCTCTCTCTATGACTCTTGACATTAGAAGGTTGCCCCATCCCTCCGAAATTGTCCAGTTCCACTATAACTTATATCTAAAGTGGATAGCCAGCTGAAGTCGTTATACTTGATCCTATCTCAGTAGTGATGCAGCTTCTTATCCAGTGATGTAGCTTCATCAACGCTAATAATACAGTAATTATCAGCAGCAAATGCTGAAAGGAAGAACATATGAGCTGTGATATTTGCTCCTTTGGCAGACACTACCTGAGGTAGCTAGTCTTATCAAAAGCAACTGTTGCAATTTATCATAACTTGACGTGTTTATTAATGCTCCCCCTCAAAATATTTCATTCCATTTGAGTAATAAGTAATCAACACTGACCTTTTCAGCATTATAAATTCCAGGAGCGAATATGCTGTATACAGCAGAAAATAGATCTCCCAGAAGGTATGTGGAGTTACCGATTTCACCAGACATATCATTGCCATTAATTCCGTGATTAAAGCGTACTCTATGGTAATCAGTGAGAAGTATTTAAAATGACATCTTGTCTCACTGGGTAACTGCTTAGAATATCTTGGTTCAGCTTATTGCCTGGGTATCTCCTAGTCATGAGACCCCCACATCCATGAAGCAAAACATTACTTCCAAATTGTCGTATCTAATAAAAACCTAATCCTCAATAAACAAATAAAATATGAAAGTTGGCTGCCAGTCGCGGGAATGAAGCCTGAGCCATGGAAATAGCTAAAAGAATTCTTTAGGGAGGGATATATTTCAGAAAGCTATTGCAAAGTTGTATGTCTATATTAGGGCAAATTTCATCTGAAAAGGTATTCACAGGCTGCTTGTTGTTTTTAAATGAAAACAGTTTCAGAAAACATAGTTCTATGGTTATGTGGCGTGGCCATGGAAATATGGTTTCAGGGCTGTTTGCAAGGCTTGAACACAAAAAGTGCTGTTCGTCCTTGTGATGCTATGCATCTGATATTTTGTCCCATGCATGGCTATTTATTTCTATTGTGAGCAATTAACACATATCTATTGTGCAGATGTATTTCCAACATATTTGTGTGCCTACAAGCCGAAATGTTGAATGCAAGCATGATTATAAAAGCCAGCAAATCAAGCTCTAAGCTCGTCTTTTTTGTAATAGTGCCAGCATACAGCATATTCTCAATACAATGGTTTTAGAGGTTGAGGAACACATTATGATGATAAATGAAAGTGGGTCATGTCTGTATTTTCAGTATTAACATCCTCATAGCGCATACGTTTGATAAATGGTTGTATGGTTACATAGGTGCATAGACTGAAACATGCACTTACATCAAGATCAACCTCTTCAGGAACTACTTATTTAGTCCAGAGGAAAGCAACTGACTTAAAAAAGGGGGAACAAAAATTCCTTCCTGACTACCCGAGGGCAATTGGATAAGGTACTTGGATCTAATTATGTCCATACATTTTTTTTTTGTAATTTTAGATTTTTTAACTGTGATGTGTCAAGAGTCAAGACCCTTTTTATGTTTCTTATCTAATTTACCATGACTATCTCTTAAAGTGGAACTTGTGCACTTGGGATACTTTGTAGTTCTACTATATTTGCTGCATTAAAAGTAATGATTTCTCCCAGTAAAATAAATATATAAAAACAGTAAGTCGCCCCAAAAGTTACATGCAAGTTTCCTGTACCCTTTTGCTGTGTGTAAGGCTGAAGATATTCACCCCCACAAAAACAAACCTGAATTTTGATTATGATCAGACGTGTCTACTTTGAAGTCCTTTCATTGAGATTTGGTCTTCTGTGGAAATACAGATTTATTCTTTCCTGTGTGCTTTCTGTTCTGTAATGAACCACATGTGCAAGTTGGTAAATTCATCAGGGTCAATGTAAAACTTGGGCTAGTGGATTTTATTGAAAGGGGTTTACAAGTAAAGTCATGCAGTTGACATCTATCTACAGTATGTTTCCATTTGTTATGTATTTCTAACAGCAAAACAAAGATGAAAAAAATATGTAAATTGAAATTACCTTTTGACCACTTCAGGACAGGGGCGTTGCTAGGGTCTCAAGCCCCAGTGAATATGGCCCAGTCCTCTAAGTCGACCCTCCCCCCGCACACTGCCATGTACTATTTTTTTTTTTATAAGATAAAACCAGACATTCCTTATTAGGCTTCATTCACATCACCGTTAAGCCTTTCCGTTCTCATGCTCCGTTTAGGAGCAGGAGAACGGAAAGGACGGATTCGGCACATAACTGAGCCGAACGGAGCCTAAGGACCCCATAGACTATAATGGGGTCCGTTATGTTACCGCTCAGAAGATGATTTTGGAGTGGAGACAAAAGTTGTGCATGCAGGACTTTTGTCTCCGCTTCAAAAATCATCTTCTGAGCGGAAACCTAACGGACCCCATTATAGTCTATGGGGTCCCTTAGGCTCCGTTTGGCTCAGTTATGTGCCGAATCCGTCCTTTCCGTTCTCCTGCTCCTAAACGGAGCATGAGAACGGAAAGGCTTAACGGTGATGTGAATGAAGCCTTAGAGATCAGCGAACGTGAGGAGGACGGAAGCGGCTGCCTGCGCCTATGCGAGCGCAGGGGAGCCAAGCGGTACAGTGCTCGTTACGAGCACGTTCGCTCATCTCTATTCCTTATCAATTCATAGATGCCCCAATCTATGCTGATTGCGGCATGTAAGTCAAATAAAGTAATGGTTGTGGCGGATGATCTAGAGGACTGACAGAGTCCAGCTCTCTGCTGCTTCTGTTAGACCCCTTTCTTAGGCTTCATTCACACGACCGTATTTTGTTTCCATGTCCGTTCCGAGTTTTTTTGCGGACTGTATGCGGAACCATTCATTTCAATGGGTCCGCAAAAAAAACGGAAGGTACTCCGTTTCCGTATGTCCGTATTTCCGTTCCGCAAAAAAGATAGAACATGTCCTATTCTTGTCCGTTTTGCTGACAAGGATAGGCATTGTTACAATGGATCCGCAAAAAAAAACGGAAACACGGATGCCATATGGAACGTCATCCAAACGTCAATTTGCGGACCGCAAAACACATACGGTCGTGTGAATGAAGCCTAAATCTTCACTAGGGTCAATCTTAATAAGTGCTGTATAGTATATAGAGGCATTGATGCCACCATACACTGTACAAAATAAAGTACATTTAATACATCCTGTATTACATGCAGGAACATACTACACATCACGCACACACCGTTACAAATTACACATCACACACACCCCATTACATATTACACATCACACACACACACACCATTACATATTACACATCACACACACACACCATTACATATTACACATCACACACACCATTACATATTACACACCATTACATATTACACATCACACACACACACCATTACATATTACACATCACACACACACACCATTACATATTACACATCACACACACCATTACATATTACACATCACACACACCATTACATATTACACATCACACACACCATTACATATTACACATCACACACCATTATATATTACACATCACACACATACTACACACTTACTTTTAAGCAGGATTCCTGGGCCTCCATCATGAATTGTAAGGGCAGTTCTGCAGCTAGAGGAGGAGCACAAGGCAGGACTGAGCACCATAACTTGTCTAGGTGTAAGCACTGCATGGCCTCCCCCTCCCTCTCCGACCTAGGCCCTGACTACACAGCTGCACCATTTTACACCAGCCCTGGGAATGTCTGGCTACATTAGCTGGTGGATAAGAGGGTAAGGGTTAACAGGCACCACAGCTAGCCAAGGAATAATAGAGGGGAGGGGGTAGGGGGCTCTAACTAGCAATTCTTACTTACAGCAGTGTCGGCTCCTCTGGCTGGGAGCAGGCTGGGAGGAGGAGCCTTCTTCTAGACTGCTGTGTGTGCTCCGTCTGTGCCCTGATCTGGCTTGCAGTCTGTAGTCCACTAGATGGCGCCGGCACCCAGGCAGTGTAATGGAGTAAGTGAATAGTGCAGTGTAGTAGCAAACAGTCTCCCGATGTTCGGGGCAGTGTTAGTTTGATTCGGGGCCCCAGCCCCGGATAAAAAGCCCTAGCGACGCCCCTGCTTCAGGACCAAGCTATTTTTCACCTGAAGGGCCAGGCCAGTTTTTGCAAATCTGACATGTGTCACTTTATATAGTAATAACTTTGGAATGTTTTACTTATCCAAGCCACTCTGAGATTGTTTTCTCATGACACAATATACTTCATGATAGTGGTAAATTTGAGTTGATATGTTTCACATGTATTTATAAAACTGATTTTACAAACTTTTTGTTAACCTTTTAGATGTTCCACAAGAATTAAAGAAAAACTTTTTTTGCAGATTTTTCGTTTTTAATCCATTTTTAGTGTAACACAGCAAGGGTTAACAGCCAAAAAAACCTCAATATTTATTAACCTGGTTCTGCAGTTTATATAAACACCTCATATGTGGTTGTAAACTGTTGTATGGGTACATGGCAGGGCTCAGAAAGGAAGAAGCGCCATATGGTTTTTGGAGTGCAGATTTTGCTGGAATGGTTTTGTTGTGTTTGAAGAAACATTGAGGTTCCCCTACAATGGAAACCCCCAAAATGTGACCCCATTTTTAAAACTACCCCCTTTATTTGAGGGGTGTAAGCTAGTGCTTTGATCCCACAGGCATTTCATAAAATTTAGAATGTCATGGCTGTGAAAATGATACATTAAATTTTTTCCAATAAAATGTTTCTTTATCTTTATATTTTTTATTTTCACAAGGGGTAATGGGGAAAAAAAAACAGACTCCAATTTTTTACCCACTTTCTCCTAAATACACAGACACCCATATGTGGTCATAAACTGATGTATGGGCACCACAGGGCTCAGAAGGCAAAGGAGCAATATATATATATATAGCTTTTGGAGGGCAGATTTCACTGGAATCATTTTCAGGCATCATGAATTTGACCCCCTGAGGTACCCCTAAGGTAGAAACCTCCAAAAAGTGACTGCACTCTCCGTGGAATTTTTAAAGCAGCGTATTGAGCACTTTGGCCAAACAGGTGTTTCATATAATTTAGAAACACTTGGCTGTGAAAATGAAAAATTAAATATTTTACAAGAAAATTTTGATTAAGGCTCAGATTTTTCATTTTCATAAGGGAAATGAATACTCATGAATACAGCAACACCCATTATGTGGTAAAAAACTGCTGTATGGGCACATGGCAGGGTTCAAAAGGGAAGAAGCACCATATGAGTTTTGGAGGGCAGGTTTCAATGGAATGATTTTCAGGCACCATGGCACATTTGTAGAGATCCTACAGTGTAAACAACCAAAAAGTGTCCCCGTTTCAGAAAACTACACACCCAAGGATATTTTTAAAGGGGTGTAGTGAACATCTTGGCCCAACAAGCACTTCACTGAATTTATAAAGCCTTGGCTATGAAAATGAAAAATCCCCCAACAATTTGTTACCCATTTTCTCCTGAATATGACAACACCAAAAATATGTGGTTGTAAAGTGCTATATGGGCACATCGCAGGGTTACTAAGGGAAGGAGTGTGATGTGCATTTGAGACCTAGTTTGGTGATTTATTCAGAATTGACCAACAACTGCTGAGGCTCAGAGGTTAAATAAAAAAAAGAAACCCCCAAGAAGTGACCCCATTTTAGAAACCACACCCTTCACAGAATTTACCAATGGGTCTAGTGAGTTTGATGCAGTTGTGATTTATGCATCTTGTGCTGAGGCTGTGGTGTGAAATAATAAATGGAATCCCTGATAAGTGACCCGATGTACAAAAGTTGTGCCATCTGAACACCACATCGCTCTTTAAATTATTAAGTGGATTGTACTGGGTACTAAAATGTGGATTTAAACTGCTGTTAAGCAGTATGCTGCGCAGTTCCAGGGGTGGTAAACTGGGCAATTTCCCAGGGCACTGATCCTGTCCCGATTCAGCGCAAAGCGCCGTTATACTCGCCTCGAGCCCCAAGCCGTTGCCCCCGGCAATCTCCACAGCAGCCCTCATGTCGATCCCAGCAGTGAGAGCGTGTCTGCCAGCACCAACATTTCCGGCACTCTGGTGGCCTCCAGTGGTCAGAATGCAGGTTGCACACTGCAACTCCCTCTGGTCTCCAGTCAATAGCATAACAGGTAATTGCTGGAACTTCCCCCAGAGGTCACATGACATGATCTAATGGGATGGCCTATATAAGCCTCTTTCTGAGCTTCAACTGGTGCCAGAGTATCAGGTCCTTTCCAAGTACTCCAGCGTTTTGTCTTCATCTGCCTTGATTCCTGTGTATCCTGACTTCGGCTTGATTCTGCACTACTTGCCTTGCACCTACCCCAGCTAACCGCTTCCCGGTAAGGTTAAGCGACCTGCAAGCCCCCGGCAGCCAAATCCATCCTGCCTTGCAGCGGGCTCTGGTGAAGACCGGGGGGCTTGTTAGTCTCCGCACGCTGGTACTTTTAAGTACTACCGGAAGCTGGCGAAGAGGAGCTATATCAGACCTGCAAGGTTTGTTACTGCAGCGACAGAATACTCTGGCCTACAAACCATGGAGTCCGCTCGTGCGCCGACTACTTCTGACCTCCTGCAGCAAGTGGTGGAACGGGTTAATAAGCAGGAGTCAAACCAACAGCAGCTGCTCCAGTGCTTACAATCCCTTTCTGCACGCCTGGACTCACTTCAGTTACCCTCGGTAACCCAAGCCCCGACACCTTCCGCCCCGGCACCTTCCGTAAGTGTGGCGGTCACCCCTCATCAACTCCGGGTTCCGCTCCCCTCAAAGTACGACGGGGACCCCAAGAACTGTCGCGGGTTCCTGAACCAGTGTTCTATTCATTTTGAACTACTCCCAGGAAACTTCGCTTCAGAAAAGGCTAAGGTAGCTTTTATTATTTCTTTACTGACGGGACAGGCTCTGGCATGGGCCTCCCCGCTATGGGAACAAAATTCCCCAATCCTACATAACTGTCAGGAGTTCCTGGAGACCTTCCGGAGGATCTTCGATGAACCAGGTCGGGTGTCTTCAGCAGCAACGTCTTTGCTACGCCTGCGCCAGGAATCTCAAACCGTGGCTCAATACGTGGTCCAATTTCGGACCTTGGCCTCCGAACTCAGGTGGAACGAGGAGGCTCTTGTGTCCGTGTTCTGGGAGGGGTTGTCCGACCCAATCAAGGATGAATTATGCTCCCGGGAACTTCCATCTTCTCTGGATGACCTCATCTCCCTCTGTAACAAAGTGGACATTAGGTTCCGAGAGCGTGCCATTGAGAAACGGGGGTCCAAGCGGTCTCCCTTCAAGCTGGCTCCCAAATTCCAGGCTCCTGTGGTGTCTCCGGAAGAACCCATGCAATTGGGACGGGCCAGACTCTCGCCAGAGGAAAGAGAGAACCGCATGAAGAACCGCTTGTGTCTGTATTGTGCAGGTTCCGGTCACCGAGTGGGATCTTGCCCTAACAAACCGGGAAACGCCAGAACCTAGGCAAGTCGGGAGAGGTTGTCCTAGGTCCGTTGTGTTTCTCTCCTATGAAGAAATCTGAAACAATTCGGCCCACCATCCGGGTGTCCCTGATTACTCCTTTAGGGACACTATCTACCCGTGCCTTCTTAGATTCTGGAGCATCCGGGAATTTCATCTCCAGCTCTCTCGCAGCCAGATGGGGAATGTCTCTTATTCCTCTCGCTTGTCCTGTATCTTTGGTGGGCATTGACGGGAATCGGGTACCAGAAGGGTCCATCCGGTACCAAACCAAACCCCTGGTAATGCGAGTTGGGGCACTGCACCAGGAGCATATCGAATTTCTAGTGGTCCCCAAGACGATTAGTCCACTCATTCTGGGGTTACCATGGTTACAAAAGCATGCGCCCCACCTCAACTGGTCCACGGGAGAAATACTCTCTTGGAGTCCTCGATGTTTGTCATCATGTCTGAAAAAGGTGACACCACCTAGACCGGCCACTCTCTGCTTCTCCGAAAAAGGAGGAGTTATTCCTCAACCCTATCGCTCCTACACGGATGTGTTCAGCAAGTCGCAGGCGGAGAAGCTACCACCCCATCGTCCCTGGGATTGTGCCATCGATTTGCTTCCGGGAAAAACACCTCCACGGGGAAGGACCTATCCCCTGTCATTACCCGAAACACGGGCCATGTCCGAATACATAGAGGACAATCTCCAGCGGGGGTTCATCCGACCATCTTCCTCCCCGGCGGGCGCAGGATTCTTCTTTGTGGAAAAGAAGGATGGAGGTCTCCGACCTTGCATAGACTATCGTGGGCTGAATGAGATCACCATAAAAAATAAATACCCGTTACCTCTGATTTCTGAGCTATTTGATAGAATCCGCGGTGCTACCGTTTTTACTAAACTGGATTTACGAGGTGCCTACAATCTCATTCGTATTAAACCAGGGGACGAATGGAAGACGGCCTTCAACACCCGCGACGGTCATTACGAGTATTTGGTCATGCCGTTTGGCCTCAGTAATGCACCTGCAGTCTTCCAGAGTTTCATTAACGAAATCTTCCGGGACGTACTCTACTCATACGTGGTTGTCTATCTAGATGACATTTTGATCTTCTCTCGCTCTCTGTCTGAGCATCGCAGTCATGTTCGCCAAGTTCTGACTCGATTGAGAAATAACCGGCTCTACTGCAAGTTGGAAAAATGTATCTTCGAGCAACCCTCTGTGCCTTTCCTGGGGTACATTCTATCGGGCACAGGCCTCAAGATGGACCCAAGCAAAGTCCAAGCTATCCTGAACTGGCCGCAACCCACGGGATTAAAGGCGATTCAGAGGTTCGTCGGTTTCGCTAACTATTACCGGCGATTCATTAAGGGATTCTCATCCATCATTTCCCCCATCACTGCTCTTACCCGAAAATCGGGTGACCCCCGACAGTGGTCTCCAGAGGCTAATGAAGCCTTCATGCGGCTTAAACAGGCCTTTCTTTCGGCTCCTATTCTCAGCCAGCCTAATACGGCCCTACCCTTCTTCTTGGAGGTGGACGCATCCTCTTTTGCCGTGGGGGCCGTGCTCTCTCAACAGGGGCCTTCTGGGAAAACACATCCTTGCGGATATTTTTCCAAAAAATTCTCTACGGCAGAGAAAAACTACGGCATCGGAGATAAAGAGCTTCTCGCTATTAAACTAGCATTGGATGAGTGGAGACATCTTTTGGAAGGAGCTATACACCCGGTAACGGTGTACACCGACCATAAAAACCTCCTTTATCTTCACTCAGCCCGACGCCTGAACCCTCGCCAAGCCCGATGGGCTCTCTTCTTCTCCCGGTTTGATCTACGGGTCACCTATCATCCTGGCTCAAAAAACGTCAAGGCCGACGCACTTTCTAGATCATTTGACGCAGCGGACAAGGAGTCGCAAACCAACCCAGGGCACATTATTGACCCCAGGAGCATACTGCTAGCAACCACCTCCCAAGGAACTCCGACTCCTCCACCTGGGAAAACATTTGTTCCATCGGAAATACGGACAAAATTGATGGCATGGGCCCACTCCTCCCGCTTCTCAGGGCACGCGGGAGTCAAGAAGACGCTAGAATTCCTATCCAGGAGTTACTGGTGGCCCACAATTGCTCTAGACGTGCGAGAATACGTAGCTGCCTGTCGCCAGTGTGCTCAACACAAAACGTCACCTGGTCGTCCAATCGGTCTTCTTCATCCACTTCCCATTCCGGAAAGTCCATGGACTCATATTTCCATGGACTTTATTACGGATCTTCCACCGTCTAAGGGTTATAACACCATCTGGGTCGTGGTGGACCGATTCTCCAAGATGGCACACTTTACTCCGTTGAAAGGATTGCCCTCAGCGGCTACGTTAGCCTCCATCTTCATCCGAGATATATTCCGTTTACATGGGTGTCCAAAGGAGATTGTATCTGACAGAGGAACACAATTCACATCTCGATTCTGGCGAGCCCTAAGTAAGTTGATGAAAATCAAACTGAACTTCTCCTCGGCCCATCATCCGCAGTCCAATGGACAAACCGAGAGAGTCAACCAAGATCTGGAGAAGTTCCTCAGGTTGTATCTTTCCCACACACAGGATAATTGGATAGAATTGCTGCCGTGGGCCGAGTTCGCACACAACAATCTGTTCCATGAGTCTTCCGCTAAATCTCCATTCTTTATTAACTATGGCAAACATCCTGGGTTACCAGCTCTGCCGATCTTGCCTTCCTCTGATGTGCCCGCCGCTAATGCTGAGGTTCAGAAATTCACCACTATCTGGTCTGAGGTCCAAGCCAGTTTGCAGAAAACGTCAGCCCAATACAAGGCTCGTGGAGATAAAAAGAGACGCGCGGTTCCCTCATGGTCTCCTGGGGATAAGGTCTGGTTGTCTACCCGCTTCATCAGGCTACGAGTACCGAGGATGAAGTTTGCTCCCCGTTTCATCGGTCCTTACTCCATATCCCAAGTCATCAATCCAGTGACGTATCGACTTTCCCTGCCACCATCCTTGCGTATCTCCAACGTTTTCCATGCATCACTCTTGAAGCCAGTTGTCCTCAATAGGTTCTCCTCATCCGCCACGCCTCCCAACCCAGTTCTGGTGGAGCATCAAGAAGAATACGAGGTAGATGAAATTCTGGACTCCAAAACGTCTAGGGGAACTCTCTACTTTCTCGTCAACTGGAAGGGGTATGGTCCAGAGGAGCGCACTTGGGTGAAGAAGGAGGACTTACACGCTCCCCAACTTCTAAGAAGGTTTTTTAAAAAATTTCCTCAGAAAGTGAATTTGGGGTGTTCGGAGTCCACCCCTAAAAAGGGGGGTACTGTCCCGATTCAGCGCAAAGCGCCGTTATACTCGCCTCGAGCCCCAAGCCGTTGCCCCCGGCAATCTCCACAGCAGCCCTCATGTCGATCCCAGCAGTGAGAGCGTGTCTGCCAGCACCAACATTTCCGGCACTCTGGTGGCCTCCAGTGGTCAGAATGCAGGTTGCACACTGCAACTCCCTCTGGTGTCCAGTCAATAGCATAACAGGTAATTGCTGGAACTTCCCCCAGAGGTCACATGACATGATCTAATGGGATGGCCTATATAAGCCTCTTTCTGAGCTTCAACTGGTGCCAGAGTATCAGGTCCTTTCCAAGTACTCCAGCGTTTTGTCTTCATCTGCCTTGATTCCTGTGTATCCTGACTTCGGCTTGATTCTGCACTACTTGCCTTGCACCTACCCCAGCTAACCGCTTCCCGGTAAGGTTAAGCGACCTGCAAGCCCCCGGCAGCCAAATCCATCCTGCCTTGCAGCGGGCTCTGGTGAAGACCGGGGGGCTTGTTAGTCTCCGCACGCTGGTACTTTTAAGTACTACCGGAAGCTGGCGAAGAGGAGCTATATCAGACCTGCAAGGTTTGTTACTGCAGCGACAGATCCTCTAAGGGGTCCCCTGCTTCAGTCCTGGCAGATGGCATTCAGCCAGGGCAGACTGCAGGGACTCCAGAGTAAGGAATCTCCCGGCTTAGGAGTCCCTGCTCTGACTCCATATATGGATGTGTCCATATATGGAGTCAGTGTTATGAACATGAAAGGGGTATTCCCAAGCATGGTCACACCCTCTGTATCTAAATCTAATTTACACTCTATTTTTCAAATGTTTCTGTGCAGATTGGAAATCACAACCATTTACTTTAAAGGAAAGAACCTTAACCACTGGGCTATAGAGCTCAGTGCTAAGTCAGTGGTGAAAAACCTTATAGAAGTTTCTCTTGTATAATACAATAGAAACTCCTATGAGGTTTTTTTAATACAATGGAAACTTCTATGAGGTATTTCAGCTATAACATATCATTGAGCTCTATAGCCTAGTGGTTAAGGTTTTAATGCCTTTAATGTAGAAGGTTGAGAATTTGAATCCCCACAGAAACCTTTTAAAAGTAGAGGTCAAATAAAACTTGAATACACAGGGTATCCCCAACAGTGAAAAGTTTGATTTTATTGCGAAAAAAATGGAGCAGAACATAAAATATGATCAAATAACACCCGTATTAACCCACACCAACCTTTTTAACTTGTGTAACCAGTATTTTTTGTTTGGAAAGGTGGCAACCCTAGCAGCACCCCCTCATCAGGACTCACTTCGTAAAAAATTATTGCAATATTCTGACCCTCATAACTTTTTTACAGTTATGTCTACGGAGATGTGTGGGGGCTCATTGTTTGTGGGGCGATCTGTCGTTTTTGACAATACCATTTTGGGGTGTGTATGACTTGATCAATTTTTATTTAATTATTTTATTAATAATTATTTTATATTAATTTTATTAATATTACTAATTTTATTATTTCTTGGGAGATAAAGTGATTAAATTTTTTTTTTCAAATTTATAAATTTTAAATTTTCTGTTATGCCATTCACCATATGGGCTAACTTCTTAAAAATATTTTAATAGTATGGGCGTTTTCGCATGCGGCGATGCCCATAATGCCATTTTTTGGTTTCTTTTTATTTTGGGGAATGGGGGTGATTTTAATTTTTAAGGTTTTTTATTTTTAAAAACAGGAATCCCACACTTCTATTTTTTTTAACACTCTCAGATGCCATGAGTGAGAGGAACTCATTGCTGCGAGGGGAGGGGGCATGTGGCGTATTCTGGGGCCAAGAGGGTGAAGAACTATGTGAGGAGCTTCAGGGGGTGTAAATCTGTGAGGGAGGGCTGGAATCGACAGGATGTAACTGTGTTGTTAGTACATTATTACAAGATTTGGGGCCCCACTTTTGCCCAGGGCCACATTTTTTCTAAAACCGGCCCTGCCTAGTTCAGAAGGGAAAGACCAACTGTTGGCTCTTGCAGTGCAGCCTTTGATGGATTGGTTTATAGGTGCCATGTTTCTTTTGAGGCGCTCCTGTGGTATTAGTACAGCCATTTTCTGAGAACAATACATTTATTTTTCTCTCAGTGGAGCTGTGTGAAAGCTTATTTTGTTGTGGGATGAGTTACCATCATCATTCATTCTATTATGGGGTACATACAACATGTATCAGCAGACACCAAGTGGGAAAAATGGCGTTATGTTTATTCTGCTTGTCAGTACAAATACAGAGATAGCAATTTTATGTTTTTTTTTAATATTTCACCACTTTTATGAAAAAAAAAAATCTTGTTTTTGCATAGTAATTTTCTGAAAGCCTTATATTTTTTATTTTTCTGGCAATGGTATTGTGTGGGGGCTCATTTTTGTGGGTTGAGGTGATATTTTCATTGGTACCATTTTGGGCTACATACGACTTTTGAAGTTCAATATTACACTTTTTGTGAGGCAAGATGACAAAAAAATGGTTGTTTTGGCAGAGTTTCCATGATTTTTTTTCTAGTGTTCAGCTGACAGGGTAGATCACGTGACATTTTTATAGAGGCGGTTGTTACGGACAAGGTGATATGTAATATGCTTTTTTTCTATTTTTTGTCATTTGAAACTTTTATTTTGCAAACAATTTTTCTTAAACTTTTTTTATTTTTGTCCCACTATGGGACTTCAACTTTTGGGGGACTGATTCCCAATACAATGCGTTACAATACATGATATATTTTAATGCATTGAACTGTCAGTATTACACTGACAGTGTGCCTGTCCAGTCTGGGGGCTGGGCCTCAAGCCTCTGTAGCTGGCAGGCTTGGGAGCCTTTGTAAGGCCTTCGGGTGCCATGGGGTAAGACAGGGAGTGGACATACTCTGCAGACCCCTTTGATGACGTGGACAGTATTGACTGTGGCATCCAAAGGGTTAATCTGCCAGTATTAGAGTTTTTACCAATGCCCGCGGATACAGTCAGTAACAGCTGGGATCCTGTCGCTGATCGTACAAATGCAGCTCCTCCATCTGCCTGATCAGCAGTCCGTACATGTACGGCGCTAGGCTTTTAGATGATTCCCACAGCTTCCTTAAATGTACAGGATTTTCCCTGAGAAATATTTATGACCTATCCTGAGGATTGCTGGGGATCTGACACCTGTCCCCCCACCGATCAGCTGTTTTGAACCCCATCTGTCCACTGTGTAGTGGCTGTGCCAGGGTACTAGAATTCGGCTGCCAAATAGGAGATCAGATGCAGTACTCCAGGGCCAGAAACTACACAGTGGGATGGAGCCTTCCTTAAGGATCAGGCTGTGCTTGGTCTTCAGCAATGATCTATTCATTTCAAAACAAATTGAACAAGGTCAAGTAAAAAACACCATTATGCTGTGTTATTTTCAGTTTATTTGACATTGTTCATCGCTGATATGCATGAAGTGCATATCTTCATAGTACATGTTGTGATATTGGAATAAATGGTTGGTTGGTATAGGAATAAACGTCCGGTTGTGTTATTTTAAGCAGCCTTTATCAAGCATACATACACTTCTGGAATAAAATAACACAACAGAATTTGCTGTCTCAATTAGAGATGAGCGAATCTATTTGCCGCTTCATAGATTCGTATAGAATCTTGGAAATTTTTAGCTGCTTTTCTTTGGATTCGCTTCGTATTATTCGTAAATCTTCTCAAAATTTAACACGCTAACGATACATACGATACGTATGAAACATACGCATTCTCCCTCAGTAGTTCACCCTCCTCTGAAGTCTGAACCAGTTTAGACCAGCGCTGACCTCAGAGCAAGAGGCAAGCATCATGGCTAAAATATAGCTGTGCCCAAATTGGAATGAAATGTATTTTGGGGACGAGTTCCCTGAACCACCGCCCTCTCTAGACATCAGGGTGTCACAACTCTGCCAGAGAAACCCAGCTTCAGTGCCTGTGTCTTCCTTACCACCTGCTGAGGTTGCTGTTGCTGCGACTTGTGAGGCGGCTGGAACGTCTGCTTTGACTCGTGCGGCTGGAGCGTCTGCTGTGGCTCGTGCTTTGGTTTTCTGTTGGGAGAGGGTCTGGCTTCCTGCAGGATGACGAGGATGGAAAGGAATATTTTGTGGGCCGCAGGTTGGTGAAACGGCCATACGGGGATCAGGTGGAGTTACACCCCTATGGCATCCCTGAAAGGTCCATTTGCGACCGGGGTTACCCTCCTTTCAAAGCCTCTGGTGCCTACAATGGAACAAGAAATGTGGCCGGATGAACCACCAGGTCCAGGACGTTTGCGCTGCCTGCAGGATAGGCCATCAGTATAAAAATCTCAGAAACCCTCTTTAAGTTCCCAGTCTGGCCATGGTCTCTCAGCAGGTCCTCCAGTGTTCAAGTGTCAGACAAGACTTTTCTTGTATCCAGATTAAAATTTGGATAAAATACTGTAGCCTAGAACAGAATAGAATTCAAGTCAAGAATATATCTATTAATTGATTAAGAATCTTTATCTTCAATGTAAAATATGTTTTCTTTCGCACCTGAAGAGTATGGATAACTGACATGTCACTTATGTTCCACATCAGTCCTGGTCTGAAGAATTGAAGAAACGACACACTCCTGGCTGAACACAAGTCTTTCATTAAGCCATGGGGTGGATCACACAGTTTGCCAGATAACTAATGTTGGACATTCTCATTAGTGAAGCTAAATGTCTTCCTTGCACAATATTCGACAGTGCACTTTCATCATTTTAGTATGAACTCATATGTTAGACATTTAAGCCAAATGTGGAAAAACCAAAGTAAGTTTTGCTGTCACTGAAGAGTCACAAACATCATCCTTGTTGAGAAATCTAATTTCCAAAATACTTGACATCATCGTATCGGATGATCACTTGGATACTAAGGAAGCACATCTTTTCTGACTGAAGCCTTCTTCGAAAAACAAACTGTAAACGTAAGCAAAGTCTCAGAAGTGATTAATGTGAGAAATAACCATGGCAAACGCTGAACTAATAGTGTATAGAATAAACCATCCCTCAACTCTTGCCAGCAATTCTTTTTTACTTTTCTCTATGCCAGAACTACTCATAGTTGTTTGATTGTAGTTGCCAAACTCCCAGTAACTTGGATAAAATCTATAAAACAAATAAATTCATAAGTATTTGCTGGAAATGCAGAGGAGATCCTACATAAAAGATGGGCAATCAGGATCAAGTAAAATGATACAATTATGATGGATGAATTTTCTGTATGTTTTTTTCATTGATTACGCTGTCCTTCGATATCCTAGACTTGAATAACACACTAGTCATCCTGTCAAGTAAAAACGTAGGGGAGAAATTGTACACCAGTTTTCAGAGTAAAAAAGTTATTGGCTCATGGCATTTTTGTGTAAAAAAATTGACTTTTTGTGATTTACAGTAACAATGCTATGGCCGGTTTTGAAACATGAGTGGGAAAGTGAGCACGTTAGCTAAGCAAGTGGGATTCTGCTAGATTTAATAAATGCAACTTTTTTAAAAGTAGTAAAAAATGGTGTGATTTCATACCATGAGGGGGCGGAGTAACATCTCCACACGTATTTAAGGATGTGCCTTTTATTATGGCTACTTTCACATCTGCTTTTTCCTTTCCGGTTTTGAGATATCTACAGTGCCTTGCAAAAGTATTCAGCCCCCTGGAACTTTTCAACCTTTTGCCACATTTCAGGCTTCAAACAAAAAGATATAACATTTTAAATTTTTGGTGAAGAATCAACAACAAGTGGGTCACAATTGTGAAGTGGAACGAAATTTATTGGATAATTTAAACTTTTTTTGTAATAATAAAACTGAAAAGTGGGGCGTGCAAAATTATTCATCCCCCTTGCATTAATACTTTGTTGTGCCACCTTTTGCTGCGATTACAGCTGCAAGTCACTTGGGGTATGTCTCTATCAGTTTTGCACATCTAGAGACTGAAATTCTTGCCCATTCTTCCTTGCAAATCAACTTGAGCTCTTTGAGGTTGGATGGAAAGCGTTTGTGAACAGAAGTTTTCAGCTCTTTCCACATGTTCTCAATTGGATTCAGGTCTGGACTTTGACTTGGCCATTCTAAGACCTGGGTACGTTTATTTTTGAACCATTCCATTGTAGATTTTGCTTTATGTTTGGGATCATTGTCTTGTTGGAAGATAAATCTCCATCCTAGTCTCAGGTCTCCAACAGGTTTTCATCCAGAATGGTCCTGTATTTGGCTCCATCCATCTTCCCATCAATTTTAACCATCTTCCCTGTCCCTGCTGATGAAAAGCAGGCCCAAACTGATGCTGCCACCACAATGTTTGACAGTGGGGGTGGTGTGTTCAGGGTGATGAGCTGTGTTGCTTTTACGCCAAACATATAATTTTGCATTGTTTCCAAAAAGTTCGATTTTGGTTTCATCTGACCAGAGCACCTTCTTCCACATGTTTGGTGTGTCTCCCAGGTGGCTTGTGGCAAACTGTAAACTAGACTTTTTATGGATATCTTTGACAAATGGCTTTCTTCTTCCATGAAGGCCAGATTTGTGAAGTGTTGGACTGATTGTTGTCCTATGGACAAACTCTCCCACCTCAGCTGTAGATTTCTGCAGTTCATCCAGAGTGATCATGGGCCTCTTGGCTGCATCTCTGATCAGTCTTCTCCTTGTTTGGATGAAAGTTTAGAGGGACGGCCGGGTCTTGGTAGATTTGCAGGGGTCTGATACTCCTTCCATTTCAATATGATCGCTTGCACAGTGCTCCTTGGGATGTTTAAAGCTTGGGAAATCCTTTGGTATCCAAATCCGGCTTTAAACTTCTCCACAACAGTATCACGGACCTGCCTGGTGTGTTCCTTGGTCTTCATGATGCAGAACCCTGAGACTATCACAGAGCAGGTGCATTTATACGGAGACTTGATTATACACAGGTGGATTCTATTTATCATCAGTCATTTAGGACAACATTGGATCATTCAGAGATCCTCAATCAACTTCTGGAGTGAGTTTTCTGAACTGAAAGTAAATGGGCCGAATAATTTTGCACACCCAACTTTTCAGATTTATTATTACAAAAAAAGTTTAAATGATCCAATAAATTTCGTTCCACTTCACAATTGTGACCCACTTGTTGTTGATTCTTCACCAAAAATTTAAAATGTTATATCTTTTTGTTTGAAGCCTGAAATGTGGCAAAAGGTTGAAAAGTTCCAGGAGGGCGAATACTTTCGCAAGGCACTGTATCTATTCTATCTATCTATCTATCTATCTATCTATCTATCTATCTATCTATCTATCTATCATCTCAGAGTTAAACACTTACTATGAAGTATAATAGAAGCACAGCTGGACTGAAGGCAATTAAGTGCCGTAATTCTTTGACAGACTATGTGATGTAAGGGGAAACTAATGTGCTGTGCAAGACATTATGAAGCAGGCAAGAGAATCATGAAAAATTACTCACCTAAAATATATTTGGTCTGTTCACCAAACACTGTTGTAATGCTATAAAGTCCTGATAAAGCGTTAGGGGGGGATCAAAGTATAGATGTTTGCCCTTTATCTGTTTCTGTTGCCAGATGTGGCAGCTCTGTTCTGGTGCAGCTGATAAAATACATGAGTATGGGTTCAATTAGGGACTGCGGCCTGACACAAGGCTTACACTATTCCTCTGTATTTCTTCGGCAGACTGTTTACTGCAGCATATCTATAAATTACACGTTTGTTCCGCCTGGAGAACATTATTCTCTGGTCAACATATACTGTTTTTTGTACGTATCAGGGAGATCTTGTTCCAATCAGTGACAAGTGACCTTTCCTTTGCTTCAGCTAAACTCAAGTAGTTCTACAGAAAGCAAAGTAACTGCAGACTTCAATGACATTTACATCTTAGGAGGTGGCAAGGACTATTTCTTATAAACAAAGAATTTTTTTTTCTAAATTGTTACCTTCAGGTCCTGATCCACAGCATTGCTTGATTTTGAGATGATGCTGTCAGCTACTTAAACCAGTAGAGATGACATCATAAGCATATACAGTATATTTATAAAACACGTATGCTACACATATACATTCCTCTTCTGATTCAGTGGGAGATCTCAAGCCAACAATTATTGCACACATTGCTGTGATTGATGTCTACAATGGATACAAGAATTCCATGCCTCCGTAAAGTAAGCAGTGTGTAAATTGTAAGGTCAAACTTTAAAGGCCACGTTTGACCTTATTATACTATGCAGACTACTGACAGAAATATATCTGGATGTCAATCCAAATGTCAAGACAACATACTTCAAGGCACACCATGGAATCTGTAATGGAGTGTATAAAATTGTCTAAATTCATAGCTCTAAGTCAATCTTCCCTGCCATTAACACATGCATTGTTGACACTTCACATATGGTTCACAGGAACTCAGAGTCCTCTTCAGCATGTAAAGCTGGTCATACATGTTGGCTGAACGTTTGTTTGTGTGAGAGCTACATATTCCGACCAACTCCTATATAGAGTGGTCCCTCAAGTTACGATATTAATTGGTTCCAGGACAATCATTGTATGTTGAAACCATTGTAACTTGAGTAGTTGGTTCAAAAGCACCAAAATTGCATCCAAGATAACTGCTAACAAGCAACCAATACAGCTATTTTACCAGAGAAGTGGCCTTGACTGGTTGGATCTGAGTCTGACACATTGTATGTTGAGTCTAGTTTCAACCTATGATGGGACAGAAAAGACTATTGTATGTTAAAAAAAATAATGGTGGCTTACATATCTGCAGGGTTAACAAACATTTCTACGGTGTATGGCCACCTTAAATGCTAATACCCAACTGTATTTTTTCATTGCTTCTTCCATTATAATCTTTAGCATTTATTCAGCCTTATTCAATTTTTTGTCATCTTTGGATCTAGAAAACATTTTTATCACTACCAAATTTATATGTCTATGTGTACAGCTAATACATTGCCTTATGATATTGAACTTCTGCAGTGGCATACTGTTAATGAAGGCAGATCACACAGGTTCTGGGGCCCGATGAAATTGCCCTGTTTCCTTCCATAGGTGGTAAGGAGTTCCTGCTCTTTTCTATGGAGTCCAGGAGTCAGAGCTCTGAAATGAAGAGGGGGTGGGCCTTCAACATTCATTGTTGCTGCTGGGTCTTGAACTGAAGACCTGCTGTATTGGAAGCATACCCCGTCTGGGTATGCCCCTGCCCTTCAGTATTGAACAATTCTATAAAATCTCTTAGAACTGATTAAAAACCAAATTTCTGGTCACTTGTAAACTCCCTGCCCCATAGGGGCAGATATACCATATGTGCCAGTAGGTGGGATGGTGGGGGACCTTTCATCATAAAAGTATCTTATTGCTCTCCGTTAATGTTCATGTAAAGTACTAAGCTAATGAGTTCCATAGTTCACAATTACTGGTGAATTTATTGTGAGACATAAGGGGTGTTTTATGATAAGCTATTTTACAGAAAAGGGGCTATACATTGCTGTGGCACAAGAGTCTTCTGCTGTCTCTGTCCACCCCTTCTTGCGCACATTGTAAAAAATAGTAAATGGTTATGTCATCTCAGACATTGGTGGCATATGTCTAGGATATGCCACCAAAGTCAGAACAGGTCCCACCTCTGGGATCTACTGTTATCTTGAGAACACTGCCCCCAAATCAAAGGAGAGTCTACTGTGCATGCGCACTTCACTCAATTCACTTCAGTGGCTATTATCGAAAGTCCCATAGAAGTGAATGGAGAGCATGCCATGCATGCACGGCCACTTCTTCATTCACCTCTATGGGAATGACAGATATAGCTGAGCCAGAGCTCAGCTGTTTTTGGCAGTCCCACAGAAGTGAATGGAGGGAGGGTGCACTTTGGGGAACCCGTTCTGGAGATAGGTGCAGGTCCCGGAGGTAGGACCTTCACCTATTTGACATTGGTGGCATACCCTAGCGATTGTCTCAACATTTCTTTGAAGACTGTAGATGTTATCCAATTTTCCCTTACCTGGTAAGTTTAGGCCTTCTGTATTGAATGGATCCAAAAAACATTGTCCAATGACTTCTGCATGCCTTCTGTTTTATATACAAATTTTTTCTCACGGATTATTATGAGAAATCCGAGAAACAGAATTGTGGCATATTTTCACTGTGTGTTTGTCATGTGTGTTTGTTTTTTTTTTTTTACAAAAAATTTGGGCAAAATGTGGCAAAAATCTGTGCAGAAAGGTAGGCCTTTGTAAACCTTGAAGTAATCATATAACTGCACATAAATATATATAATGAAATATATCATGAATGATAGTCTGTCAGCAGTTTTGACACCTCAAAACTGCTGACAGAAAAATGTCCAAAAGAAGAAGGCTGAGGAGCACAGGATACCACAGAGCTTCTTTATTCATGTAGTGTGTTTTGAAAGCCTGCCGCCTTCTTCATCAGGACATGTACACGAATAAAACAACTCTATGGTATCCTGCGCTCCTCAGCCTGTTTCTTTTGGACGTATTTCTGCTAGCTTCAGGAATCCCTCTGGATTACCGCAGGCAGTGCTGTGGTTACCTTCAATCCTTCCCTTGGGCGTTTCCATGTGCTTCTCAGTTTTGTGCCTTCATTTGCACAACTCTTTACATTGAGCCTCATTACTTACCTCTTGTTCTAGTGCATGCAGTGAAAAAAGAAGTCTCACAATGCAGTGAGTCTGCTGGACATTCCCAGCTGTGGTGTGGTAAGGGTTCTTCTTCATAGTTTCATAAAAATCCCTATCACATGAAATTATATTGGTTTAAATCTAATAGTTTTTAAATTTAAAATTAATGTAAGGTAAGTATTGAGTTTATCCAGAGAACTTTTCAGACTACCCTTGTGGGGCCAGTGAGAAGTTTTTTGGTCTCATGGCTTTTTCATCCCTTTTCCTCTGAATCTCCTTTTTCTCTCAGTGAAGTTGAATGTGATCGACATGTTTCTATTTAAAATGTCAAATATCTTATCAAAGTTACCCTCACTTTAGAAAACACTAGCTCTGGCAATGAACTTACTTTTGAAGGTACTGTAGAATGAAGCACTGATGTGCTACCATCATCTCACTGATTTACACTATATGATCGTAGTCCAACATTTCTTCCAGTGTGTGTACCGTTAATCAGTTTTGATCCAGAAATTTCAAATCTACTGTAATACATTTTTTAATAAATCAGTGATCTGCAATGAAAATATCTTAAAATCTAGAATAACAATAGCCAGAACCCTCTAAAGAAGCACTTGGGTCATTCTAAGTTCAAACCTGAATAGACATTAGCAAGATCATTTTAACACTTCAATTACCTTAAGATATAACTTATGCAACCTTAATAGAATTTAACTTATAGGGTACCATGGCTAGACAAATGCAGCCATAGGGATAAAATGGATATCTGTACAAAGCCTGGTAGACATAATCAATATCTTAAGTAGTCAGGTACAGTGTAACCTAATAAATGTCTGGAAATGTCATTAAGAAAATCCTGTAAAATAATGGTGTCATTACAAAGGTATAGGGCAAATCCTAAATGTTCATAATATCTGTTCCTTTCCATTGATGCATATGGAAGCTTCTCTGGGATCAAGATTGATAAATAGCTATGGTACTTTTAACATGGGAAACACTTGCAGAAATTAGCTGTTAAAACTATTCTACTTGACAGTTTAGCTCCTGGTTTTTTATTTGTAGAAAGATGAGGTATGTTCCTGCATTTATTAAGCCATACATACACAGGATTTCCTAGAAAGACCGGTTTTGCAGTGGAGTTTGATCACTAATTGTATTTACCTTGCATGGAAATATGCATGGCATTCATATTCATTGCAGTCTTGAAACAATATTATTAAAGTTGGGAACATTTTGTGGACTTTCTGTTTTTTTCATTGTGTTGACCATGTGTCCTTCTGTGAAACTGTCAATTGACTTATAGAATCTTTTAAATATTCATGGAAAATTGTAATGAACCATTCTTTGTAAGTGGTATATGGCTGTGCAAAAGCAATGAATGTATCCCAAAGATATAGAAAACAGTTGGTATTAGAATTTGGGAGCATTTGTCCAGTGTGGGTATGGGCAGTTTCTCAGTATGTCAGAGTAATTGTAATATTGTAATGCTATAAAACACATAAAACACAGAAGCTCCATTATTGTGGTGTTTGGCCATGTTTCCTTATTTTAACTTAGGATGAGGAAGCGTGTAGACTTTAAATATACCTTGCCCCATCAATCTATACAGTACCCAAAGGGTGTCACAGTATATATACTGTATATATATATATGTATCCACAGAGCCCACATGGTGTCATACTTTGCCCATATAGCGCTAACATATAGCCAATATTGAGTCACATTCTATTTTGTGACCTCATAGTGCCACAAAGTGTCCATATACTGGCAAACAGAGCACCCAGTATGTCATAGTACATTTCCCAAACAGTGTCAGTTCCCATAAAATACCATTCTTTGCCTACATAGAGCCAATGAGTACCCACAATTATCTCAATGATTGCTGAAAGGGTGTAGATCCGAAATGGAGAGTCAACAGACAACTTTGACACCTCAAGTGAAAAATGAAAATGAAAAAAGAACACTTGGAAAATCTAAAGTGATTAAGCTGAAATTGACAAAGTATAAATTGCTAGTGGTGCTTGGTCAATATTCACACAACCAAGGTGGTGCACCATTTATTTTGGGTTACATGAAAACTGGGTGTCATCTCCCATTGATGTGATACAGCCTGCCACTCTGACATAGTACTGGTAATACGGATGCTGGATATCCTATTGTGCTATGTCATTCCAAGCTCTTTCAGCTTGGACCCATAGCTCAGCCCAGGCTCAGACTGGTCCACAGGTGAGTAAGGTGGTCCCTTAGTCCCCCATCTTCTACACAAGTGGTACATGGAACAGTAGACTGCACTACATACAAATATTAGCCTATGTTTGTGGATGCCATAGTCCATCATTTTGTATTGTCTTGCTACAGCTGTTGCTCTGTGAGCAGGTAATATCGGCATGTAGCTTTACAGTGGGCCTCCAAAAAGAATTTTGCTGGTGGGCCCTAGGCACCCCAGTCTGATGTTGGCTGCTATGCATGGGAGATCCATTGCCCCATCCAGTCCTAGACATTCTTGATTGGTTAGAGCCTTGAAGATTAAGCTGGCCAGGGGAGTTGCTAGATTACCTGAAGAATTCCCCTTTAAGGTAAGAACTGATTCACAGGCCTGCAATAAAGATGTGACATCCTTCCACTAGTGGATTGTCCATAGATCCTACAGGGAAATTTCCCAGTGGGCTGATGGCTTAGGGGGCCACCCAAGCCCTCCTCATGGTCACCAGCCGGGTACATAATGATCTAATACTCTTCTATGCACCTAGTGTCCTCCTGAATTCAAATGTATCGCTGTCCTCAGGATGGCGATACAGTTGAATACTGTGATGCAGGTGGCAGTATTATGTGCTGCACTGTGGTATTTAGTTCTGCTGGGGCAGTATTATGTGCTGCACTGTGGTATTTAGTTCTGCTGGGGCATTATATTGTTCTGCACTAGGGTATTCCTGGCTCTGCCTACTTGTGTTGCCCCACAAGTCAATTCGGACCCACCTACAAAGTGGAGCCACTTTGAGTTTTTTTTCCAGGGCCACTTTAAGTTTCCAGTCCGCTCCTTTATCCTTCATATGCATGCCCTGGCAGGAACACAGGACATGGATGCTTGCAGAATAAGGTTTGTCATCTGTGTGCTTGGATGTAGAACCTAATGCTTACAATAAATATATGTAAGTCAATATACAAATGTGAAAATATTAATTACAGTTTCATTGAAATACAGTAGGAGTTGTCAGATTTAGATGTGAGTGATATTCACCATTGACTGTCCATCATGTGAATTGCTCCTGGAAAGAGTAATGTTATATGAGGACAGCCTATGTTAATATGTTGCTGTAAGCCTAAGTTTCCAATTGCTGAGTCAGTCATGTAATCATATTCTGCCACCTGCTACATTATAATTATTTTCCACTCATCACTAAATGATTCTGTCTGCTTGATTCTTTGACAAATGGTAGTGGAATGCAGACAGTGGTCACACAGATTTCCCTCTTTAAGTTATGGACTAATACTGTGAAACCAATGAAGGAATTTAGGCCATCTGTTGTAGAGCCGCTGGGGGCGGAGGGGGGGGATACCCCCTGAGGTGTTAGAGCATTTAAATGCACTTGAAGTTATTTCATTTGATCCAGAAAGTAGTAGAAGGTCCACAATGACACCTCTGCCTTTTAAACACAATGCTTTGATAGTTCTTCTGGCAAAGGAACAACCTGGCAAGTCTTTCACATCTCCCGAATATTCATTCATCAACATTTTGGTTTAATTTCGGGGTTTCATTGCTGTGCTGTTTATGCTGTCTAGGCTGCGAATTAAGTACCTTATTGAGTGGCAGCCAGAAGCCCTCTAGCTTTCCTTGCCAATGTCACCAGCTGCTACTGTAAGTAAATATAAAGTACAGAGACATACTTATGATGAAAAATGACAGGAAGTCCAAGCATAATATGGGTTTGCAAACAGCAAGGATTATTTATGAAAGCTAAGGCAGATAAAAAATAGTTAAAAAAAAAGCAGCAATCCAATTTTTTAGGACGGGTGACTTAGAATTTGTAATAAGGCTCTGTTTGCCCTTAACCCCTTAGTGACCACCCATACGCCTTTTTACGGCGGTCACTAAGGGGCCTTAGGCTGGGCCGCCGCTTTTTCACGGCGGCCCAGTCTAAGCGCTGCACGGGTGTCCCGTGCAGCGGGGAGCACGGGCCCGGCTCTCACATGATAGACGCGGCCCTGCTCTAACAGCCCGGACCGGCAGGAGTGCCGATCCGGGCTGTTTAACACTTTACATGCCGTGGGCAATGGCGCCCGCCGCATGTAATGTGCTGACAGAGGGAGCGGTCTCCCTCTGTCTCCCATCGGCACCCTGCAAAAGCAATCGCAGGGTGCCGATGTGTGGGAAGGCTGGCAGGGGTCTGATCTAGGCCCCAGACCAGCCTTGAGTAGATACCAGCAGGCTGCGCCTCTCTGGCGCCACCTGCTGGTCAAATTCTGAATAGCATTGTCATTAAAATGAAATGCACTATAGGGATAATGCATTGCATTTTAAAGGCAATCAGAATATTGATTGTTAATAGTCCCACAAAGGGACTATAAGTGGTAAAAAAAAGTAAAAAAAAACACATTTATTCTATTAAAAAAATCCAATAAAAATAAAAATATTATTTTTTTCCATTGAAAATACGCTTTTCAATGAAAAAATTGCAAAAAAAAAATCTCCCCCATATGTTTGGTATTGCCACGTCCGTAACGACCCGGACTACATAAATATCACAAAAATGAGCCCCTACGGTAAACACAATTTAAAAAAAATTAAAAAAAACAAGACAGAATTGCTAATTTATTCTTAGTTGCCACCGAAAAAACGTAATAACAAGCGATCAAAAAGCGTAATTTACTAAAAAAGGATACCAATGAAAAATACAAGTTGTCCCGCAAAAATGAAGCCCCCACACAACTCCATAGAAAGAAAAATAAAAAAAAATTATGTTCTTGGGAATCAGCAATGCAAAACCTTTTTTTTCTTAAAAAAAGGATTTTATTGCAAAAAAGTAGTAAAACGCAAAAAAAACTATATGTATTTGGTATCATTGTAATCGTATTGACCCAGAGAATAAATATATGTTGTAATTTATACCGAAAAATGATCGCCGTAAAATTTATAACGTAAAAACGCAGTGGTGGTATTGCAGTTTTTCCCATTTCCCTCCCAGAAAGAGTTAATAAAAGTTAATCTGAAAGTTATGTGTACCCCAAAATGGCACCATTAAAAACTTCAACTTGTCCCGTAAAAAATAAGCCCTCATACATCTATATAGATGGAAAAATGAAAAAGTTATAGCTCTTGGAACACGACGATGAAAAAAGAAAAAAAAATGCTTGGTCACTAAGGCCAAAAACAGGCTGGTCACTAAGGGGTTAATGGGGTCCATTGGATTCCTGTCAGACTTTCCAATGTGTTTGACAGCAAGAACAAACTAATCTTCAGCGCTGTTCGTGTGTTTATAAGTAACAGAACCTTGACAGAACCTCCACGGATCTTATTAAAGTAATTTAAAGGAATTCGCCTGTATCTGTTTCAAAACAGAACTATCATGGCTCCATTATTAATAGAAGCCATGGTGCCAGTGTAAGCAAAGTCTAAGGGCCCATTTACATGGCCAGATTATTTTGCCAATTATTAGGAACCAAAGTGCCACTAATCACCTCACAACCGAGCAAAATGCTCCTTTGTCGGGTGATCCGTCGTTTATGTGGCACATAAAATTATAGCTTGCAGGCAGTTCATTGCACTGTGTAAGGAGCGATGTGCTACTCACAGACAATGAAACTGGATGAGGATGAATGATCGTAGACAAGATTATTAATTCGTATGCAGCAGAAATGATTTCTGCTTGTAAATGCTGCAGAACGAGCAGGCAGTAACTGAGAACACACGGTTTGTTACTGATCATGTAAATGGGCCCTTAGACTTAAAAGTCTTAGGAGATGATTTATAACAGATAGGGCCCATTCACATGGCAGAATTCAGTGCTGGAATTTTGGGTGGTGAAGTTTCCAATGGTGGCTGTGTGGTGTTCCCCTCTTATCGTTTGCAATGGATAGCAGCTCTGCCTTTCACACGGACATGTCCCTTCTTGGCGTGGTGTTTGGACAGAATCCGCTGGAAGCTGCAGTGGGTGTCCGTTCACAGTTTAGCTTCACTTAAAGTGGCTAAACTGCAGCAAATCAGCGGCATTCTAATTGAAAAACTGTGGCTGCTTCTGTCCATCAGTGCCTCTCAGCACTCATTTGTATCTGCGTCCTTAGGAGGCAAATGCAGTTGAACAGCTGCCTCATCTTAAGTGACACCTGAAGTGCCCAGCCATTGGCTAGGGCAACTAGGATGTGTGTGTGCTGGCCGTATAAGAGATGGGGAGTAAGCATGCCATTAGTAGGACAGTGCAGGCTGTGGCAGGACAAACAGCACTGAATGCCAGGGGTCAGGACTGCTGCTGGCAAGTAGAGGTGGGCAAGTAGGCCTGTACCACCAGCGAGGTAATAGACAGCACAGGGTAAGTGACGCAGTATCCATGGCCACTTGAGGGAGTGGGAGAGCGGCAATCACAGGCTGCTAGCGTAACACTAAAAGAGGCTAGATAGTATGTTTGGACTGTGAGGTCACATAATGTGTGTCACTCTAGTCACCACAGAGTGTTGGACATCATCTATAGGGGACACATAGCATGTGGCACAATCTACAGATGATACAGAGTGTGCGGCACTATGTGTGTGTATTGTTTTATTGTCAGGGAACAAAGCTTGTGTTATGCAGGCACTGTTTGTGTACCAAGTTTTTGAATGGGCAAGTCTTTAACACTATTTTCAGGCAGTGTGTGAACTGGATGGAAAGAAAAGTGAATAAATGTAAATGTTTATTCTGCCTCCAACTCTGTCTGATAAGTACTGTAGTCACCTAAATAGTCTAGATTAACGACATATTATGTAAGCCACACCCCTCAAAAATGCCACTCCCATTTTTCTATAGCTGCTGTGTGAGTATGATCCTGTAAAGGGATCTTCCAGACTGTCAATTCTTCTTTTGTGATAATAAAAACAAGTAATATCGTATCTATCTAATATATAAAGCTGAGTGTATGTATGTGTGTATGTATGTCCGCTAAAGGAATCCGCATTGTCGCAGCTACAATCACAAAATTTGGCACACAGGTACATCGGGTGTCCGGGAAGGTTTTAGAACGGGTCTCAGCTCTCCAGGGCGTACCGTTCCTGAGATATTCCCAAAAAATACATTAGCCAATAGAAGCCTGGTGACCCTTATCAGCCAATAGAAGCTCTCTGGTCCTTAGCCTCCACATTCAGACAGTTCCACACCAGGTTTCCATAACAACCCAGCCAGTTTTCTTCACTTCTGTAGGCAGGGCGCTGGGGATGACACTGTTAGGCTCCATTCACACGTCCTGTTTTTCTTTCCTGATCTTTTCTGATTTGCGGATCGGATACGGATCCATTCATTTCAATGGGTCCTGAAAAAATGCGGACAGCACTCTTGTCCGCATCTGTTGTTCTGTTCCGTTATGCGGATCTGCAAATAGAATAGAGCTTGTCCTACTTTCGCATATGCGGTCCGTGGTCCCATTATAGTCAATGGGTCTGCAAAAAATGCAGATGATATGCGGAATGCATTAATATATCATCCGCATATCATCCGCAATTGCGGATCCGTTTCCAGGAAATAGAAAGAAATACCCTGCCAACATATATTCCTCCTTCCTTTTTTTTTTTGCGGAAAAACGGAATGGATGCGGATGTACAATTGGTAAAAACGGAAGGTTCTTGCGGAAACAAAGATCCGCAAAAAACGGACCGAAAATCTGGAAAAGAAAAATATGGACGTGTGAATGCAGCCTTAAAGGGGTATTCCGTTTACCATAAATATAACTTATGTTTTAGACTAATTCATCATGAATCATACCTAATATAATGTAAGTTTCAGATATTTACCGTTCAATAGTAATAAAAGATGTTTTCTTCCACTGCTACCCACTGTGTTTCCTCATAAATTACCAAGGCATCGACCTGTAATTCAGTCCACCCTCGAAGAAAGGACCTAAAAGCCCTGCCCCAGGTCCTGCAAATCCACGCCTCCGACCCGATCAGGCCACGCCCCTCTCACTCTGCAGCCGACAGGGATTGCAAAAATGAAGGCAAAAATCAACTTCTGTCAGCTACAGGGGTGGGAGGGAGGGTGACTTTCTTCCTGCAGCTCATGCTCAGACCGCACAGTGCTGCTGTCTGAGTGTGAGCTGTTAAAAAGGACATCCCTGTGTGCATCCAGGCCCTGCGACAGATGGAGGACAGGGAGTCTGGTAGCTGGACTGTCTGACCACCCTAGGGGCAGGTTGCTGTGGAGGTCACAGTTAAAGGGGAGGGCGCTGTGGATGTTACTGTTAAGGGGGCAGGCTGATGTGGAGGTTACTGTTAAAGAGGCAGGCACTGTGGAGGTCACTGTTAAGGGAGGAGGGGACTGTGGAGGCCACTATTAAAGGGGCAGCGGGGTACAGTGAGGTCACTGTTAAGGGAGCGGGGTACTGTGACAGTCACTGTTAAAGGGGCAGTCGCTGTGGAGGTCTCTGTCAAGGGGGCCAGGAATGGTGGAGGTCAGTTAAGGGGACTGTAACCTATGGTCAGTGTTAAGGGTTGGTGCTGTAGAGGTCACTTAAAGGGGCGGGCCCCTGTTGAGATCACTGTCAAGGGGGTGAGGTGCTGTGGAACTCACTGTTAACTCACAGACTGCTGTGAAGGTCAAAGTTGCTGGGGTGGGCTGCTGTGGAGGTCCCATTTTAAGGAGACGGGGACTGTGGGGGTGGGCAATTTTAAGGGGTGGGGGCTGTGGAGGTCACTGTTAAGGAGGCACGGTGCTGTAGAGGTCACTCTCGATATCTTTTAACGACACACACACAAACATTAAATTAAATAGATGAAATATACATAGGCGAAGCCAGGTCCTTCTGCTAGTTTATAATAGAGTAGGAAAAAGCTGAACATATCAATTGTAAGGTAGGACTAGTTGTAAAGAGTTATTATTCAGCACCACTCCATTCAACCCCATATGGGGTTTGAGCACTTCTCTGCCATTTTAGACCACTTTTTTTTCCGTGATTATGTTTGCATCTTTTGCTCCCCCATTGAAATGAATGGGTCGGCACCTGTTCCCCAAAATTGCAGAATGGATGCGGACTGAGAAATACTGATGTGTGAATGGACCCTAAAAGAAACCTGTCACACTGTACATGCATTTCTGCCTGTAGAAAGCCTGCCTGTGGTGCTGAATATATTGGCGAAAGTCTCATTTTAACATCAGCGTGAGGGTTTAGCCATATATTATCAATTGCATTTACCGTTGCAGTGCACCTTTTTCCGTGATTTGTTTGATTATATAACTTGTCACATCCGCACAATTTGTTACCTTGTGTAGGATGTTTTTGTGGTACATGTGGTCCGCTGCAGGCATCCTCCATTGTATGCATTTTTGCTGGGGATTGCTGTTAGCAACAGATCACATGTGCAAGATTTGCTCCCCCGGTTTGATATGCGCAACAGCATATGGGGTTTGAGCACTTATCTGCCATTTTGGACCACTTTTTTTTCCGTGATTATGTTTGCATCTTTTGCTCCCCCATTAAAATGAATGGGTCGGCACTAGAGATGAGCGAGCACTAAAATGCTCGGGTGCTCGTTATTCGAGTCGAACTTTTCCCGATGCTCGGGTGCTCGTTTCGAATAACGAACCCCATTGAAGTCAATGGGAGACTCGAGCATTTTTGCGGGGGACCAAGGCTCTGCCTAGGGAAGGCTGGGTGAAAACCTGGAAACATCAGAAAATGATGGAAACACCACGGAAATGGACAGGAAACAGCAGGGGCAGCATGCATGGATGCCTCTGAGACTGCCTAATCCCACCATTACCCCAAATTCTCAGGCAACAGCCTGGTGGTTACCCTCATGGCAATTGTGCTCACCCAGACCAAGAAAGGCGAGGCACATGCCCATCACATGTTAGGGAAGCACCCAACTAGGTGCAACGAAGGTCCATCACCGCCTGCAGGTGACACCACTACTCATGCTGGCACTGCAGCTAAAATCAAGTTTAGTATCTGTTCTTCTCAGTTGCTGTGCCTGCTGGTGGTATAGTGGTGAGCATAGCTACCTCCCAAGCAGTTGATGCGGGTTCGATTCCCATCTATTGCAGGAGGCAATTCAAAATCAGTACAATATCTAATACATCCCCCTACCTGGGAAAATTGTTTGGAGAGAGGGCATGTAGGTGGGGGGGAAGGAGGTTTCGCTGGAAGTGCCAGAGGAGTGCCCCCTGGGCTAGTGTGTGTGGTGGTGACAACAGCCGGACTGGATTTGGGAAAACTGTTGCTTTAACCCGTATGGTATCGATTCTTCTCAGTTTAATACCGTATACGTCCCCTGTCTTGGGACCCTATATTTAATGGATTTTTCGAACACGGAAAACGGAAAAAGAGCTTGCTCTGGCCAGGGGAGTGTTTTTCCCACTGCAGCTAAGGGACGTGTCCATTGCTCTGCCTATCACAGGTCAGGAGCAGATAAAAGAAGAACAAAAACAAACATGAGTGCAACTTTCTGATACGTCCCTATCCGGCTAAATTGTTTGTAGAGTGGCCTGGTATGTGGGGGGGGGCAGGCTGGGGCAAGGAGGTTTCGCTGGAAGAGCCAGAGGAGTGCCCCCTGGGCTAGCGTGTGTGGTGGTGACAACAGCCGGAATGCATTGGAAATGCTCTAGCATCAGCCGGTGCAGTATCGATTCTTCTCAGTTTAATACCATATACGTCCCCTATCTTGGGACCCTATATTTAATGGATTTTTCGAAACACGGAAAACGGAAAAAGAGCTTGCTCTGGCCAGGGGAGTGTTTTTCCCACTGCAGCTAAGGGGACGTGTCCATGCTCTGCCTATCACAGGTCAGGAGGCAGATAAAAGAAGAACAAAAACAACATGAGTGCAACTTCTGATACGTCCCCTATCTGGCTAAATTGTTTGTAGAGTGGGCCTGTAGGTGGGGGGGGGGCAGGCTGGGGCAAGGAGGTTTCGCTGGAAGAGCCAGAGGAGTGCCCCCTGGGCTAGCGTGTGTGGTGGTGACAACAGCCAGAATGGATTTTGAAAACTGTTGCATCAACCCGGTACAGTCGTAAATTATGAACTTGATCAAGTGTAGCATGTGTTCTCTGTATTCTTCTCAGTTTAATACCGTATATGGCAGCTATCCGGAAAAATAGTTTGGAGAGAGAGAAAGATAGGAAAAAGACGTCATTGTTTGGAGAGAGGGCCTGTAGGTGGGGGGCAGGCTGGGGGGAAGGAGGTTTCGCTGGAAGAGCCAGAGGAGTGCCCCCTGGGCTAACGTGTGTGGTGGTGACAACAGCCGGACTGGATTTGGGAAAACTGTTGCTTTAACCGGTACAGTCGTAAATTATGAACTTGATCAAGTGTAGCAGTGTTCTCCGTATTCTTCTCAGTTTAATACCGTATATGGCAGCTATCCGGAAAAATAGTTTGGAGAGAGAGAAAGATAGGAAAAAGACGTCAATTGTTTGGAGAGAGGGCCTGTAGGTGGGGGCAGGCTGGGGGAAGGAGGTTTCGCTGGAAGAGCCAGAGGAGTGCCCCCTGGGCTAGCGTGTGTGGTGGTGACAACAGCCGGACTGGATTTGGGAAAACTGTTGCTTTAACCGGTACAGTCGTAAATTATGAACTTGATCAAGTGTAGCATGTGTTCTCCGTATTCTTCTCAGTTTAATACCGTATATGGCAGCTATCCGGAAAAATAGTTTGGAGAGAGAGAAAGATAGGAAAAAGACGTCAATTGTTTGGAGATAGGGCTATAGGTGGACCTCCGGAAAATTGTTTGGAGAGAGGGCCTGTAGGTGGACCTCCGGAACAATTGTTTGGAGAGAGAGAGGGCCTGTAGGTGGACCTCCGTTAAAATTGTTTGGACAGAGGGCCTATAGGTGGACCTCTGGAAAAATTGTTTGAATAGAGGCCTGTAGGGGGCCCTCCTGAAAAATTGTTTGAATAGAGGGGCCTGTAGGGGGCCCTCCTGAAAAATTGTTTGAAGAGAGGGCCTGTAGGTGGAGCCTCTGGAAAATTGTTTGAATAGAGGGCCTATAGGGGGCCCTCCTGAAAAATTGTTTGAAGAGAGGGCCTGTAGGGGCCCTCCTGAAAAATTGTTTGAAGAGAGGGCCTGTAGGTGGACCTCTGGAAAAACTGTTTGAATAGAGGGCCTGTAGGGGGGCCCTCCTGAAAAATTGTTTGAGAGAGGGCCTGTAGGGGGCCCCTCCTGAAAAATTGTTTGAAGAGAGGGCCTGTAGGTGGACCTCTGGAAAAATTGTTTGAATAGAGGGCCTGTAGGTGGACCTCTTGAAAAATTGATTGAATAGAGGGCTTGTAGGGGGCCCTCCTGAAAAATTGTTTGAAGAGAGGGCCTGTACGGGGCCCTCCTGAAAAATTGTTTGAAGAGAGGGCCTGTACGGGGCCCTCCTGAAAAATTGTGCTAAAAGAGTGCCAGTTGGACCTCTAAAAAATGGCGTTTTTTGGGTCAGCGTTAGGCAAAGACGATATGGAGGAGGAGGAGGAGGAGTAGAGAAGAGGAGTAGAGAAGAGGAATTGGATACATAAGTTATTTAAATCTTTAGCTGCTTTCCCCCGGAGGAGATTTGAATTCCGGTGAAATCCAGGCTTTGTTCATTTTAATAAGCGTCAGCCTGTCAGCGCTGTCAGTTGACAGGCGTGTACGCTTATCGGTGATGACGCCACCAGCTGCACTGAATACCCGCTCTGACAGCACGCTAGCGGCAGGGCAGGCCAGCACCTCCAAGGCGTACAGCGCCAGTTCAGGCCACGTGTCCAGCTTTGAAACCCAGTAGTTGTATGGAGCAGAGTGATCGCTACGGACGTTGGTATGGTCAGCTAGGTACTCCCTCACCATCTTTCTGTACAGCTCCCCCTACTCTGCCTAGACTGGGGACAGGTGACAGTGTCTTGCTGGGGTGACATAAAACTGGCAAAGGCCTTGGAGAGCGTTCCCCTGCCAGTGCTGGACAAGCTGCCTGCTCGCCTCCTCTCCCCCGCTACTTGGCCCACAGAACCATGCCCTCTGCGCTAGCGGCGTCAGATGGGAAGAATTGTTTCAGCTTGTGCACCAGGGCCTGTTGATACCTATTCACTCTCATACTCCTTTCCTCTGCAGGGATGAGAGTGGAAAGGTTCTGCTTGTACCGTGGGTCCAGGAGAGTGAACACCCAGTAATCGGTGTTGGAAAAAATTCTTCTAACGCGAGGGTCACGGGATAGGCAGCCTAACATGAAGTCTGCCATGTGCGCCAGAGTCCCAACACGCAAGAATTCCCTCTCCTCACTGACCTGACTCTCCATTTCCTCCTCCTCCTCCTCCAAGTCCTCCTCTTCAGCCCATACACGCTCAAGAGTTAAGGACTGAGCACTGGTACCCTCTACTGTCTCGCCGACATTCTCCTCCTCTTCCTCCTCATCCTCATCCCCCTCCTCCGATACGCGCTGAGAAACAGACCGGAGGGTGCTCTGGCTATCAAGCGACGTATCTTCCTCCACCGTCTCTTGTGACAAGCGCAAAGCATCCGACTTGATGCTGAGCAGTGAGTTTTTCAACAGGCAAAGCAGCGGGATGGTGAGGCTGATAATGGCGGCATCGCCGCTGACCATCTGTGTTGACTCCTCAAAGTTGCTCAACACCTGGCAGATATCAGACATCCACGTCCACTCCTCATTGTAGACTTGAGGAATCTGAGAGACCTGACTACCAGTTCTGGTGGAAGATGACATCTGGCAGTCTACAATCGCTCTGCGCTGCTGGTAAACTCTGGATAACATGTTTAATGTGGAATTCCATCTCGTGGGCACGTCGCACAACAGTCGGTGAGCGGGCAGTTGTAGGCGGCGCTGTGCTGCCCTGAGAGTGGCAGCATCTGTGGTCGACTTGCGGAAATGCGCACAGATGCGGCGCACCTTGGTGAGCAAATCAGACAGATTGGGGTATGTCTTGAGGAACCGCTGAACTATTAGATTGAACACGTGGGCCAGGCATGGCACATGTGTCAGTCTGCCGAGTTGCAGAGCCGCCACCAGGTTACGCCCGTTGTCACACACAACCATGCCTGGCTTGAGGTTCAGCGGTGCCAGCCACACATCGGTCTGCGCCGTGATGCCCTGTAACAGCTCTTGGGCGGTGTGCCTTTTGTCACCTAAGCTCAGCAGTTTGAGCACCGCCTGCTGGCGCTTACCCACGGCACTGCTGCTGCGCCTAGAGCTACCGACTGAAGGCGCCGTGCCCACGGATGGTAATTCGGTGGAGGAGGAGGGGTCGGAGGAGGAGGAGGAGGCATAGTACGTCTGAGAGACCGTGACCGAGGTAGGCCCCGCAATCCTCGGTGTGGGCAGTACATGAGCGGCCCCAGGGTCATTCTCGGTCCCAGCCTCCACCAAGTTAACCCAATGTGCCGTCAGTGAGATATAGTGTCCCTGCCCGGCAGCACTTGTCCACGTGTCCGTGGTTAGGTGGACCTTCTCAGAAACAGCGTTGGTCAGGGCACGGATGATGTTCTCTGACACGTGCTGGTGTAGGGCTGGGACGGCACATCAGGAAAAATAGTGGCGGCTGGGACGAATACCGAGGGGCAGCCACCGCCATGAGATTGCGAAAGGCCTCGGTCTCTACCAGCCTATAGGGCAGCATCTCCAGGCTAAGCAATTTGGAGATGTGGACGTTGAGGGCTTGGGCATGTGGGTGGGTGGAACTGTATTTCCTCTTGCGCTCCAGCGTCTGCTGTAAAGACAGCTGAACGCTGCGCTGGGACACATTGGTGGACACTGTGGAGGATCGTTGGAGGCGAAGGTGTGGTTTTCCGGCGGGAGGCGCTCGTGCCGGGGTCCTGGGCAGGGGTTGACTAGCAGAGGCAGTGAGTGACGCAGGGGGTTGACTAGCAGAGGCAGCGAGTGACACAGGGGAAGGAGCAGTGGTGTGACCCGCAGGAGGTGGTGAACGGCCTTGGTTCCATTGAGTGGGGTGTTTAGCACTCATATGCCTGCGCATGCTGGTGGTGGTTAGGCTAGTAGTGGTGGCACCCCTGCTGATCCTGGTGTGGCACAGGTTGCACACCACAGTCCGTCGGTCATCCTCACTTTCTTTAAAGAACCTCCAGACTTGCGAACATCTAGGCCTCGCCACGGGAGCTTCACTACGTGAAACAGTTGCTGCTGATGCACCAGCTCTGGCCCTGCTTCTCCCTCTGGCCACACCACTGCCTCTTACAACCTGTTCTGGTGCAGCACTCGCCTCCGCCTCAGAAGCACTGTCTTCACTCGGCATATCAACCCAGCTCGGGTCAGTCACCTCGTCATCCTCCGATTCCTCAGTCTGCTCCCCCCTCGGAATTCCTCCCCTAACAACAACTTCACCACTGTCTGACAACCATGTCTCCTCATCGTCTGACACCTCTTTACAAACTTCTTCCACTAACTCAACATTGTCATCATCATCACCCACAGACTGCGACAGTTGGAAAACTTGGGCATCGGGAACGAGGTCAGCAGCAACCTGAGAAGTGGTTTGTGACTCTGGGAAGGGTCCAGAAAACAGTTCCTGAGAGTATGCCGGATCACATTCCAGATTTTCCTGGGAGGGGGCAGACTGGGGGGAAGGAGGTTGAGGTGGAGGAGCCAGAGGAGTGCTCCCTTGGGTAACGTGGGTGGATTGTGTGGAAGACTGACTGGTGGACAAATTACTTGAAGCATTGTCCGCAATCCACGAGATCAGCTGTTCGCACTGTTGTGGTTTCAACAGTCCTCTACCACGTGTCCCTGTAAGTTGAGACATGAAGCTAGGGAGTGTAACTCTGCGGCGTTCCACAGCTCCCTCATCAGCAGGTACTGTCTCACCCTGCCCAGGACCACGGCCTCTGCCCCCTGCAGTAATTGAATGCCCACGCCCACGCCCTCGCCTCGACCCTTAGCCCTGGGGTTCAACATTGTTTGTATATAAGTGTATGATGTAAAAAAAAAAATTAAACGGGCTTGGTGTACTGAAACCCACAAACTTGTTCAGTTTGGTAGAATTAAGTGACGTACAGAAAGTGTCACCTGGACAGTATATACGGATGGGAGCGAGTGTGCTGAACTGTGACACACAGAAAGGTTACACACAGCTGAGTAAAATGGATTTGTATCACTGAGCTAAAACAACTGAAATAATAATTTTTTTTTTTATATTTTGTTTTTTTTGGGAACGTAACGTGCAGGAACTATGGTAGGACTGACTGACACCCTGTTAACGGTGGCTATTTAGTCTGCGACCCAGAGAAATGTCGCACAGAGAGTTTTCTGGATCAAGCGGTAGATGATATCGGTAGCAAATGACTTGGTTGTATTGTGTGACGTACAGAAAGTGTCACCTGGACAGTATATACGGATGGGAGCGAATGTGCTGAACTGTGACACACAGAAAGGTTACACAAAGCTGAGTAAAATGGATTTGTATCACTGAGCTAAAACAACTGAAATAATAATTTTTTTTTTTTTATTTTGTTTTTTTGGGAACGTGACGTGCATGAAATATGGTAGAACTGACTGACACCCTGTTAACGGTGGTTATTTAGTCTGTGACCCAGACAAATGTCACATAGAGAATTTTCTGGATCAAGCGGTAGATGATATTGGTAGCAAATGACTTGGTTGTATTGTGTGACGTACAGAAAGTGTCACCTGGACAGTATATATGGATTGGAGTGAGTCAGTGCTGAACTGTGACACACAGAATGGTTCCACAGTGCTGTGTGCAATGGATTTGTATCACTGAGATTAGAACAAAAAAAAAAAAAACAGGGTTAGATATGGCGATAGCTGCACTACTAGTGCCAGCCAGCCAAGTGACAAAAAAAAAATAAATAAAATGTCTTCTAGCCCTTAGAAGGGCTGTTGGGTTCTTTGTGGGTGATCCCTGCCTAACAGACAACTAAATGCAGGCCCTAACACTGTCCCTGAAAGGCAGCAGCTCTATCCCTAACGACATCCAGACGGCATCTGAGCCGAGCGCCGTGGCCAGTCGGTAGTATATTCCAGGGTCACCTGATCAGGCCAGCCAACCCCTGCTATCGACATGTAAGGGCCCCACGTGATGCTGGGTGTACTGTAGAGTCTCCTGGCTTGTGATTGGCTGTGTTTTTAGGCGCCAAAAAAGCACAATGCGGAAGTTGCCATTTCCTCGAGCATGGCGAGATACTCGTCCGAGCATCGAGCAGTTACGAGTACCCTAATGCTCGAATGAGCACCAAGCTCGGACGAGCATGTTCGCTCATCTCTAGTCGGCACCTGTTCCGCAAAATTGCAGAATGGATGCGGACTGAGAAATACTGATGTGTGAATGGACCCTAAAAGAAACCTATGCATTTCTGCCTGTAGGAAGCATGTTATAGAGCAGAAATAGCTCAGTGGGAGAAATGTAACATAATCATTTTTCATTCATAGCAAAATCTGCTCTTTCTAGGCTTAGGGGTCCATTGGGCCGTCCTATTCAGCAAATAGGGGATAGGACAGCATGGTCAATGTGACACGTTCTCTTTCATAAATCTATCCTTTGTGCAGTAACTAAAAAATCATTGTGTGCAGAAAATCAAGTACATTTTCAAATGTTTAGTTTGCATACCATAAAGTCATGGTGCTACACCCTCTAAGAAAACAGGGCATTGTTCCAGCGAGCTTAAATATTGTAGATGGAAACCACGATTCTATATCTCTAATTCCATAATTTCCCTTGATGGCGGATAACTGTAAAGTATATTCTGCTCTCCTATCATTATCGCAAACTATAGTAAATCACTCATTATTGGTAATAAGTGATATCTCGAATTCTATCGTGGCCTGCGGACCGTCAAATTATATTAAACACTTATGCGAGTTATAATGCCAGAAACATTACACGGATCACAGGAAAGTATGCATTCATCTCCTTTGATATAAATACTCTGACATAATGTGGCTAACACCCTTCCACACACAGTACTCATACTGACTGTTTAACAGTGAACTGCCAACTGGAATTGCTAGAAAAATTGAGGTAGGCAACAACACCTTTCACATTTCATGGACGTTGCCGCTGGTCTTAACAATAGTACCATTTATGTTGCATCGCGAAATCCATATATAAAGTTATTATGGGCCCAACGATTGAAATAACCTGGAGACTAGAAACGCAGAATGCAGCATTTGGATACATTTACAAAAAGTTTGGATACACAATAACTCACTTTATAGATTCACCCAGTTCAGTTGGTCAGTGTTGTTGTACATCTGGATTTAACAAAAAAAAATTCACTTGGTAGCTATGCTTTCTGAAGTTACTAAAGCACCAAAACTAAATGCATAGTGCTTTATCACTATATTTACAGGTGAAAATTATGCTTTTGACTGGAGAAAAGAGTGCCACCCTAACAGTTGTACTCAACTAGCACCCACCATTCCAGAGAGCCATGGAGGTTTATCTTAAAGGGGTTTTCCAGGCATAACTACTTTTTATCTAATGCCCGTAGCCTGCCAGCCTGTCAGTAAACAATAAATTCATTCTTACCTCTCCCTGCTCTCCAATGATGCGCTTTGCCTCTGCTATGTCCAAATTCTGGTCCCTGCAGTGTTGACATCTGATGCAGAATGGACATTGTCACATGATCTGCGGCTGCCAATAACTAGCTTCAGAGGTTACATGGCCACAAGCAGCACATCACCACTGGAGCCAGTCATTGTCAGCAGCGGAGCATGCGACCATGCTGATGCTGCACCGGATGTAAACACTGCGGGGACCGGAATATGGACATGGCGGAGGCAGTGCAGAGGATATAAGCGGAGGCAGTGTGGAGGACCAAAGCAGCAGGGGGTATGAATTTTGATTTTAATTTCAAAGGATTTTATTAGTTTTAAACATAAAACGTCATAGCATACAGACAGTGGACTCGCCAGGACGCAGCGAGGGAGCCCATCAACAGAGACATTGACAGTCGTTATGTATAGCCAAACAGACGAGTAGATGATATATGCAATCTGTCATGACAGAGGAACAGACAAAAGAAACAAACAAACAAACAGTAAAGAGCACCTGAATAAATGCTCCAAAACAGAAATAACAAACAGTTCAGGTTCTGTAGTTATAGTGAGGCTAGCAGAAAAAATACAGTCGTAAGATGTGCAACCTAGATAGCCTACAAGGCTATACACAATAGCATAAAAGACTGAAACTAACAATTGAAAGAGAGGAACTGTCCAAGTCCTCCTGGCTAAGACTCTAGCCTAATGAGATGCAGTGTGAGTGCATCTCCTGTTTGTGGGCAAATTTGGAGTATGAACCACATCAAGAGTCTAAAGAAATAGAAAGAAAAATAACAAAAGAAAAACAAGCAAGGTGTAGCAAGGTGTTACATTTTCAATACCCAGAAAAAGGAGCGCTAGTTCTGGGGACATTGGGATAGTTTGTTTAGTAAGGTCATGAACCATGCAAAAGACAGATCGCCAAAGCGGGAGGATAATCGGGCAAGCCCATAATACATGTAGTAGGGAACCTCTACAACCACAGTTTCTCCAACATTCTGGTGGGGTTCCTGGAAACATTATATGTAATCTAGTAGGGGTATAATACCATCTAAGGCAAGTTTTGAAAATTGCTTCTTGGTGGGTAACACACCAGAAGGTTTTCACCACCGCTTTAAATGCTGATTGCCACTGCACATTGGAGAAGGTCTTTTGCAGATCCATTTCCCACTTTACCAGTGGGGCGGGTTTGGTCCAACCCGATCCCTGCTGCAACAGGCCATAGAATAATGAGATTCCCCCCCTCTTTGGAACTCTGGTGTGCAAGTACCTAAGGGCTGTCTCGGGTATATGTCCTGAGGGTCTGTTACGGTCACCAAGAAATGAGCGCATTTGCAGAAATTTATAGAAGTCCCTATGTGGGACGCCATATGTACCATGAATATGGGAGAAGGACCAGACTGTGGACGAGTCCATCATATCCTGTGCCGTTTGAAGGCCACTAGATAGCCAGTCACGAACATCTAAATTGGGTATCAAATCCATGAGACATTTCAATGTCATGCATCCGGGGGGTATATTCCTTTTATCAGTGGAGCTACTCAGGAAAAAATCCCAAGCCTTGAATGTTGAGCTTATAGCCACATATGGTGACTGTGGCATGGCTCTTCTCCATGACAGATCCACCAGCGGAGAGCGGAGAGAATGGACCCCCAATAGCGTCCTTTCCATATGTACCCATTGTTTGTCTGGGGAGTCATGCCACCAGTGTACTAGCTGGTCAAGTACGCTCGCAAGGTAGTAATTTTTCAGATCGGGAACCCCGAGACCCCCCTATCTTTGTGCATTGTCAAGAGGGAGTGTTTTAATCGTGGGCGTTTATGATCCCAAATAAATGTTAACATTTGCTGCCGTGCCTTCACAAAGAAGGTGTCCGGTATAGAAATAGGCAGGGTCCTAAAGCAATAGAGTAGTTTAGGCAGTAGCAACATTTTATATGCTGCCACCCGTCCAAACCACGAAATCAGGAATGACCGGTAGCCAACCATATCCCGATAGATAGTTTCCAATATGGGCGGAAAGTTGGTTTGAAATATCTTAGAAGTAGGGTAAGCTAGTTCTATGCCTAAATACGATATATGCTCCGATTGCCAATCTAAAGAAAATTGGGTCTGTAGACTAACCAGTTCTTCCAGGGGGACATGGATTGGCAGGCACTGTGATTTGTCAACATTCAATTTGTAATAGGATATACGTCCGAACTGGTCCAATAAGTTAAATACTCTCGGCAAAGAAGAGACAGGGTTGGTACATGTAATGATAATATCATATGCAAAAAGAGCTAGTTTGTGCATCCTATTACCTATTTCAATGCCTGTGATATCTGGGTCCCGACGGATCAGCTCTGCTAGTGGTTCTATAGATAATATGAAGAAGAGGGGGGATAGGGGACATCCCTGCCTCGTACCATTGGTGAGGGGGAAACTAGTGGAAGTAGCTCCATTGGCGAATACTTTCGCACATGGGTTGGAATATAATGCATTAATGGCAGAGTAGATTGGGCCAGTGAACCCAAATTTTCTGAGTACCAAGAAAGCGTAGGGCCAGCTAACGCGATCAAACGCCTTCTTGGCATCGAGGGTTAAGAAAAGGGATGGAAGGTGGGAAATTTCTACTTTTTGTAGAAAAGTAAGAAGCCTCCTAGTGTTGTCAGGCGCCTGTCTACCTGCCACAAAACCTGTCTGATCTGATGCTATTAGAGTAGGCACTATGTGCAGTAATCTATTCGCTAGTATTTTAGCATACATCTTGACGTCACAATTCAAGAGAGAAATTGGACGATAGCTGGTAGTAGACAACGGTGATTTGCCCGGTTTCGGAATAGTAACTATGAGCGCTTCCAACATCTCGGAGGGGAAGGAACCTGTTTCCATAGCGGTAGAAAAGACAGGTAGGAGATATTTAATGAGGATGGGAGCAAATTTTTTGTAATAAAGGGAGGAGAATCCGTCGGGACCCAGAGCCTTATTAAGGGGTAGTGAACGGATAACTTCTTCCACTTCTTGCGAGGATATCGGTTTATTGAGAGAAGCAAGTTGTTCGGGTGATAGACGGGGCAATTGTATATTATCTAGAAATGTATTAATGTCTGTCTGTAAGGGTTGTGGAGTGGTGTCGTTGTCTCTGAGGTTATAGAGGTCAGAGTAATAGTCTCTAAATGCATTGGCGATGTCTCTGGGAGCCGTCTGAGGGAGTTTAGTGGAGGGGTGGTGTAGGCAGAAGATCTTGGACCTTAGAGTCTGAGATTTGAGCCTTCTTGCAAGGAGGGCTCCAGATTTGTTATCCTGTGAATAATATTGCAATTTAAGGCGTCTAAGAGACTTCTCGTACGAGTATATGAGGAGGTTCCTGAGATGTAATCTAGCTTTTGATAGTTCTGCGAGATGAACGTCTGATATAGATTGTTTGTTCAAAGTTTCTAGTCTATGGATAGTTTGGGTGGTAGTTTGAATGTCTCTATCCCTTTGTTTTTTCCAAATACAACTCTGCTTAATCAGAGCTCCCCTTATGAATGCCTTGTGGCAATTCCAGAGAGTATATGGTTGAAGACCTGGGGTGTCGTTTAAATGGAAGAACTCCTTTAAGGAGGACTCTATCTCTCCGCTGATGGACCGCACGGACAAAAGGTAAGTATTCAACCTCCAAACATAGTCAGAGGTAGATGGGGGACCCTCTTCAATAGACAATGTCACAGGGGCATGATCGGACCATTGTATGGTGCCAATGCTGACCTCTGGAACATGTTCAATGAGAGATCTGCTGATCCAAAACATGTCAATGCGAGAGTATGTTTTGTGAACTGCAGAATAGTGGGTAAAGTCCTTTTCATTGACATGCAGGAGGCGCCACACATCATAGAAATCATGAGCCCAAGCAAGCCTCGCCACCGTCGGTCTAAGTCTAGGGGAGCCTGTAGTGGTATCTAAATGGGGGTTGCAGATGGCGTTGAAGTCCCCACACAATATAATTTTTCCTTTCTGAATTTTACCAAGTTTAGACAGAAAACACCGCAAAAAGCGTACACTGTGTAAATTTGGTGCATATATATTGGCAATCGTGTATTCTATGTTATTGATCAAACAGTGAACTATGACATATCTACTTTGGGGGTCAATCCACTGCTGTTTAATTTGTACCGCTATAGTGGATCTAAAAGCAATAAGCACTCCTCTTTTCTTTTTCGGAAAAGTGGAATGAACGATCAGAGGGTAATCCTTGTGGCGAAGCTTGGGAGGATTCACATTTGACACATGAGTTTCCTGAATGCAGAGGACATCACATTTTTGGGCTTTCGCCTCTCTCCACATTGCAGATCTCTTATATGGGCTATTCAGGCCTCTCACATTAAGAGAAAGGTATTTAAGTACCATAATTGGCATTTGTGCAGTTGGGGAGAGTAGCGAAAAGAATCATCTGGTGAATATCCAGAGACTGAGTTAATACCTTAAGCGATACAGGACCTAGAGTAAGGAGGCGGCACCCACCCAGAGCGGCAACGGAAGGGTCAACATATGTCTTAGATGGTTCAGTGTTTGTAAAAGGAAAAACAAAAAACCAAACAATCAAACAATAGAACAACAACCAGTCCAGGGCTGAATCACCGGGCAGAGAAGCTGGTCGAATTAGGGCATGCATATAGACCCTAAATTAGTCAAAAACGACCAACAATAGAGCCCATGGCATCTCCCCCTTCCTCAGACCAGAGAAGTAGTGTAGAATAGGAAATAAACTGTATGGGGATGAAAATAGCAGACAGAAAGGTGGAAAAGTAAATCAGAGCCAGGTGGCAAAAGGTGGAGGAAGACCAGAGGGGTATCATTCCCAAATTGGATGGTATAATATAGAGTCTACTGTGGGGTCTTCCATAGAGACCCAGTGAAACCTAGTCGACGTATTGGTAAGCGTAGAGTTCAAGGTCTGGAAACTCTGTGCCACTCAGTAGCCATCTTCAGGGGTGCAGACTCTGTCAGCGGTGGAAAGTCTTCCTCCATAAGGATACGCCATTTGGCCAAAAGCTTTTTCCCGGCTTCTACTGAAGAAACTGCTTGAAAGGTGCCTTTCCTGTTAATGAGGACCTTCGTGGGGAAACCCCACCTGTATGGGATGGAGTGCTGCCTGAGTATTGCAGTAAGTGGGGCAAGATTTTTACGTGCCTGTAGGGTGGCAGCTGAAAGATCAGTAAAGAGCTTTAAGTTCTCATAAGGTTCTGCCAGCGGCTGTTGTTTGCGTGCCACTTCCATCAGCTTGTCTTTCACATGGTAAAAGGTAAATCTCGCTAGCACATCCCTAGGAATCTCATCAGGAAGGTTAATGGGCTTCGGAACCCTATGTGCTCTGTCGATGCTAAGTTCATATTCAGCACAGGTGGGTATTAGCGACTTAGTTAGTTGTTGTAGGTATTGCTTCAAGCCAGGTCCTGGAACAGATTTCGGTATATTGCGAAATTTAATATTATTTCTCCGGCTCCTATCCTCGTATTTTACCAGTTTAGCTTGCAGTGAGTCCACTCTATCATCTAACAGGTTGTGTGAGTCCACCAGCTCGTTGTGCGCGTCCGCGAAAGCCGCCATTTTGTCCTTCGTATGGGAGACACGTTCCCCCAAGTCACTGAGGGTCGAATGCAGGGGTGATAGCAGGTTAACAAAGTCCACATGTAAGGAAGAGCGGAGCGCCACCAACATGTCTTTGAGAAGGTTTTCAGACGCCGCTTTATCAGAAGTCTGGAACTGGGCAAATGTGTCGGTGTTGTCCAAAGACTTAATAAAGACATCAGGGTTACCTTCTGTGTCACTGTTGTGTAGTCTCTGGCGCTGTTTCTGGGGACTGCTGGCAGTTGAGGGAGCATCTCGCGGTGTGGAAGTACGGCCACCTCGTGGCAGTTGCTCCTCCGGCCGGGTCGGGCCTTGTGACTCATCTTGGTCGCGAGGTGCAGCACATTCCCCTTCCGGTCCCGAAGAGGTCGGCGAGTCCCATTCACCATTCAGGGTAAACTGCTGGGCAGTAGCAGGAGATCCCTGTCCCTCCTCCGTCATCAGTGGGGTCTCTGGTGCAGGGCAAGTTCGCGCTCCTTTCAAGACGCGCGGTCTGTTCCCGCCGCCATCTTTATCCTCTTCTCCAAAGAAAAAGTGCTCCAATGGCATGAGCCCTTCTGTTTAGGCACTTGTCTTTTCCCCATCTGTTTAGCTGCCATAGTCTGTCCTGCTGGTGGAGTAGATCACGCTGTGTAAGTCGCTAGAAGGGAGAGGAGCGCCATGGGCTCAGGAGCTCCTTCACTAAGCGGCCATCTCGAGTGCCGGCCAAGCCACGCCCCATGAATTTTCATTTTAAGGAGGCAGGTTGCAGACATTAGATAAAAAGTAATTATTTCCAAAAACCTCCTTAAGCCGCCCCGGAACTCTATCGATCTTCCATCAGCAGGATCCACATAAGTGTTACTTTGGGGATGAAGTGACTGCTTTCCCTCCGGGCAAAGGCATCAATTTTAATCCCTTATACTCAAACTATAGATGTAAAATATACTTTTATTTTTTAACTCTTTGAAGCTGCAGTGTTTTACATAGGATAATACAGTTTTGTTTTATGATGAGTTGTACAATTCAGGTGTTTCTCACCTATCCCAGATCCAGCATCTAGGACAGCATCACTCTTTCTTTCCAACTGGTGCTGCTTCCTCTCCAATGCATCATGTTATTCCCACAGCAATCCAGGGGGTGTCTATGATGTCATGCTTTCGGGTTATTTGAACCTGGATTTAGGGGCATGATGCTGCCTGATTATCCAGTAGAGTTCACAGTTTTCATAATCTTAACTAGTTGTCCCTTGGCAAAATATAGTTTTACTCCACCACTGCCCATATATTCACGGTGGCAGAAATCTGCTATAAAGATCTGCTACTTTCTGTTGCTACAACTCCGCTACATAAGGCCTCATTCACACATCCATGAAAACCCGCCCTGCCGTCCTGCTGAGTGCATGAGTGCACAGCGTCATTGGTTGCTATGACGCCATGCACTTCGTGGTGCTGCTGCTGTACAGTAATACACTTGCTTTTAATGCTTTGACGTGTTCTGTAAATTCTGGGCCTAACTGGTTGACAAGCAAGTCAAGTTCGTCCTTGGTGGTGAGGTTAAGGGGGTTACAGCTTCAATGTTCAATTTCAAGGCCCTATAGTTCTCAGCACGCTCATCAGACTTTGAGAGAGTGTTGTTTAATAGCTCCCTGCATATTATGTATCTGGCGAAGTTAGACATGTCTGATCTCCCATAACTTGTAACCTGTGGGTCTCCTGGTGTGTTTAAGTTCTCTGGTATATAAGGCTGAGATGTATTAAGACAAAATAATGTAGCATATAAGGTTTAGGCTTTGGTTTAGTCTCTAGAGGATCTGCTGGCTTGATGCTGGAAGTTACCTTGTCAATGGTAGGCAGTAATATCTTTTGCTGAATGGGTATATCTATGTGGTAGATTGGAAGAGGTGGCATGGGCTACTTGGAAGTTTCTGTTTTGGAGTTAAATCAATGTGGCTAGCAGAAGATATAGATGATTATTACTTAAGCACGTAATCAATCAGCTGGTCTTCCACATCTTACGGGATGTGAATATAGGTCAATAATGTATAAGTCCTGGAAGACCTCTTAAAGGGGAAAGAAATATTGGATGAGAGGGTTAAGAAGGAGAAAGCCTTATCCAGAGTCATGCCCAGTAGAAGAAAAGTTCCCACCCCTCCTTCTTGAAGTGTGTTTCCTATTTTGGTTATCTAGAATATTTCTAGAGGCAAACAATTTTATTAAATTGAAGACTAACATTATATGAATGCTACATGTTGCTGTTTGAGCTTTGAGGTTAAAACAAGAATTGGGTTCCTATTAGAGATGAGCGAATCGATTCGTATCGAATCCTGGGAATTATTAGCTGCGAACCGAATCTAAATATTAGGTGATTCGCTTCGGCTTTGTACGCATTTGCTACGTAGTTTGTCCTATAAACTATACGCTATTGCTACGTATAAGTTACTGTATACACTGTTGCGTACGAATTCAATTCATTAGCAAACTTTTACTGTTCGTTTATCGTGCGCAAAAGCCCGGGAAGAAAGCGGTCACCTGACCTAGTGGGCAGGGCTTGCTCTGATTGGCTCAGGCTCGGTAAGCCAGTGACGCATCACTTCTGCTGCGACTGCTGAGACGAGCAGAAGCACTGTGTGTGAAGTTCTGAGACCTGTTTTGTGAAAATTTGATATAATAGCTCTGGGAATCAATATTACACATATCAGGGATACTGCAGGGCAATTGCAGGGCCAGTTCAGGGCTAGTATTTAATCAAGCAGGGAGAGAGAGACAGAGAGAGATAGGGAGAGACAGGGAGAGACAGGGACAAAGACCAGCTGCAGGGCCACAGAGTGAATTGAAAAATGTCTGGAATGGATAAGCAAAAGGGGTCCAGTTCCAGCCATACTTTGAGCTTTAAAAAAAGGAGAAGGGCAGCAATGCCAAAAGACCTGTAGCCGGAGCATCTACTAGTAGTATTCACAATACTTGGCCAATGTTCTACCAGGCTAACCCACCGAGGTGCAAAATTGTAGTGGAGGAGAAAGTAGATGAGGTAGTGGAGTGGATGGCACGCTCATCTCAGTCTCAGCCAGATGATCTGCTGTCATCTGCTTATACAGTGTCCATATGTAGCCAGGGGTCAGACTCGTCCTGCTCCACCATTCCACTCAAGCAAACCCCGTCATTTTCTGCCACCTCTCGGGCTTCAGTGTTCCCTCCTAGTGGTGTCCCTTCTGCAATTTCTAAAAAAAAAAGCCACGAAGCCCACCTTATAATCCGGCGATTATAGAGGACAACCTCCCTGAGGATTTCTTAGAGGGCAGTCAGAGTTTGGACTGCCCGGAATTGTCGGTTGGTGGGGAACAGCCTAATTTGCATTCCGAAAAATGTGTTGTGGAGGAGTCTGATGATGAATCTGATGTGTTAGACTGGAGGACCTGGAAAGCGGATCGGGCTGGTGAGGAGGATTTGAGCTCAGAGGAGGAGGGTGGTACTAGTAGTGGCAGCAACAGAGGGCAGAGGCGAGTTAGGCCCAGGGCTAGTGCTTCCCTGGGAACTAGCGAGACCCCAAATATAGTATATCACCGGGCAGTGTTCAAAAAAATACCTTTATAAAAATTAATAAAGGCTGGATTACATCCGAATTTCATACTCCTTTTGCTGATGCTGGTGGTGATTAGATCAGGCCTTGCAGGGCAGAATAGTCTGAGTGTATTCCCACTGTTGCTGTCAGCCAGGCCATAATTTTACAGCCAAATGTCTTGTGTCATGTCATGGGCTGTGCGAACCCGAAGTCTCCAAAACCCTATTTCAAAGCCAAACACTGTTGTCTACCTCCGCCCCTGTTTTCTACGCTTAGTAGGAGAGTAGCTGTTGTTAGTTAACGTTACTAATAGTTCTATTTAGTATTGTTAAGTTTGTTTTGGAGCCTCAGCCTTTAGCCCCCCCCCTCCAAAAAAAAATATATATATGTGTTATATATATTTAAAAAAAATAAATACATTTTTTTACACTGCCTCTCGTACAAGTTATATTAGCGGACATTGTTATACACCACTGCAGTCTGTTTTATTTATTTTACCTATCACTCTATGCTGATATACCACGTCCCCTACTACTACTGGCCGGGGCAGCCATAAAAAGCTCATATATAATTTTCACTGCCTATGTTAAGGTAGAATGTACAGGCTTGTAGCCCAAACAAGCCAAGCCTTTATTATTTTTCTGTCTGTCAATTGTAATCAGTGAACAGGAGTGTGTGTAATGTAGTAATACTTCGGCCGGCAGACACCGCTGTGTTCATTAATATGGGAAAATGGCCGTGGGAAAAAAAACTCTTATTCAAACTATGTCAGGATCAGGAAGGTGTTATAGGTTTAACAAAACACTCAAAACACGGGTTTTTCAAGAATATTTTAGTAATAAATAAAAACTTCTTTTTAACAAATAAATAATATAATAAACAAAAGAAAGGAACAAAAAAATAAGATTACGCTGGCCTTTGCCGACGTCGGGTCATCATGTCCTGCAGCTCTTGCAGCTCCAGCTGCAGGCCACGAATGAGCTGGGAGGCAGCGTGGAGCCTGGAGCCAAGGCGCCGTAATCCAGCCTCCACTTCGAAGTCAGTGGGGATGTCTGTAGGGGTGGAAACAGTTATGTACTTAGTTTGTATGATCGAATAACAGTGGTTGTCCCACAAAAAAAATCTAAACTTTAATGTACTGGAGCGACTTATTCTGAGACATGTATTCTGTACTGACTGAGCCTTTTGTATTACTTACTGGACACCCATACGGCGTGGTCTTCCCATGGTCCAGGGGAAAACTGCTCCCTGTCGGTTGGAGCTACCAAAGATAAAACATACATTTAGCTCATATTTTAAAGACAGAAGGTCCACCCATTACTCTTTTTTTTTTTTATCTACCTTCTACCTCTGGTAGCTGGCCTGATGGTGTTGGAGGGGCAGGTGGGGTCCTCTCTCACTGGGGTGGAGGACAGTGAGAGTGGCTCCTCTGTGGTGCAGCAGCTGTCAAAAATCATGAAATAATGGCCTAAGGCCATTATCGAATCCTGGGAATTATTAGCTGCGAACCGAATCTAAATATTAGGTGATTCGCTTCGGCTTTGTACACATTTGCTACGTAGTTTGTCCTATAAACTATACGCTATTGCTACGTATAAGTTACTGTATACACTGTTGCGTACGAATTCAATTCATTAGCAAACTTTTACTGTTCGTTTATCGTGCGCAAAAGCCCGGGAAGAAAGCGGTCACCTGACCTAGTGGGCAGGGCTTGCTCTGATTGGCTCAGGCTCGGTAAGCCAGTGACGCATCACTTCTGCTGCGACTGCTGAGACGAGCAGAAGCACTGTGTGTGAAGTTCTGAGACCTGTTTTGTGAAAATTTGATATAATAGCTCTGGGAATCAATATTACACATATCAGGGATACTGCAGGGCAATTGCAGGGCCAGTTCAGGGCTAGTATTTAATCAAGCAGGGAGAGAGAGACAGAGAGAGATAGGGAGAGACAGGGAGAGACAGGGACAAAGACCAGCTGCAGGGCCACAGAGTGAATTGAAAAATGTCTGGAATGGATAAGCAAA